>KB663677.1:606181-670173 GCA_000349025.1 Anopheles minimus
ACAAAGCTTTACATAATAAAAAACCCACAATTTATTTAATAATATTTGAAAAATAAAATTAGAAAAATTATTTCTTATTTAGTTTGATTATTTTGTATCATTCCTCCTTTGATTTTCAATGTTTACAACGCGTTTAAGCAATTTGTATCGGTCTTTCTCTCTACATTTCTCTTACAATTTCTCTTTACATTAATTTAATTCTTGCACATAATAAGTATACGAAAATGTACTAAAATATGCACTTCATAATAAGAAAGCGTTACATAAGACAGTAAAGAAAATTTATTTGAATTGTTCGAGAGACTTTAGAACTACATACAATGTTTGCAATATTTTAAAATGATTATAGATTTCAGTGACTTTACTGTTAAGTTACTTGAAGCAAATTTGAACTCGAAAGAAATGTAATAGTGCAAGTTAAAATATACAAAAACAAAAAAAAACTCATTTTTTCTATCCATCTCCACTCTTTAGCGTATCCAATTATTCTACCTGACACTTTGGTTGTATAAAGGTACTATGAGCAAACTAATTTTTTTTATCAAAATGTAATGTATTTTATTGATTGACTTATTACAACATTTAAGCAATAATTTTAAAAATATTTTATTTCAAATGAAGATGATTTAACCTTGGTATAACTTTTAAGCCTACATGTGACCAATCATTTGCTGCATTCGAATAAACATACTTGTTAACAGCTCGTGGAAGAAAGGCCTGGTGGGATCTATTTAAAGCTTCATCAAATTGAATTCCACATTAAACTAAAATCTTTCAAATAGTTTGTTTTAATAATATCAACAAATAATAATACGTAAACATGTAGATCCCAATTTTTTATTGCATCAATTTCCCTCAAGAAGGAGCATCCATAACACATTTCGCAGTGTACATTATTTTGACAGCTGTCATTTTGAGCGCAGCGCTAAACTTTCTGTACAACGTACTTCGCTTGCAGCACGAAATCACTCACCAGTAACCTCCCGGTGGTCGTGTTCAGGCACGAATGAAGTTTAAATGCAGTTGCCTCGTCCTTTTCTCATCGCTCGTCCCTTCCTTCCCGTAAAAGGTCGGCAGGAAGTCACGTTTTACCGAAACTATTCATTTTTCCCCTTCTTTGCTCGATTCCTTGCACAATACGGTTGGCAGGTTTTTTTTTTCACTTCTTCTTCTCTACTTCATGCCTGATGACTGTCATCTTGCACGATGTTTGTCTTGGGAAAACGTTGAAGAAGTTTTTAGCCTCCACACATGAGGCGAGCTGCTTTGCCGATGGAGACGCCTAGCCCTTCACACTGCCATCCTTCATTCTTCCCAGGCATCCTTTCCCTGCTCGCACACGTTCGGCGGCCAATTTTCACTACCCGATCGCATTCGTATGCGAAAAATAGACAGTTAGTGTCGTATTGTGACTGCATTTGCATATGCTTTACGGTTCTTGCACGCTCGGGGGATAAAAACACGACACAACTGCAAACAATGCACCATTTCTGGGGGAAATAGTTTCAGTTTTTACTCCCGGGAGTATTCGTTTGCAACCGATGTGTGAGTGCCGGGGCTGAAGTTACCACAATGACTCACACCAAAAGTGAGCAAACCTCAACTGCAGTTCGAGTGACACACGGGTCATGCAAGCTGAAGAAGAGGAGAGAAAAAACGCCTTTGTGTGCCTTCCGATTCGACACCAATAACAAAACCATACACATCTGCATCGGGCCCACCGCAAGCACTGCAAACCAATATGGCTAATGTCCCTTTTTTGTGTTATTATCAGTCTATTTTCTCACTTCCTGGTTTTTGTTTGCAACGACAAAAAAAACCATATCGGAACTAGACTCCATTCAATGTGGTTCTTATCATTTTTACCGCCCAGAAAGAAGATGTGAACATTTGATCAATTTTTCCCCCAAAAAATAAAAAACACCGGAAACGATTGCACGTGCGAAACGAAAGAGAGAAATTCTCCAAACACGGAATCTCTTTTTTCGTGCCTCCATCCGTTTTCGATTCCGTATCATGATGTTAAATGCCCGTGCAGTAAAAGAAAATAAACTTCTCTGGAAAGGATTGCACACGGCAAGCGGATTTAGAATGCAATAGTTGTCATTCCGGTTCAATAGCGCGAAAAGCTCGTATCAAAGCATCAACCTTCCAATTTTGTTGCACCCGAACTGGAAACGCGAAACCAGTCAGGTAACACTTCCGGGTGATAACTGGTACTGTTCCGTTTTCTTTCCAACAAAAAAACGCGTAAAAGTTCACCGGAGTGTTTGCAAAGGGAAATGCAGTTTCGTTACATTTTATCGTGACTATTCGAACTGAATGCGATGGCCAATTGCATAATATTGGTTCCGAAATGCATTTAGAGCATCGTGATGGTTACCGTATGGACCTATTTGTGGGTAAGATTATTCCAGGATAAACGTAACTACGAAGCATGGACGCGTTTTGATTACAATTTAACTGTCAACGACCCATGGCTCCTTCCGAAATTGAAATTGACTGAATAAAAGAGTCCCAATTTTGCGCCAAGGGTAGAAAACATTGTGAAGGCAGATCAACCTGCTGTGATATGTGACGAGGTATATTAGTTTCAAATGACTATTGAGAAATTGTGTTAATTTAAGGTTCGTGTTTACTATCAAATGACAGAAAAATGCATCAAGAGCTATTCTATATAATCAAATCATAACGCATAACTTAAGTCAAGCTTTGTGCGAAATTGAAATGACCCAATTTGAAAGAATTAAATACCTCTTAACAGAAGTTTGAGCAATCCTTCCCAGATCAAAGTATTTACCGAAATGTTTTAAATTTTATCGCACGCAGTGATTGGAGAGCATGATTGAAGGAATCTCAAAAATAATTAATGGATTATGAAACGAAAAGACTGGGTTTGATATAATGTCGCAATATGCACTTGCTGAGAGAATTTGGATTTTCATTTTTTTTTCATATTGGGTTGATAATGGACTGGTCAATGACCAATGCATAGTAGGGACGTGCAATGGATCCTGAAGAAAAAAAAAGGGAAATTACCAAATTTTTCCGACTGAAAATCTCCACTCCAAAAAAAAAATCTGAACTTCCAATAAAACTAAGAACTTCAAAAAAAATCTGGAGTCGACTCAGAAGTCTCTGTCTTAATGAACTAAATACTTATGAACTAACAGCAGTAAAATTACACAGACCCCATTAGACAGTAACACAAGTGTTCGTTAACGTACAAGGAAAGAGGAATGAGACATACCATAAATATAATAAATTTGACCGATGGCGGATCGTATCATATTTATCAGATATGTCTGGCCGAAGCTGGTGCGATTAGAGTATTATTCGGTTAGGCTTGAGAGTTCTGGACGGAGCGAAAAAATTCACATCCCTTAGTAAGTTGGTCACGTATATCTCACCACTAAATATACCTGCCAATAACATGCGTTGGCCGGTCGCTTTTGTACAATTGAGACAGATTATAGTCCTTACAACAGACAACGGCTAGTCCATTACCAGATCTCCATGGTAGAAAAATAAAACCTTATTGAGTTGCTTTTCTTGGAACATCTTCAATACGCTGACTCCAAACCTGTGCTGAGAGACAACAAAAAGTGCTACCATAATCGAAACCCATCCGGAGTTTAAAAGAAGCATTTTTATGCAGATTGGGTCGTGAAACGCCTAAGCTAATCTGAATAGGAACCCTAGCTTTAGATTAGTGCGATCAAATACGTCTATCATGTACAGCCTAAATTCCGCATTAATGTCAACAATGGAATAGTTAGTATTACTTCATAATAGTCGTGAGTATTTTGACACCCTTAGACTCCAGAGCATTTCCAAAAGAATTATTCTTATCCCTATTCAGTTTTTCAACAATTTTCCCCGGATTTTTCAGAAGATCAAAACATAGCTAAAGTAGCATTAAATCTAATATGATCGAAGAATCGAATTTCATGACCTGCAAGAATCATCTTCCAAAGTAGAACACAACGGTGAGTTTCCCATCCCTACAATCAATTATTGATTCGAATGTGTTTGAGTTATTTTTACTTTATTTACTTCGCCAAGATATTTCATATCTTATAACTCCCTTCCCAATCTTTAGTGGCTACTTATAAGTCTACAATCAGTCTTAAACTACCCTATCACTCCCATTTCCATCCCCGGTCACTGCTGCAAGGTCCTCCGTCCGATGCCCTTCCGCATCTGGAACAGTTCCTTCGGCACCTTGTGATTGCTGAAGAAACACTTGTACATCTGATAGGCAGTGTCACACTCGTCCGTACCCTCCACGGTACACTTCTTGATCAGATCGTTCACCTTGCCCGATTCCAGACCGACCGCAAGCTTCTCCCGTATCACATCCTGCTGGATCATACCGTCATCGTCGATGAAACCGGCCCGATCCAGGAAACACTTCACGAAACACTAATCATGGAAAGTGGAGTGTAAATTACCACACTTTAAGCAATTTTTTCCCCTTAGCTCACCTTCGCCTTCATTGTGTCGACGGAAAAGTCTCCACTCAACACGCGGAATGCGTTCTTCGGCAGAATGCCCGTCTCCTTTACGCACTCACGAGCGTTCTGATGGATGCGCCGAATCTGTTCAGCCTCCATGCGGGCACCCTGAGCAAAAAAAAAAACAAGGGAAATGCAAAAATGGTAATTTTGATTACCGATTTTTCCAACCAAAGAAAGAACACACTATCACTGGCAGCTCACCTTTACGACGGTCACGGCACACGCAAGTACGACCAACAGCGCAAAGGTTACGATCGATTCGTTGCACCTCATTGTGATCGTGGCTGTGCGTATTTCCCACCGGTGTGGTTTATGCTCGTACTTTAACTGAATTTAATTGCCTCTAGCACAGCAGCACTCACTCACTTACGCGGTTTGCCTCCATTCACAGTGCGCGGTCAACGGTACTTATAGCTCCGCCGTAGGTCACACCGTGTCGTCTGAGATGGCGTTCCCTTCGGCGAGGGAGAGCGAAACCGGCGGGCGGTTTACAGTAAACAATTCAATTTTCATGCTGATTCATTGAGTTCTTCCGCCGGCCCTCGGAGGCGTACCCTTGGCGGTCGAGTACGCGCGCAAGTAGCAAGGTAAGTGAAATGTTTCTTCTCTCCACCTTCACCACCCACGGGATGGTTAAGGTTTGTGTTCCAGTGCTCCTCGCATCATAATTTTGCATGCCTCGAGTCGAGGTTATCCCTCAGGGCTTTTACCTTCCAGTTTTCTTCGATTTAAACCTTTGGAGGAAATTGTTTTCTTTTACATTTTAATATTTATTTAAACATATCTGTTCCATTTAAAAAAGGACTATTTTTTGTAGAACGGTCGTATTTAAAAAAAAAACAATTGATAAAATAACAAATTTAACATCTTATTAGATGTTTTGTAATAATTTTGTAATTAGAATTGCATACTTTGAGGCGCATTTGAAAAGTTAAGCGATAGCAGTATATTATTAAGAGGAACATTCAACAGCTCCCTATGCTCTGTTTTAAAGCCAAAGTAGATTAAAATTTTATCTATATGTGACAAAATAGAAAAACTAAAAACGAAAAATATGTTTAATAATACACATGCACACAAATTGGCATGATTTATGGGCATTTTATTCATTTTTTTTCGGTTGCATAAAAAAAATTCGTTTGAATTTTTGATTGAAACACTGATTTAATTTTGTTGAAATCAAAGATTTTATAGTCGCTCGTTCTATTAAATACTACATCGCCTTAAAATCTGAAACAAGATGATCAGTTCAAGATCTATTCGACATAGGATTAATTATTTTTGTTCTATTTGTCATATACTGAAAATGCAAATTAAACGATTTTAAAATTCTTTTTTTTCAATTTTTTTTAGCAAAAATAAGTAAGAAAGAAATCAAATATCCGGCCTTATTACAAATGAAAAATAAATACATAAGAAATTTAGGAATTTACAATATCTTAACAGCGACTTGTGTCTCAAGGGTTAAATAGAACCCTCCCTAATTTTCACCGCTCAAGAATAACTTCATCACACAAGGGTTGGTAAATGGTAAAGCTTAGCATTGCTCCCTCTCGTTACCGTTGCACCGCAGGAAAAAGTTCCTCTAATAAGCGTACGCACCTGAACCATGCCCTTGGACACAAAGAACCACAACAATAATATTATGCCACACATAGATGGGAAAATAGCCTGGGTAAACTCAAGCATTTAGCAACGGTGCACCGACAAACCGGCACGCACCACCCCGTTCGATTTCGATCATTTTACGTACGAGAGGGTAAACTATCCCAACTGGTTGTGTCACGTGTTGAGCATCCCGTCCGCAAGAGGCTGAGCTGATGTTCCACACACTTAAAAAGGGTAAAAACTTTCTTTGGCCAGGTGTACCAGGTTGTAACGTGGAACGTGATTGAAAGTTGCAATAGAAAAAAATAAATTATACAAAACCCTCTGATGCAAATAAGCATCTTTGAGTAAGTGAAATGCTCTTACAGAAAAACTCCTACAAAACAAAAATATTGTGATTCGTTCGTTCCACACGTGCAACATGCAAGCGTTTTCCTATTCGCCAATGATTAAAGCCATAAATTAAAGTGGGTTCTATAAATTTTGAATGCAATTTGCACCACTTCTGCGGGACAAATTATTGAACTGCGGGCAAAAACTGCTTCCATTCTGCATGTGCATCGAGCGCCGGCCAGTGTTGCTAGTGTGTTACACCAATCCATACCACCGTTCAATTATGTATCGCCAGTGCATCGCTACCTTCACGGCCAGGGCCGGACTTTAAGCGGGCTTTCACTTCAACCCTGGCGAAGTTGCATAGGAAATTAGTGTTCGTTCCTTTTGGCTGGATGGAAATTTGCAGCAGCTGAGTGTATGTTTGCATTCTCGCTTTGTGCGCTTGCATCTTGGTGCAATGGGAATGCGCTGTAATTAATGATTCCGAGATAGCTATATGGCAAAACACGAACAGAAGTAACATGAACTTGAACTGTTAAAAGCGTGCTAAACACAAGTACGTGTGTGGATTTTCGAACATTTCTGTACTGAGGAGTTCTTGCCAGACCTCACCCAAAAGGGGTGGGATTTGTCAGTATATAATGCTTTGCATTAGGTCAGTGGGCTATCAGAACATTGCCGAGTTTCAACACAAATCATCGGAGTCTCTTCTGACCATTTCATTTTCACAATGAAACCCTCTGTAGCTATCTCCATCGTTTCCCTTCTTTTAGTAGCGTCGGTAAATGTAAGTATACACACACTCTGTGAAATATTTCACCATCCTAGTAATCCGGTTCACTAACACGTCCATTAACGATTTTTCTCCCTCACCACAGTCCTTTACCTTGCGCCAGCAGAAAATGGTGAGCATTTTCGCGCTGGAATGTATGGCCGAGACGGGTATCGGTGCTGATTCGCTAACGAAACTGCGCGACGGTGATCTGTCCGCGAACGACCGCACGGCGAAATGTTTCATGAAATGTTTCTTCGAGAAGGAGAACTTTATCGATGACAAGGGACAGTTGCAGCTGGCAGCGATTGCGACGGCACTGGAGAAGGATTACGACCGGGCCAAGATCGACGAGATGCTTGAGCAGTGTGGTGTGCAGAAGGAGGACGCCTGCGAGACGGCATTCAATGCGTACGAGTGCTATCATGAACATTATCAGAACCTGTAGATATTGGGTTACTCTTCACGATATTTTAGTCATTTTTCCGTGCTCCTCAAAGCGATCGAAAGAGACGAAGTGAAATAAAATTACTTTTTATTATATATTAATTATTACACTTTTATTTCATTTTTGAAGTACGAAAGGAATTTTCTATTTCATCCGGCATAACGAATAACATCATTAGACTTTCGGGTTTGAGAAGTTCCATGTGTCAAAAAACTTGATCCGAGAAAAAGGCCGTTCAGTCAGTCAGCTCGTAAAGCTACCCCGTTCGTTCATCATCATCTTCACCGCTGCAACGTGCGAGTACAACTGCAAAGAAGTCAACTACTGTTGGTCGACCGTCTCTGATTATGCAGTAGGATTATGAGCGGCAGCTGCTATGACTTTTGCTCGTTTTATGCACTGCAAATGCACTCTGGTCGAAGGGTGGAAAAGACGCTAAGGAGAAAATGTACAACCATTGCAGTGAACCATTTCTCACCTGCAACCCGGTAACATTAACTCTCTTTCTCTCTGTGTACACAGAATGCTTAATGGTATGCAGATGTTGATGCAAAGGATTTTCGTCCCTACAACAATAATGGAAGTTACATATTTTATCGCAAATTCGTATTTGAAGCCTAAAGTTAGGCAATTGGTTACAACTGAAGATTAAACTTAAGTAAATGATTATTCTAACATTGAAAAACACTGGGAATTGAATAATTGAAGGACATATTTAAAAATGTGATCTCAAACAGCAATTTAACCGTTGGGCTATGTATATTCCCCCTGCATGTATGCAATTTTTGCATCATTAATTGATCGGTGTTCATATTTTATTTATTAGGTGTGTTTCTTTATGTCTTTTCAGTAAAACATTATTTTGTTCCAGTTAAATCTTAGTTTCTTATTTGATTAAGATGCACTTATCCTTTTTCCGTCGCGTCGTGTTGTACTAACAAGTGTACTAATTAAATTTTCAAGCACCCCCAACAATCAAACTTCTAGCATCTTTTCCCATTTCCCATTCATCTGTCCTCTAAGTTCACTTTCCTTGTACATTCAACAAACAAACAAAAAAGCGGAACAATATTGGCCTCGAAATGTTCTCAAGAGCCTGCATCTATGCATCCCTGTTTGTTGCACCGGGTTTTAAAGCCCCGAACTCGTTCACAAATTCGGTAACGAACCGTTTTTCGCCAACGGGATTGTCCATTGTTCCGTACCGATGACGGACGGGTTTTGCCTGTCCCAGGGCAAAGAAAGACACGGTTTCCATGCCATCCCGTTCCTTGGAGCCAATTCTGGCGGAACCTGCTCGGGTTATGAAGCCGAAACCGTAGATCCTTTGCCGATGCCTTAGCCCAGCTGCACTATTTGCATTGTGTTTCGCATGGTTGCACATCTTCAAAAGGGCTGTCAAAATTACCCCGTCAAAGAAAAGGGCATCGTTCGGGTCGGATCTGGGAAAACTGTCTAACACCATCCCACTCACTTCGGGCGAGCCGGTAAGCACGGACGGTGGGCCATTGTCGTTGAGAGACCGAGAAAATAACGTGAAGACACTCTCGTTTCGGATGTTATTGTTGTTTTCACGACACCGGGTTCATGATGGAGCGTTGCAGGAATTGCAAAAATCCTTCTCCAGCGTATGGAAGGACATTGCTCAGTTGTGCAGCAGTAGTAGAAACGGTAAAGGGAAAGTTTTCCATGACGAAGCATTTGCTATGATGAATTGTACTGTTTTGAAGTACCGCATTGAGCATTACAAATGATATACTCGGTAAGTTTCCTCTTTTTTTATGAAATTAAGGAAACATAGACATATTTCTTCTTTTCTGAAACTGAAACAGGCAATAATGATCAACTATTAAACACAATAAACAGCCTAACCTTAGACTATAATAGTCTATCTCATCTAATTATTATGATAATCCCAGCCGAAACCAAATACGCAATTAAAGAGCATTTAGCGAATTCGTCCGATTGACTATCCGACCCTTAGGGTTCCATTTCACAACAATTAAAGTTTATCACTTTGGCTCCCCTTTCTGTTCTAGCAACGTCTTCTTTCAATGAGCAAATGTATTCCCATTAAGCATGTACATAATTAATAATTGGATTTTAACCCTAAGATCTCACGCAACCCGCTACCTTGGAAACCAATTCTCCAGGCAAGATACAATTCCATGTCACTTTACTGGAACGCTTTGCCCCTTGTTGGAGTACACGCAATTGCAGCACCTGCACGAACATGCACGAACAGGGAACAATGATGACACCTTTTGCCAGACGCTCAACGAACCGTGATGGAATTTCCATCAATCTATCCATCCTGATTGAGTTGGGTGAAGAGAAAAATGAGTCTCAGTATGATCAGCTGTATCAAGCAGCTTGCAATCAGGGATGGTGAAAGAACCAATCTTCAGCCTCGTCCGGTAGCATCTTTGTTTGCGTGTCTCATCTTACACCATTGTTACAACGTAACCGTAACAAATGACATGTTTTCTCGTGATCTCCGTGACCATTCCATTCCAACACACCACACAAACCGTTAAGACGACGGCAGAACTCTCTCCCCGGTCTTATTTATGTAACCTATTAAAACCTATCCAAACTAACCGGCCATACTGCATCCTTCAGACGACTCGGTTCAGAGCGGAAACAAAAGCCGAGAGTGAGTAAATCCATTTTACCGGAACCGGCAATATTCACATCAGATCAACGGCGACCTTCCCGATAGGCGACATACTGTGATAACATGCGTCACGTTTTTGTGTGCCACAGATTGACAGCTTTTGTCTTCCAGCAACGGTTCGCTTTCTCCCTGTCGTGGTGTATTACACTGTTGTACCGTTTTCAGACACTGACAACAATAAAAGGATGGCAGAAAGATACATTGATACACGTGTCTTCCCGGCGGTAGCATCGGAAAGGAGTTGCTGCAATTGTTTGGCAGAAATTAATTATCCCGATTGGATTATTCGATTGCACGGAGGTCATTTTGTGTGAGGTAATCTTGATAATTTATCGGAATAAAATGTGTGATTCGTAAATCGAATAACATTGTAAGTAACGCCTGAAAGTATGCAACTGCTAAAGGAATTGAATTATATTTTATTATTTTAAAAAAAGTAATAGGGAGGGGTATTGAAATTGTTTGTGCATTCAGGTCACCTAAGGGAGTGAATAATTTTGTTTAAGTAATAAATAAATAAACCAATCGTATTGTTAGAAAATGTAGGAGAATGACTGATAGCGTAAGCATGTCTAACCAAACTTAAATAAAATTCCTTCTGTTTTAAATCGTGAAGGTCTTATGAAGAATCGGCTGATAAAATAAGATTGTACTATAGGATTTCGATAACGATAAATTTGCCATGCACTAATGCACAATGCAATGCTATTTTGGAGAAAATTTTCTATGGAAATTTAAAGCATTGATGAGCATGGTAAAGATATTGCATACATCTAGGCGCACATAGAATCAAACTTGGCGTTTGCAACAAAGATCTAGAGGAGATACAGTAAATCGTCTATAGTATTGATTTAGTTGTAATACGGAACAAAAAGTAGTTGCTGAGTTATGTTTAATATTTTATATTTTTTATAGATGTTCCCTAAGTGTATCTTTGGCTTAACTTGATATTTTTCAAAGCTTTTTCTGCATATCTTGTTTTTCTTTTGCATCCCTCTAGCTGCCTACCGTTCTCAGTTTTCGTCCCCTGCACCTTTCTAAAGTTTTTAACCTATCTTTAACCCGTATATCTGGTATATTGAGTAGTTTTGCAATGTACTTCATTAGTTCATTAGTTATGATTTAAATTAAATACGTAATTAATAACAAAGATTGAGGAAAATAAAGAATTATCCTTCAATGGATTGAGTGAATTTTCCTTCAATGTTTCCTTAAATTTTGATACCAAAGTCCTAAAACACTTGAATTAATAAATCATCATTGAACATAACGACGAGTGTCCAGGCTTCCGTAACGTATATTCTCTCCCAACTTAGGCCACCTTTCTTCAACGTGCAACTATTTCCAAAATCCCCAACACAAACTCTATAACAAAACCAGGTGCAGCTGCTGATAAGAGTTCGACATCGCTCCAAAGGTCCAAAACAGACGAGGACCTTGTGCATACAGTTCATATCCCATGTCCAGCAACACCGACGGATTATATTTTGGATAAGACCTACCGACAAGTAATGGCGCAAATAACCGTTCGTACCATCTGTCACCTTTTTAAGATTGCCAGCTTCTTGGAACGTACCCTCCGGAAGCTTGCATGAATCAGTTGCATTTTTTTCATCTTTAAAGCCACACTCACCTTCGGGCGCGTGTAGTGACGATTGGCCGAACAAACCTAACTATACCACCATCAATGTACGGAGAGCCCTGATAAGAACCAACCCATACCGCTAAGTTCGCAGAAGAAACCCCTGAATAATCAGTTGCCGATATCACACCGAGGTCGTTGCAACACTGTTATCAGCCGAAAGATAAAACGAAACACGGAACGGAACACGCCAAAGCGGGAGAGCGTTAGCATTTTTTAAATGTGCGCATTATAAGATCCGCCAGAGCACTGCGGACCAAACCTTCGTAACGGGTCGCGTTAGTGTGTGGTTGACTCTAGTGAACTTTAGATTGATTTTAATCAATGTCCAATCCAGTTTAGTGCTTCAGACACTTGGTACAAATGAACACCAGCGGCAGTGAAAGCAAGCGAGTGAAAAATCAATTCCAATTTTAGAGACTGGACGTGGACTAATATTTGAGTGGAAACACCCTGGAAGGGAACTAATTATTTTGCTTTTTGGCAAGTGTCGTGGTCACGTAGTGTTTGCTGGTAGCGGGTTCGGTAAAGCTACCCGTCCGTGGTCAAATATTTGATTTGTGCTGTGATAATTTTTAATGAAAAGTCACCATCCCCGCCTCGGCTAGAGATTAGATCGGTACGAACGGAGAGGTGTTTTGTGAAGATGAAGCGCATTTTGTTGCTTTCCGTTCTTCTCGTGTACGTGCAAGTGTTACGTGCTCAGGAGGAAAATTTTGTCGACCCGGGTACGGACGCACCAAACGGCCGCGTTATCGTATCGCACATTTGTTACTTCAAAAAACCACTGCAGGATCCGACCGACGTAGATGGCGATCAGTACTGTGATTGCGATGTGGTCAATTCGCCTATGGGGTTGCCGGAGATAAAGATCGACTGCCGGAGGAATCAGTTGTCCGACGACTTCTGGCAAGAGTATGAACAGTTGCCCCAAGGTACAATCCGATTGGATCTCTCCCATAACGGACTAACACTCATGCCGCGCCTCAGTGGGGAGAAGCTCCGGTATCTGAACATCGGCCACAACCAGATAACGACCATTCCCGATAAGGTGTTCGCCAATGTGACGCAGCTGAAGGAACTGGATCTAAGCAGTAATCGTATTGAAACGCTCACCACCGACGCATTGGCCGGGCTGTCGTACCTCGAGCGGATCGATCTGAGCGACAATCAGATTCGCTCGATTGAGGTGAACGCATTCTCGAACGCACTTCACCTGAGACAACTTATCCTGTCGAACAACTCGCTCGGGACGTTCTTTAACCGAACCGAGGCCGATCTCTACCTTCGGCTGGGTGTCACCAACAGGTTGGTAATACTGGAGATGGAACGTTGCAACCTAACCGACATAAACCTCTCCAGTGGCGTTGGTCTCGAACGTGCACTGCTGGGATACAACCGGCTGCAGCAACTCACCAAACTTCCCAAACAACTCGCCCTGCTTGACATTAGTGGCACTCCGATCCGTAGTCTGTCGGCCAAGTTCTTACCTCATCTACTGCATCTGAAAACGCTCCTGCTGCAAGACATGCCCATCCTTTACACACTGGAGGAGTACGCCCTGTACGGATTGCCACGATTAACGATGCTGACTCTGCAAGGATCCCGTAACCTCTCCACCATCCATCCGCATGTGTTCGGCCTGAACGTGGCTCGGGACGAAACAGCCACGAAACTCGAGCAGCTCGTTCTGACAGGCACCAACATCCGTACGCTTAATTCCACGCTTAAGCTTGCGTTCGAGAAACTGAGTCTCCTGGACATGCGTGGTGCTCCGTTGCGCTGTGACTGTCAGCTACGGTGGTTGCGTGAGCTTCCAAATCTGAAGACACACGGTTTGTGCGTTAAACCGAATGCATTGCGTGGGAAGGCATTCGGTATGATTGAATCGCAGCAGTTCCAGTGCCGTGCGGAACAGTTTTGGATCTACACCGTGTTCAATGTACTGCTAGCGATTCTGCTGATTGTGCTTCTGTCGATCGGTATCTTCCTGATCGTGAGGGCAATCCGGCCTAAGCCACATGTACAGTTGCGAACGGTTGGTGCATCGAGTCCGTATGCGCGCGTTACGATCGAACCGAACCGGGCAGAGGTGTTGTAGACCTTCATGGCCGTTCTGTACATAGTAATGACGTAGAATTACGTTCGTGTAAGATTAATTGTGAGTGTGTGTGTGTTTTTTAAATGTGAATGTGAATAGTTGTGACAGATAATATAATGGTTTAAGAATAGAATATAAACGTAAATGTAGCTTAGTTTGCATTATGAGCTAGACGTAAGAAATTCAATCCCAATAAAAGGTAACATTTTTATAGTAAGCTGTACTTTCTCACTTCTTTAAAATTGTTAGTGTTTGACAATATCACTTCTCCCTTTTATCACTCTTGTTCTTAGTAAGGTAATGTATTCCTTTTTTTAGCTTTTATTTCTCGAGTTCACACGCACATGCCACTTTAAGCGACGTCTACTGGTAGGACGATAGTTTAAGCCCTAAGAAGCGAATAAACAATAAGGAAGCCAGGTCACAAAACGGTAGACAAAAACAAGGTGAATTACTCGGGAACTCTTGAAGTTTTGTTTGGTTTAGAGATAATAAGAGCTTTCAGTTCTTAGTACGATCATCAAACATCTTCAAACAAACACAGCATATGATACATTTCGAAGAACGTTTGCATTTGGTTCGCAAGAGATCACGGATAGTCACGTACACAAGCACTTAGGCACTCTAGTGCCCCCGAAAACCTACTCTAGTCGGCAAGATAAAAGTTATACGAGTTTTGAATCAAGTCTTTCTTCTTCTTTTTGGCTTAACAATCGAACGATTTATACTTATATCATTACAAGTGCTCACTACGGAGGATCGGTCCGGATGGAATTCGATCTCCAGGTCCTGCCGTATGAAGACCGGCGCCACTATAACCACGACCTCCGAGCACATCATACTTTTTCCTATAAAATACAATCATACTTAATTCCTCCTTAATTCAAAGAATGAGTATAACTTGAACTCTCTTTTATTGGCACAGCATATCAATGCCTTATACTTCATTTTAATTGTCCTTCTAGTGATAACCATATATATGGAAGACATTATAACATTTTTAGGTTTTGGGTCTGTAACTGTTGGAATAGTCGTTATGCTGTCAGATTCTGCGAAGAAAAATCACACCAGACTCGTCCATACAGTGGTGGACCAAACTTCTTGGAGGAATTAAGTAGATTCGACGTCGGCTCCTCCCTTCAATGGCCAGATTTACCAAATAGACCACGACCGGATCTCATGACGACGGCTGAAGCAATTCAGGGTTTTCTATATGGAGAATTCGATCACATTTTGTTAAAAAAGGCTCGTACAGCAAATTTAGAACAGAAAGGAGGAAGAGAGAGCGAGGAAACACAGCTTCTTGGGGACTATTGGTGGTTGCTTATTCCATCAAATATTGAATCCGCTACTGAGTTCATCAAGAGAATGTCCTGCGTATTGCTTAACACAAATAATTAATTGCAATAATCTTAAGCTCGCTAAATCTCATTAACTTTTTGATTATTTTAAATCTCCGTTTTGTTAATATTTCAATCTACAACTCTGTGAAGAGTAAACGGAACGTCCAAAAAAGAATGTGACTGCAAGTGGCATTAAAATTTTATACCGGAGAAAGGAAAATAAAATGCCAAAACAAAACAAAACAAATTCGCACCGTTACGTTACACTGACCGGTTGAAGGGGTTGAAAAAGGGGTGGGAATTTATTAGACGCAGCGTGGAGGGCCCATTTAATTGGTTGTTAAGAAGAAAGTACATGCAACCGCAATCACCAAACCACGCTTACCCTCTTGCTGAGGAAATTATAACCTCCGGCAAAACGCTTCTAATCCCACTGTGCCTCTCTATGGGGTCCACAGCACCGAAACTTTCGCGTGGCACCTGCACCTGACTTCTCGGCAACGTCAACATTCCGGACGCTCAGGTTTTGTTTTTTTTTTCTCGCCTTCCCATTCGCCTTGACCCTCGTTGGCCGGTGGCTAGCGAAGGCTTACATTTCGTCTATCAACATCTTTCTTCACCTACATTCTGCTGGTAGTTTCGATCGGTTAGTCTTCTTCTACACACACTCACACACCTGTTCCGAGCCCTATCCCTTCGATGGCCCACTTTCGAGCGGTGTATGCTTGTTTGGAATTTGCCCACGTCAACACTAAACGCTCAACCTCGGCTGGAATGAAATACACAAAATGCGCAGTGGACAAGAAGACGTAAGAGAAGGTAAGCTTTTAAGCAACGCCGCAACGACTAACTGCGCGAGAGCTCATTTGCTTGTCAGCTGTTAGATCGTGAAGATCTCGATATTGCTTCCAGCGAGATCTCGTACGCTCACGCAAACGCTCCCGCACAGCTTGCGAGAGAAAGACTCCACCGCTCAAAGATGGGTGTGCCGGTTGGGTTAGGTGGGATGTCTTCTCGCGCACTGCCTCCCGAGCGTGCGACAGACAGAGACCGTGACAGCCGTGTGATCTTGCCACGATGCTCTTCAAAGCGATCGCGCGAATTATCTAATGCCACGCGAGGAGAACTTCGAGCTTGTGTGCGGACAGGCGCACACCACCAGATTTTCCCGCAGTTTGGTTCGGTTGCTCGGATCGTACGATCGTGTTCGTTCCCGTGTTGCCGGTACACGAGCGGGAGTTTTTTTTTTGCGTACGCTGATGTTTACGCACCGCGTCCGGCGTGTTTACGGACGTTCCCTTTTACGGGAAGGTGTAGCTACTACTGCAACGGTGGCCCACATTTACACCCTCCTGAGTCGTGATTGCTCGCCCAAAAACCTACCCCTGCTAACTAGACACACACGCCGGTTGCGGGGCTTTTCATTTCGGCCACGGGTCTCATTTCCAGCGACGCATTCACCCCAAAAACAACCGTTACCGTACCGTCATCGAAGGTTACTTTTGGGTGGTTATTAAGACGCACACACACAGGCAGGCACCCGGAGCTCGTTTTGCCTTTCTTGAAAGGTTCTGTGTGACGGCAAAGTTCCTACCGAACTCTTCAGGTTCGGTGCGCTGCGAAGTTAAAGCTTTATTGGTGTAGAAATCATACGAGAGTGAGGTGATTTCGCAGTGCTCGTGTGTGGTATCCATGGTGACAACAATGTGACAGATGGATTTTGAGACCCGTCAGTACATCGAATCTACAAACAGCACTAACATCGGAAAAGTGACAGCCGAGAGTGATAATTAGTGGACCACCCGTGCGTTTGAAATGCCAACCGGGTGAGCTCGTACGTGTACACGACTAATTGGACTTCCCGAAGAGTTCGAGCAAGTGTTGGGCTTGTTTCTCCGAGCAGCAACGTCACCTAGAATAGTCCGAAACTTCCAACGAATTGCTGAGAGACATAATGCGCTTGGCGCATAGGTTCGTGAACACCAACAGCACAACCTACCAACCCAGGGGAGCTGTTACATTCGGTCAGCAGCAGTTAGGCTAGTGCATCCGTTTCTTTATCTGCCACCGTACGTCGATATTGCTCAGTCAGGTTGGTGTCGCTGCGATACCAATTACGGCGAACGACGGAACTAGAATGCCCTGTCCGGTGTCCTGTTGTTCCTTTGCCGGTCGAGCCGGCCACGGAAGCGGAAGTTCCACCGGACCGGACAGCAATACCCACGTAACAGGTACAGTAATAAACCCATTCCCGAGCGTGTCGCTCACCATTGTCGCCCGTTTCCAAGCCAACGTTCACCGGCAACGGTGACGAGCTTTACATCCCGCCATCGATGACTTCGATGAATGTGCGCTTTCGTTGTCCGGTCCGTCTGGTCGTATCGGTGGTCTGCTCTCACTGGGATGAAGATTATCTTATGCAGGCGCAGCAAATTGTCGCCGATCTGCTGCGATCCGCAATACGACAGCACAGTTTGTTGCCAAGGTTTTTTTCTTTTCCAGGTTTTTTTTGAGGTTAGTAAAACGTGACGGAGGTAAAAATATTAAACCCCTCCAGGTTTGCCCGATCTCTGTTGGAAAAGGTGTTGCACAACCATCAATTGCTGGCCGGCACTCAAGCCGGACATTAATTTAACCTCCACTTTTTATTGCACAACTTTTAACCGACACTTTTTACTGTCTCCAATGCAATTGCAACTTCATTTTTGAGGTAACTTTTCTGTTAAATTATTCCACGGAATAAAAGACTTCCAATGCCTGAAGGGTGGATCGTGGAATATATCGTGGAATTGGAACAGGTCGTGTACCGCAGTGTTATAGACTCCACCAGCGCTAACCCCACCACCGGTTGGTCTGGACTGATTAGAAACTTGTTAAACCTAACCTCACCGAAACATCACTCTACCGCTTGGCTAAACCGATACTCGTTATCCAATAAATTCCATTTCGCACCGTCCCGTACGAGGTGGTCCGAGAATTGGGTGGAGAACTCCACTCCAGTTCCGGAGATTCTCCCGCAACGGTGGCCCCGAGCTCTTGTGTCCCAAATGGTGGAAGTCCACAAACACGGAGGCCACCGCCCGCGATGTAAGGTCGTGGCAAAACGACTCTACAAGACGACACTCTCTCTCCCCGATCCCATCGTTCCCCATTACGAACATGTGTTGCCGCGCTGTGCACCGAAATTAATGCCGATGCATCGTCAACAAGCGGCAAACGTTTTGCCTTTCGCACTGGTCTGGACCGTCCAGTAAGTCGGTCACCTAGCAGCAGCCGGGTTGGTTGACGGTGACTGTTGCTTTTATGATGACGATTTGCTACCGTACCGTCGGCCGTCCCCGGACGTTGGGAGCGCAGATGGGAATGCAAATTCGCGACATTGCACCATCGTTACCGGGCGAGGGCAAGCGAGCGTTAAATCGAAATTTGCGCTACCGACCGATGGCACTGTCCGTGAACATTCGCACAGGGATGTTTAGGGACGTTTACATGGACAGGTTGGTTGTGTTTCTTAATTAGCCAAACCGGCCTCGGGACCGTTCTCAATCGTGTTCAAAATGTATCGATCTAGTTTCTATTCGGTTGATATTCGGTGTTTGTACCGAATGGGATATTGCTTTTAGATTTTGGTGTACTAAAATGTTCTAAAAGCATTTAAAAGTGGGGAAATTGTCACTTTACAACCTTCAGGTGTTGGAAGTTTTCTAATTTTGTGAAGAAGAAATATAACATTTAACGATTTAATAGTTTCCCATTTCTCACTTGGTGTCCTGTCACTATGAAGAAATTAAATCTCGAAGATTGTAATGCCTTCAAGAGCTTCTTCTTCTTCTTTGGCCTAACGACCTACTCGGTCATGCCTGCCATTTCTGGCTTACGAGACTTATTGATACCACGTAGTTGGATAGTCAGTCCTCACTACGGGGGGAACGATCCGGATGGGATTTGAACCCCGGTCCTGCCGTTTAAGACCGGCGCCGCTTATCTCCTCGGCCACCGGACCGCCCCCCTTCAAGAGCTCCTTTAGCTAAATGAATAATTTCAATACCTCTTCTAGCAATGACATAAAATATAGATATTGTGAGAACAACTATAGGCCATCTTTGAGGGTAAATCGTGACGTAATTATTAAAGGGAAGTACATCCAGTGTTTTATTTTACGATAGTAGATAAGGAATGGTTTGCGTAACGTAATAAATACATGTTCTCTGAGGCGGTCATGTATAAAATGCGGCGGTAAATAATATAAAATGCTCAAGTTTAGTTCAAAATTATAGATTTTCTTTAGATTAAATAGTAAGCAAAGACAAAGTAGCGAAAAAAACCGTCTAGCTAAAAACCATAATTTTCTTTTTGTTTGACCTACTCGGTCGTGCCGGCCATGTAATGGATTATTAAACTTAATGATGACCACGTAAATGGCATAGCAAGTCCTCACTATTGGCGAATAGTCCGGATAGGTTTTGGACTATTTTCATACAAAAGGAGTTTTACTTATCGTCCGTGATCCAACCGTCTTTCTATTCTAGACCCCAAGATTGCTAGTGGACCCCTGAATAATATTACGTAAACTGTAGAACTTACAGAAGCAAGAACAATTCTCCCTCCCGGTCATCAATTATTGCTTTTAAATCTACTCAGGTTAAGTAAGATGTCAGAATCGCCACATATTTTTTATTTCTGTTCTTGGAGATCGTCAACATTTATACCACCTCCACCCAAAGCTTTCCGTCGTCTGAAGTAGATGTATAGGATTGATGTCGGAACCTAACTTTCATTTCGCTTAGGACCTCCAACAGTGTACAACTACTTGTGGTTGTAGTTTTAGTAAACATTCTTGAATACTCAGACTATTTTAGTACTTCGATAATCCATATTTGAATGGGAAACTAAGGAACTTTTTCAATGTCCACTTCAGGATTCGTTCTTGTTTCATGCAACAATCATTGTATTAAATTACAACTAAACAATGAATTTCATTGGACATAAAAACTATCTCTGTAAATTTCTTCTCAAGCTGATCTGTTGAAAAAGTTGTTTAATCCCAAAGTCTGCCTTGCCCGTTTGTCACGCCGTTTAACAGCAATCGTTGAAATGTTCTCACCCGTCGACACTAATTAATCCATCCAATCGGAGAATGATGAGAGCCACCCATCCCGTCCATGCCGTCCAGTTCCAACAGCAAAAAAGCATCAAATGAACATAACCCGTGACATATCAACAGTTGTACAACATTGCTTTTCTTTTGTGAACCGTTCCCCCAAAAAAATGTGCTGCCATTCCCGTATGATAAGTTGTACACTCTCGGCACGCTTGACGAGCCAATTCCGCCAGCACGCCCAGACGGACAAGAAAATTGATGAGAAAATGGACGGGAAAAGCGACAAAGGAAAATGACCAACCGGTGCAGACAGATTTGGGGACTGGACCTCGTTTGTTCCCTTTTTGTTTCCTTCTGGTCAAATTAGCCTCTCACTTATCCTTTGACTTTTCCACGACAACGACAGAAGCTTGTCTTCAAACGTACGCACACACAGCCACACGGTTCACCGAAAAGCGTGACACAACTGGCGACAATGGCGTCCACCGACGCGTCCATTCGGTGCGCCACGTGTCTCATCTTCCGCTCCGACTTCTGTACTCCGGGGCAGGATCGTAATTAAAAGTTCGTCCCGTATTCCACGTGATCGTCGTCGCTCCGTGCACTGGCAATAAAAACCCGACCCTTTAAGGCAGAACCGAAATGTCCAATGGCCTCACAAACTGGCGAACTTTAACCTCCCCGGGACCTGGGATGGGAATGTATTTTTTGTGTGTGCTTCTTTGCTATAGGTGGCGCGGAACATTTGTCGAAACATGTTACAAAATCGTACCGAAATGAATGTCCGTCCACGTCCATCGTTGCAGCTGGTTTCGGAGGGAGTTCGTTCGTTTTTTTTTTGTGGGATGATATTGAAAAGAATAAATTTCGTGTGCCCGGATACCGCTCCAACCCTCGGGCGGTTCCTTCCAAACACAGGATGTCACCGGACTCGAAGATAACTCCGGAAACTCAATGGCAAGAGTGGCACAAAACGGACCATGGGTAAAAGAGTCCTGTAATTTAGTCCTCTCCCATTACTGCTTGCCGTTCCCTGTAGTGCGGCTTTTTATTCTACTGATTACAGGATGAACGCCACGTTCGTTCGTACGAATTCGGTCAGCAGAAAATATAGGTTTTAATTAGTCCGGTATGTCGTCCGGTGGACGAACGATGACTGTTGCTGGGCCGCTAAAAGGAACCGAATTCCTTCCGTTCAACATTCAAAAGCCTTTCCAGGGGGATGGAAATTGGACGACCATTCGATAGTCGGTCGAGTTTCGGAAACAAAGACACATTCAATGCATGCATTCAGAGAGGGAGAGAGTGAGTGCATTCGGTTTTAATTAATGCAATGTGCATCTTTTAAATGTGGTTGTTTTGTGTGTGAGAACATTAAAACATTAGTCTATTATAGCCTATCGGAAAATTGTAATCAACCAAGGAAGAACCCAGGTTGAAAAAAAAAACAATGTCCTTGCTACACACAAGCTGTAATAACAGAACGTGGGGAAAACTAAAAATCGGGTACTCCTCTGGGTTTCAACTGGAGAGAAGACATTTTAAAGAAAGGCGTTACCTCTTCTACTGATGTTTGGGAATATTTCTAACCAACATTTACCTGTCAATACACCCGTAATGTGAACATCTTCAGGACAGAGATGGCAAAAGCTGTTCCCACCAGGTACATCAGACGTTTAGGTGCCGTATAAATGAGGGCTCTTAATATACTTTCGTCTTAGTTCGTTGTCAAGCCTCTTGTGCGGAGTTTCTTCACCATGAGGCATTTTACAGTGGTGCTTTGGTGTTTATTTGCTACATTCTGTGCACAAGGATACGGTTTGCCGCGTCAAAAACGGGAAGTGCTCATACAGTCGATCGATCCAAGTGAAAGTGATGTCCAAAATGCGTGGTACAAAGTGACATCGGAGGATGAAGATGAAGCAAGAACACTCTCACGGAAACGAGAGGAAAGAAAAGTTCTACTGGAACTGTTTTACCTCGGGAAGGTTCTTCGCGCTTATCGACGGCCTGGGGCTTTCGGAAGTCCCGTGTTTAAGGGTGCACTCGAGCGTATTACCAACAAGGAGCTACTCGATCAGCTGGCACGTAAGCTCCGCAAAGAGAATGGATTCGAAGAGCTGTCCCGCATCGGGTCCGATGGAACCGTTCCGGATCGGATGCATCTGCAGCTTGCAAACGACTTCCGACTGCTTGCCCCTATTGTGGTCCGAACGCTACGTAAAATATTGGCCCTTAAACACGGCACCGGGGGGTTGGACATCAGCGATAAAGAAGACGTGATTGGGGAACTGCTTCGCGATCAGCAGCGCGAGTGGAAAAGTTTGCAGGAGGCGGTAAACAGTTTAAAACGGGACGGAGTTGTTGCTGTGGTTGTACCGGAGAAACACATCACGGCACATAAAGATCCGGTTTATTTCGAAGATAACGAGGTTGATGTGATCCGTCCAGTGCAGGTAGAGCCTTATCAGCTGCCGGTAGAACCAGTGAAAGAAAGTGAGAACGATCTTCAACAAGGATATCAGTGGGCTGATGTGACAGAGCCGGAATGGGAACCGCACACCATCCAGTGGGGACCCCGTCCGCAAGCTTTCGATTCCGAAACGTACTACAACTTATTCCCAGGCTATAAACCGTCATCGTCCTTATGGGCCAGTGCGTATGGACCAACGGATCCGGGAGATGTGAGCGAAATTGAGGAGTCGGTGAGCACCATTCATCAGGTGCTGGATGACGATGAACCGGTAAATTTGATTGATGATAAGAGTGAGGCACTTCTGGAGCTTGTACAAGACAGTGAAGAACATATTCCCGAAGATGTGGTGTTTGATCCGTTGGTGGATAAACACGAAGAACCGGAGCCTCTTTCGGTCCAAGAAGCGGAAGTTCATGTTACGTTTGCTCCGTTAGATAATTTTGAGGCACCGGTGGAATTCAACCCAGATACTGAAGGTGACATTCCGGAAGATATGGTTGTGGGTCAGTTTGTAAGTGGTAATATAGAAGAGGATGAAGAATCCGTGGTGGAAAACTCCGCCCTTCCTGCCGCTTTCGATACGGAACAACCCGCCGAGGCTGATAATGAAGACATTCCAGAGGATATGGTGTTTGGAGCTCTCATAGACAACAACGAGGATGGCGTTGATGCAGAAACGGAAACACCCTGGAACAACGCGGTAGATGAAACAAAACCGAACGTTCTGGAAGATCACATCCCAGAGGATATGGTACTTGGGGCGTTGGTGGATACAACCGAAACACCTCCGTACGACTTCGCCGAGCAACAGTACGCAAACGCTCCTTCCGATGAGCTTGAGGGACGTCGCAACAACAACCGAAGAAGACAGCAACAAAGGCACCAGCAGCAACAACAACCAGCTCCGGTGGTAATTATTCAGCAGACGACGACAGTGTCCGAAGTGCCCCCATCCGCAACGCAACTTAACGAACAGATCGAACGGGCGGCCCGGGAGTTGATCGCAATCGAGCTGGATAAATTCTTGCTGCTGGTGGAGGAACTTTCCGGCGTGGATGGCGTTTCGGAAGAGTTTGATCGTGCCGATCGGACGCGTATGATCGGTTGGGTGAACCAGGGCTTCTCGCCCACGATCGGACTGGATCAGCGAGATCTGGTTAAGGCGATGTTCAAGCTGCTCAACACCAAGGAACTCAGCCGCGGTCGGATTGATCTACTGGCAGCCCTTGAGTTCCTACAGTCACAGCTAGAAAATGAAGCCAGAGAAGAAAAGCTAGCACCGAAGGCGGCGGAACCGAAGGAGGACGATTATTTCGCCCGCTATTATGGGGTGAAGGATGAAGATGCGCAGGACACGCTTAGAAACGGAGAACCCGAGCATGTGCTTGAAGGGGATGACGTTACACCAGCCTCCGGAGTGGATCAGGATTTAAAAAGCGAAAGTAAAGCCGATTCCGAACGTTAAGGATGATACGGTAAACCGTATACCGCGGATAGACGGCTTTCCGGATGTAAAACGAAATTTTTGGAAATGGATAGGGACGCTAGTGGGAAAGGTATTTGTGTCCTAGTATTGCTTTGCGAATGAGTCATGTATATAGAGAAAAAATATTTTAATAAAGAAAGCAACTCAAAAATCCAAAACGAAACGAAGGTACAAATAAATGAGATACAGGTTTCTTCGTAACGGCTTTTTAGGTAATGAGAAAAATGATTTCAGGTATTTGGGAACAACATATTTGGTGGTTTGTGGCCTACGTAAAGGGTAGATTTGTGCTCCTCTACCTGTGCTATATGATGAGTCTCGTCGTTACGTTATGTTCTGAAGCTGCATTAGTTTCCTTTAGATCGTCAATATGAGAACAACCTACCTCTTGCTGTGGTTCATTTTTGTACGCCCTCCAGTAAAAGGATTCGTTATTCCACGACCAAAGCGAGATGTGGTCATAGAATCAGTTGACCCAAGTGAGAGTGAGGTCCAGAACACTTGGTACGAAGTGACATCGGAGGATGAAGATGAAGCAAGAACACTCACGCGGAAACGAGAAGAAAGAAAAGTGCTTTTTGAGCTGTATTACCTTGGAAGAGTTCTTCGCGCATATCGGTGGCCGTGGGCTTTTGGAAGTCCCGTGTTCAACAGTGCCCTCGAGCGTATTGCCAATAACGAGCTTCTCGATCAGCTAGCACACAAGCTCCACAAAGAGACAGGATTCGAAGAGCTCTCCCGTATCGGAATCGATGGAACCGTTTCGGATCAGATGCAGGTACAGCTTGCGAATGAGTATAGGCTGCTTGCACCTGTTCTAATTCGTACATTACGTCGACTGTGGAGTTTAAAGAAATCTCGACCTGGTGATGGTGCCAACGAATGGATTGAAGACCTCGAACGAGACATGCAGAGAGAGTGGGAAAATAGTCAAGCAAATTGGATGGAAGTGGAATCGTTTGAATATCGGAAACAGCTGGATAACAAAGAACCTTCAGAAAACATGGACTTTTTCTTGGAACAGGAAGGTTCCTTGGAAAGAATTCTTGAGGACTACAAGTCGTCCAATGAAGATGTGCAAACTAAGCCATTAAATGAACTCCAAGAAAGAAAAGATGCCACAAATATAACTCTCATAGACAATGTTACTGATATCGAAGATGCTGCTAGAAGTGATGCATTTCCTTCCACTGGAGATCAAACCGACTTCAACAGCAATGCAGTTGTTACGCCTCACATTTCCGATACCATCTCGATTTTAATTGCAAGCGAGCTGGACAAGTTTCTTCTCGTCATCGAAGAGCTGTCCGGAGTGAGCGGCCTTGCAGCAGAGTTGGATCCATCCGATAGATCCCGCATGATCGAAGAAGTTAAACAGCGCTACAATCCATCGGTTGGGCTTGATCAGAGATATTTCATTGAGGCAGTTAAAACATTGCTAGCAAATAAACAGCTGTACGAAGGACGTTTTGAGCTTCTAGAGACACTTGATTACATCCAGACGCAGCTAGACATATTGGAACAGACCGAGAAGCAGGTCTACGACTATCCGGACATTGAGCGTTAGGCTGGAAATAGAAAAATCGTTACAGTGTTAGATTAATAAAGAAATAGGTACAGTAAAACCAACAAAGAATCGTCTATAAACACCATATTGATGCGCTTATGTATCTCGTCCCTCTACTGCACAATCAAAAATGCACATACGGTCACGTTCTTCCACTGCTCTATCAAGCTGCTCGTGACAACCGGCAGTTCAAAGTTGCACAAAGCAATAAAGCCATTACACACCACGTCGCCGTTGTGCTAATTCTCACATAAACCGATCTCTCCTATTGTGACCTAATTTTTTCCCCATCTCACTTATCAGAGAAACGCTACGGGTGCTACAAGGCAGGCATCTTCTTCGCCCTGGCCATCATATTGCTGCTTCTGGTCGGTTGTCTGCCCGTCTTTCTGCTCACCACCAACAACAACCTGATCCTGCTGATCCTGCTCGTAACGCTGCTGTTCATCGGTCTCGCCACCTTCCTCTACTTCCGCTGGCAGCGCAATCGGGCACTCGCGATGCGACGCACGTACGAGCAGCAAAAGTTCGCCCTGACACGCGTCCATCATTCTTCCGGCCCGGCGGCGGCGACGGCCGGCACCGACCCGACGAAGGATAATGGCGTCGGGACGAAAAACAACGCCCCAACCGCCACTCCGTACGGGCAGGTAGGTAGCGAATGCGAGTGGGCGATAAATTGTATTCCAAATAATTAACCTAATTAACGTGGACACCGTGCGCGGTACCATTCGGTATCGGGCTTTTTCTTTCTGCCCCAACAGAATACAGCATCCAAATTAAACGAACAAACGGGAATAATGCAACCGGGAACGGGCATCAGCAAACCCGATCCAGCGATGGCGGAAGGGACGATGCAACGATCCACAAAAAGCCCACCGCGATATTCATTCATCTGAATCCGAAACAGCCAAACACAAAAACGAAAAACAGTGCTATAATGTTGATAAATAATGTGCACAACTGTGTGGTTACCAACGCTCTCTTCTCCTTTTCTCTCTATCCATCTGTTAGTATTTTTACGATTTTTTATTAAAACAAACACGGTAAACATTAAATGTACGTTCGCTCGAACGAAACGTTGTTGCCCGTTCTGTCAATATTTTATACCACAAACCGGTAATCAACCTCCAACATAAATCGGTATAGTAACATTAAAACCGATTTAGAGACCTAGTTAGGCATATTAATGTGGGAGGGAAACAAAAAAGGAAATGAATTTCAACACGTTGAAATTGGGGAGAAAAAATAGTGATCAGATATCTGTTTGAAGTTGTTCCCCCCCCCCCCCCAAACGATGTTGTCGTTCAATGCTTTATTTAATTTATATCATGCTTGGCGAAGCATTTTGCATGCGGTTAATTACGGTTTATGTGGGGGAGAGAACGCGTGCCAATGTGTTGCATCATTCCCATTGATTGAGCTTTTTGTACATTTCCTCCCATTAAATTCCGCGTTGCAATTAGTCGACCGATTGATGTTGCTGTCGAATAGCTTGTTTTACAATTAATAATTACAGGTTCAATAGGTTGTCGATGCACAATTGTAAGCGACCCATTTGTTTTGTAATTTTTTTCTAGTTTTAAGCACACGTATGAATACGAATGTTATACAATAAATTAATATTTAAAAGCTGTTTCAAAAATTATTCTTCTGACTCTTCGTTTTCGAACGTTAAACTGTTGATGACTTCCCCTATCCAATTGCCATAAAAATTTACATCCGTACAAATGATTGGCCCCGTGCCGCACACTTCCAACCCGTGGGAAACCAACCCAACCAACCAATCGGTACCATCTATCGTGCCCACAACGGGACCACCGGAATCACCCTGACAGGCGGTTGCGCCTGGATTTCCAACGCAGAATGAACCCACCGTATCCACCCGCTCGCATTCGTTCGGTGGATGCAGACGGCACTGAACGAAGCGCAATCGATCGGGCAGCGTATCATCGTGATCGATCTTCCCGAACCCCACCACTTCCGTTGTGTGTGGATGTTGATAATAGGGAGGAAGCAGTGGAATGATGGCCACATTAACACCATCCACCAGAAACGGTTCCTCCACTACAGCCAGTGCGATATCGTAAGGACCAGTAGTACCGTCCTGGATGTAACGTTCGTGTGCCACCATGCGAAGGACATTTCTTCGTTGACCTTGATCGTTTGAATTACGCCACACGGTGCCGGCTTGTGCTTGCAGCTTTAAGGACACCGTAGCACAGTGTGCGGCCGTAAGGATGTAGCTCGCTGTTAGCAGACAACCACCGCAGTGGTGTACGTAGCTAACGACCATAAACTGTTGTAGCTGCACCATGAAAGGGTACCGATTTTCTGGCGCATCTCCACCGACGGCCATATCCGGATCAAGGTCTGCAAACAAAACAAACGGGGGAAAACCATTAATTAAAAATCTCGAAACTAAGCTCGCTTACTCTGCACGTATCTACATATACACCTGATCAGCGCAAGATCACTCACTAACGCCAACGCGATAACAGCTACAAACATACTGACGCTTGCCATTTAAACCGGCGCATAAAGTTGTTGCTTTATAGTGAAAAATAGAGGATCATTACTGTGTGCTATAAACAAAAGAAAACAAACAAACAATATAATTTAACCGTTTTCTCAACATTTCCCAATAATCGTACGTTATTAATTAACACCTCACAGGAAGTTTGTTATACGTTTGCTTATTACTGTTTTTTTTTTCTTCTTTATTTACCTCCCTTTGGCTCGCTACGCTTGATTCTGTGTGTAGGTTTTCCCTATCCCAATATCATGCAAACGTGCTTCCGGCCGGATGGTATTGGTATAGCGCCGTGTACCGAATCTGTTAACAATATCCGTTGTTATCTATCTTGCATATCCAGGTTAGCTTGCTGTTATTGTAACGCCACACACTTTTCTTCTCCTCTTTCTGCTGCTTTTCCATACACACCAAACGATCGAAACTTGCCCGCTCTACAGGCTCTCTGTGTGTATGACGTGACGTGACTTTAATGGAAAGAGTGGGAACAGGGGACAATGGGGACGCAAGGAGAAGAGAAAGATTACTATATTGCATAGTTTATATGGCTTTTCTGTATCGTAGTATCATGTTCCATTCGTACAATATGACAAACGGGGTTCGCTATAAACTACCCAAGAACGAATTCGTCGACTGCTCGTTGGCTCTATTTCTGATTTTCGGTCTTGTAGAGTGAAGGGTGTGGTGTGTAGATCTCTTACGACAGAACCGGTTTCAAAATCTCATCCTAACCGTTTCCCCAACACGATGGACTAACTATCCTGTTCAAGGAGTTCAGAAATGACAAGTTCTCTTGAGGTTGTAGCGCCACAAAAGAAGACGCTGTGAGATGGGTTACACCGTTTTAAAGCAAACTCGTATCGCAACGCATTCGTTCTGTTACTACCGTACATTCACGAGCATCAAACTTTCGGCTCAGTTTCGTATCGGTGAAAAATGACGGTGAGTGTTTTACTAACCACTCCAATCATCTCGTTCCCTAACACTATTTAATTGGCGACCCTAGCATCAGCTTGTCACTCTCTCCCGTGAGCAAGCTTCAATTACCTTACACGCGACAGTTATTCCGTTAATTTATAATATTTCACTACTACATTACTCTTCTCCACTACGTTTGATTTGTTACAATCTTTACAAAAAAAAAGCAAAACGAACGACAAACCGCCGTCCGTGTGTTGCACATGTGTTTGCAAAGCAGTTCTTCAATCCCATCCTGTGCTTCTGTTTAGCAGAAGGTAAAACCTAAACAACCATTTTACACGCTAAATTTTATCTAAATAACAAATCATTCAAACGAAACCTTGCAACCTAATGTCCCATGTTTCGCGGATGGTAAACTTAAAAAACGCGTACGGAAAAAAGGAAAACAAATCTTATATTCGCCGTCCTCATCGCGGGCGATGGGAAATCGTATCGCACAGGAAAACAATCATCACACCGGACACGTTTACACGTCCGACACCACGTTCAAGTCGTCTAAGGAACACAAAATGGGTAAAACAAAAGGCTTTACAGCTGTTTTTTTTTTTTCTACAGTTCACCGGCAGTAATCGCGGGACTCCCACGATCGCTACTGCTCGACGTGGAGGACGCCCTTGCCGACTAGCTCTTGGTGATTGGAATGCCCTGGGGGAGATTTTTGTACAGCTGCAGCAACTGTTCCGGTGGCAGGCTTTGCAGGTAGAGACCGGGATTGGCGTAAAACTGCAGGTAGATGGGATCGAATGGGGTCGGGAACCCGGCCCCAGCTCCCGGTGGAAGGCCTGAGAGTACACCGGCCGGCGGTGGTGGTACGACCGGAATGCGCGGAACCGACACGGGGGAAGGCGGCATTGCGAGGGGCGGTGTACCCGGCAGCGGTGAACCAGCTCCAACGGTCGAGACGGGTGAGACGGGGGAACCATGGTTCGGGGAGGGTTGCTGCTGCTTGTGGGAGTACTGCTGGAACATTTGCAACTTTTGCTGTTCTTCGGATGCTTTCTGCTGGAAGAACTTCTGCTGCTGCTGTAGCTGCACCTGCTGCAGTAGTTTGATCTGCTGACTGAGCGGATGGTTGGCGGATGTGGGCGAATCAGCCTGCGGTGGATGATGCTGCGGCGATGGCGAGTTGGATTGCAGCATCCCTGGCGGAATCATTCCCAAACTCCCGGGTGGCATTGAGAACGGTGGCATGGAGGGAACGTTCGGTGGTGGTGGTGGAGGAACACCACCCGCTCCGGCCGGTGAAACGTTGGGCAAGGGCGCGTTTGGGACGGAACTGGCCGCTGCTGCAGCTGCCGCCGCTTGCGAGTTGGATCGTCTCCGTTGCGTCTTCTTTGCCGCCGGCGGCGCTAGTGGCGATTGATCGGCAAGCGTACCGAGCAGCTGTGTCAATCCGGGTATAGAGGACTTCGAGATGCCGGACGATGACAGTATGCTAGCCATCAGTACCGGGTTCACCTTCTGCAGGTTGGCAAGCGTTTCAAGCAGATTGTTTGGGGATGCACCAGCGGCACCCATCAACCCTAGCTGACTGGCTGACGGTGGCGGAGGTGGCGGAATGATCGTACCGTTCGTTGAACCGGATGAGGAGGACGACGAAGACGATGGACCGATAGTAACCTTCGGGCTGGGTTCTTTCATTGGTGCTGTACCACCACCAACACCGTCTCGTAATGGCACAATTTCGTACGGTTTCGATTTCTTGTGTCCCATCGCACCGGATGACGACGAGGAAGAGGACGCTGCTGTCTGCTGACTTGGCACCGGAATGGGAATATTCAATGGGGTCATCATTGGCGGTGGAAGCCCGGGAGTCCCGCCAGCGTTTGTGTGATTATTGGACGGCCCCGGAACCAACGTTATCTGCAGGCTGGGTGCCGTCCGAGATGCAGGTCCAGTGCGAGCATTCTGACGCACATTCCCCCCACCGGAGAAATCCATACCGGGCAGCGGGGTTTGACTTTTGCTGGAAAGGTTCGCGATGCTATCCACACCCATCATACCCATGCCCATGCGGCCAGTTAAATCGAGTAGATCCGGTGCAGGTACGGGCGCCCGCGGAGGTACCAACTCCTTCGGATCGCCGAATATCTTGCCGGTGCGTGTGTACATACAGTGCGTCTGGAACTCGAGTGGAGTCGGAATGCATTTGCGTGGCGGATCGTTACGTTTCGATACCTCCGGCCGTGGTGGGGTCGTGTTCAGTTCGGCAGTTATATTGATGCGCATCGGGTTTGGCGGCCCCGTACCTTTACCGAGACTCGAGAAGATACTGGCACCGTTTGAGATCGGCGTTACCTCCAGACCACCTTCACGCAAAATGTCCAACTTGCGCTTCTTCATCGGTGGCAGTAGAGAGGGAATCGGACGCATCGCCTGACCAGCCTGCTTACGGTTTGCGGACGACGATCCAGAAGGTCCCGAGGGTGAACCATCCGTTTCATTATCACTGTCGACGAGATCTATCACTTCCGTTGCTGCCGGTGTCTGCTGTTGCTGCTTTGCCGAATGTTCCAGCTCCATTGAGGAGCGTCCTCCTGCGAGTGAACCTCCGCTACCAACAGCACCATGTCCTAGGAACGCTCCCGCCATCATCATGTTAGCAGGAATCGGTGTGATTGTGGTTAGACTCTGGCCACCGAACAAACTGGCGGATCCAACTCCACCACCAAGCAGTGGGATGTTCTCCTTCTGACTAGCACCCATAAATCCACTCGCATCCATCAGCATGCCACCGGAATTGCCTTTCCGATCGTTCTTCATTCGCACGTGTCTTAGCGAACTCGTTTTGGAGGGTGTCGTTGGTACGCATGCGCTGGACGTAATGGATAGGGTTCCACTGGTTGGACACACCGAAACTTCCTTTATGGTTAGATCTGGATCCGTACCCTGTCGGTTGAGCGGGAATAGACTGAGGGAGGATGCACCTTCCGACGGTGATCCTGCTCCGGGAGCGATCGAGGACGAGGTTGACTTCGGTGTCGTTGCAGCCGGTTCGATGTTTAGCTCCTGGCCCGATTTGTCTTGCTTGAAGCTATACTTGAACTGTCCCGCAGATTCATTCGGACTTCCGGCGCCGGATCCATTGCCGGACCCGTTCTTATCGTTCGACTGTACTGTGATCTGTTGGATCTGGATCTGATTGGTGATCTGGATCTGGTTCGTGATATGCTGCGGACTCTGTCCACTCATCGAACCGTGCTGGTGATGGTGATTGCTATTAGACTGGTTGGTGTGATGATGGTGATTAGCGTTGTGCGGATGTATCGTTGTCTGGTGTACCGTGATCGTTGTGTGCGGTTGCTTGATCTGTATCTGGGACGATTTTTGGTCTTTTTCATCGAGATTGGGTCGTACGATCACCGTCAGCGGTACCGATACCGGTGACATTCCGAGATGCACACCACCATTCGGACTACCTCCGCCTCCACCACCGGATCCATTGCTGTCCTCTTTAATCCCACACTTTCCGTACAGTTCATTCTTTTCCACCACCTCTCGCTTTACCGAATAATCCAACCCCGCGTTACCGTTGTTCTCTATCCGCGCGAGCGATTTACTGTCTGGATCGCGCTTCTCCAGCTTCACATCGCGCAGCATCCGCAGCTTGGTGTCCAACTCGTCGTCGCCCAGCAGCAACAGAGTCGTTTCCCGTTTCAGGTCCGAGTCTTGATCAGCAAGCAGATCGCGCAAATGTTTCTCGAACGGAAGCACTATTTTCTCGTACTTTCGCCGGCTAAGCACACCATTATCAGCACCCGTCCCTTGCAGCAGCTGGTTCCACACCTCCTTATCCGTCACCGCACTGTAGCCGCCGATCTTTTGCACCTTCGCATACACCGCGTACAAACTCACTGTTTTTGGAGAACAAAGAGAACAAGCTTAGTGTAAGCTGATAGGGTGAGTTTGTAAATATCCAACATACCATTCTTTAGTGAAGAAGCCTGACTATCCGCATACTGAAGCGCTCGTGGATCGAGAAATTCTTGCAACCGCTGCAGGAACTCACGCTCCGACGAGCTCATCCTTTCGTTCACCCGGAACAGATTATCATCCTCCTCTTCCTCGTCCTCCTCGTAGTCCATCTCTTCCTCGTCTTCATCTGCATCATCTTCCCGGTCGCGATCCTTCGAAGTCCCGCGCGCAGACGACGACCCACCATCCTCACCGTCTTCATCCCCTTCCTCCTCATCTTCCTCCGATTCGCCTCCACCTCCAGTAGCTGCCAGGGATGAGTTAGAAGACGAGGAGGACGATTTCTTGCCACCGGTACCCCGACCCGCTTTGCGGGCCGCTTTCGTGGCCGATTTCGATTTCTTGGAGGATTTCGTTTTGGAGGTGGATTTGGACCGGTTGCGCTGGGACAGATGGTTCCCGGTGCCCGGTTTGACTGTGCCGGCGGAGGCAGAAATAACCACACTGATCGGTTCCTGCTTCGTTTGGGACGATCCGCGCGATGGCCGGGGATTGTAGCGCGGGGTAGGATGGAGATCGATAACCTTCTTGCCGGGAGATACCTAAAACACACGAGAAGCGTAAGTAAACGATGGTCCAACCAGTTCAAACGAATAAGAGATGCCTTACCTTGCTGTACGAATAATCCGAAACGTCCGATTCGTTGGATTCACTCTCATCCGAACAGCCTTCCTTCTTCGTGTACTGCGACGAGTCGGACAGTGTCTTCTTTCGCTTGCCGCGTGGTCGACCCTTCAGCTTTGGCGCCAGATGATTGCACAACAGCTCGTGCGTCTCCAGCTCGGGGTAGTCGAACGTTTCTTTGCAGAACATAATCCGCATGTTCGGCACCGGTGCAACGAATCCGCCAAGCGTTTCCACCAGCGCATTCCGTAACCACGCATGCTGGACACCTTCCAGCCGTTTCAGCAATGCCCGATATCGACAGTACCTTGAAAAGCTCAACACCGCCACCCTCGAGACAATGTTTTCACCTGTCGTGCAAGAATGAAATAGAGAGATAAAAACAGATCAAGGTTAGCAATAAGCCAGGAAAGGTGATCTTTCCCACTCCGAATATTGTACACCGCGGTGTGTCGATAAATTTGTCAGATCTCATCTCTCTTCTCAACGCTGCAACCCATTTCCAGACGTCACACCATCCGAGCGAGTTGTTACCTTCGTGTGCCAACAGCAGCTATCAACCCCTTCATGATCATCAACACACCACTTCGCACTAGCAGTAAAGTAAAATAAACAACCGTGTATCTACATCCATGCTGCATGCCTCCCTTCCTTCGCTCTGCTCAACAACATTTACCGGCATGTTTTTCGCTGATCAAGCATTAGGTCAACCACATTAACACATTCAAACAGGCACGCCCCGCAGTCTTGCCAGGGGTATTCATTCCAGAGTTACATATCGAAGCAGTTATTGCAAGATTTCTTTTACGGCCGGTCGTGTTTCGTTTCAGACGCGAAGATGACGAAGTAATGAAATCATATTTGATTGTTTGCGAGCTGTGGAGGCACTTCAGAAGAAACATTCCGGAAAGCCGCGAAAATCGTCAGTCGACGACTTCACCAACATAGTTACAAGAGCGTGGTAATAGACATGCTATCGGTGTGAGATGTAGAGTGTAGACAGTAAATTCTAGCTGAGGAGGTTTTTTTTACTCTTCGCACAACATACAACTTGTGGCCTTCCACAAAAAACCCGGCAGCATACATACACCCAAAGCGGTGCAAAACATTACGTAGCACCACCTTCGGTGCGTTTGCAGAATACAACGACCACAGCTACGCAGCGTGTCGAGGAATTCGAGCACGTTGGCGTTGGCGTTTTCGGCAAACGCACACATCCCACGTCGCATCGTAGGGCCGCGTCGCGCGTAGCACTGGATACGCGAAATCGTCGCCAGTAAGACTGTACGCGTCCAGCAAACAGGACGCACCGCCATCTGTGTCTTCGCTCGACGCCCATCCGAAGAGGGATGGCTTCCTTACGAGGACTTTTCCTTCTGGTGGGGCTCTCCATCATCGTTTTGCTGGGCGAGCACCGGCAGCCGAGCTGTCTCGCTGGTGTCGACGCTAGTATGATCTACACCGGCATTAAGTTACCATTTCCACGCCACCGTACGTTCTACAAATCGGTCGGCGAACACAAGATCGGTCCCAATCTGTACGAGGTCAGCACGATCATCCAGGAGGACATACTGTTGCGCAAACGGTGCGAATGTATGCAGCGGTACCGGTGTCGCGTACCGCGCAACATCTTCTATCTCTCGAAGTGAGTGTAATATCCCGGCAGCAGGAACGCTTCTTGCCCCGAATCGGCGAATTAAATCATCCACAAACGAAACGTGCTTCGTATTTATAGCCGTCGATCGTCACGACGCACAACAAACAGTGAAATTCTTTCGCGATACACATTTCGGTTCTCCAATCTTGCCTCCACACGATCGTCTAATTGATTTGTGCTACATTTACTCCCTTCCACACCGACTGTTCTCTCTCACTCCTTTTCAATGAGACCTCTTTTTTCTGTTTGATGTGTTGTTTTGTTGTAGCCGCGATTGCCATCACCGCGAAAAAGTGTGCTGCGAGTTGCTGGAGAATGCGTTCGAGTCGACCAACGATACCGCAATCGAGCAGTTGGATTTCGCGAGCGATAATGAGATCTAGGCACGTGAGGCCCGGCGGTTAGATAGCGAACCATCAACTAACCTGAATGCTTCTCCTTATCCACATCGCCAAAGTCTAGCGATGAGTTCTTGCTGAGATGGCGCGTCATCCCGAGACAATCCTTGGCACTGTGTTCATCGTACAGCGTTAGCAGGCCCCAGCTCCATTCCTGCTCGGTGTCGATCCAGTTGAGGAGGTCTTCTGCCCGCAGTATCACCTTGTCCGAGATTGCAAGTACCTCGTCCTGGGAAGTACAAGGAGAACATCAAAAACCATTAGTAACATCCACTGACGTTCGATTATAACAATAGATTTAGACGCTGTAGAAAAAAAAGGCGAAACTTGCATTTAATCAACGTGGCTTACATTTTCTTCAAAAACGTTTTAACATGTATTAAAAACTGAGATTTTAAAAACAGCAAAAAGTTATATTTTTTAAACTTAATAAATGTATCCTCACAGATATTTATTTAATTGTGTTCACTTATTAAATGATTGCGGTATTTATCCGTATTATCAACCCCAATTGAGCTACTCTCACAGCATTTTCTCTTTGTTTTTTGCCTTATACGTGGGACACACAATTATTCATGTAATTTCAATTTACAAAGAAAAAGTATTATAATACAACAATACAAAAGTCGTTAATTAATATTTAGTTAATGAATAAACAATAAAAATATTATGTCAAAGAAGAAATTCACATTCTTTATGTTGCTCAGTTTGTTCCCCTTTAAAAAAACTAGCCGAACACAGCGCGCGTCATCTAGTGGCGAATAGCAGAACATACTCATGAGCCTCCCAAGACACAGTGTTGATAATGAGCGCAGTGAGCTACTGCACAATGGTCGCCCATCCGATACGTTTACCAACACAGAAAATTTAATTTATTTGAAAAAGTATTTCAGTGTTTTTTTTCCAAACTATTGTCTGCTCGATTACATAAGTTGAATTATTTTAAAGATTTCCTTCCATGTTAGTTAATAATGATTTTTTTTTTCACAATTCTTTTTGGAATTCATACTGATTAATTGATGTCTTGAAACTCACGCTAATGTTGTTTATAGGAAAAATAAACAATCTTGCCAAATCCAAAGTTAACGATGCTCCAAAAATACACCACCTGATGAACAATCAAAATTAATTTGGAAAAATTAAGGAGCAGCAGAGCAATTGATCGAAATGCGTCCGATTTGCATCGTTTCGGTATATGGACTAAACACCCCGTACGTGCGGGGCACGTACATTCTGTACAGTGTGTTAAATAAAAATAAATTCATCTAATTATAGACATTAGTGCACACTACTGATGCTCTTTCTCCCGCCCAACCCAAACACGAACGCAATCAATGCAAATCACTAATATCAACTCAAGATGGCAACATATGTTTTGGTGCTTTCTGGCAAACACGCACATGGCGGATGGATGCGTTTGTGAACGTACAAAACATGTAAAGGCGATGATACATGTATTAACCATATCCGTTTAAAGCTATCAATTTTTCTTATCATTTTTATCCGGCTTGAACCTATTTTTGTTACCTTTATGGATGTATCTCGATTTCATCTACCCAACCCAGATCCAATTTACAGATGAAAATAACGCTTTGATGAAATAAATTAATTTTCTATTTGATTATCATCATTCGTGTCCTTCAAAAGTGTTTCACTTCGAGCTAAAAAAAACACACACCACACCGTAAAAGTAAATAAAAGATGACACAAACTGCGAAAATCCGCATCAATTAGCATACACACACACACGCACATTTATATAAAACACCATTCCCTTCTCCCTTCGTTGGAGTTCACTGACTCCTTCTGTACCGAACCGATGGGCATGTTCGACGTGCGCACGCAATATTTTCCCCCAAAAACTGTCAATGGTTGCGACTCCGTTAGTGTGGGTTCGGTCGGTGCGGCGTGTTAAAAAGTTAGGCAAACACAGCACAACAATCGAAGTGGCCCCAGCAGTTGATTTTGACACACTTTTTGTCCAAAACAAAATAACATTAACATTCGAAGAGTGAGCGAGAAACGCACGCCGAAAGCCGAAACTGAATACGGGGTGGCATGCAAACGGTGCAAGGAATAGCAGGAAATAATAAGCTGAGAACGTGTGGGTGGCGCGGTTTTGCCAACGCAATATGCCAAAAATGTGAGAAAAGAACGCAAAAAACTATTTTGCACAATGGATCAACAATGTTGCGGGGAGAAACTTCACAATACAAGAAGCAATTCATTTAAAAAAAATCTTTATTATAATTGTGCTAAGAACGTTTAGAAATTATTAAAAAATTAAGTACAAATATAAGATAGTAAAGACGAAAACAGATTAAAAAATAAACGAAAGCGTAAGAAAAAGAAGAAAACATAAGAAAAAAACAAACAAATGAGATAAAAAACATTGAAAATAATGAAGTGTGGCACTTAAGTACAAAGAAAATATTATTTTATAATTATTATTTATTTTTATTTACGGTAGGATGGCCAGATCGTATAACTTGAAATAAAATAAATGATCATTAAACAATTATTTTTATGTAATACAACCAAAATGTTAACATAACGTCCTCATAAATAATGTAATATTTGAAATGTTTTAATATATTTCATACAAATTTCTTCAATTGATAGTTTATTTGTATTTATTCACTTCTTAAATGATTGATTAATTTATTTTTTTCTTTTTTAACTATTCCCGAGGGATTATTTTTTATTTCTATTTTTTTATTTTTTTCTTTTTTAACTATTCCCGAGGGATTATTTTTTATTTCTATTTTTTTACAATCTGATTGTTTGCTTCCATCTACTCTCTTGTTCAATGTTTTAGTACGTCTTCCAAGTCGTGCCAACTTTGATCTCATTAAAACATTTTATTTGCTTCGTTTTTTTGCGTTTCGAAATTCAATAACTCTGCTCCAGCACAATCACCAAAGCGTCATCGCATCATCCCTTCCGAAAAAAAAACACCATAAACCAAACCCTGAATAGCCATAAAATTCTGCACCGGTCCTTAATCTACTCCGAGAGTTGATGGGGCGAGGGGTGGGAGGTAGGGTGACCCTCTCGGAAGGGGATGAACGAAGTAGGAGGGGAACCGTTACAGTAGCTACAAACAAACGTCTCGATTTCACGAACTATTCACCTTCGGCTTCTTCTCGAGCTGCAACTCGGCTAAAACCCTCTCCATTTCTACGTACGTTCCACAAACAGTAGCTGAGTTCCGACTCTTCTTCAAATGTTTTGCACTGCATTTTCATTGCGTAGGAAAAATAGACACTAGCCAAACGTGGCGTGGAGAAATGGAAAAGTGAAAAAAAAACGGCCTGGAACAACGAGCAGTCTTCACATCCCGGGGAAAATGACGAAAACTTTGTGCGGAAAACGTGAGGCGACGGGATGGTTTTGGCCTCAGCGAACATGCAAAGGCCAAGGCGGAGTGTGAAACGTACTGAAAATAGAACAAACTGGCCGGTGGGGGGAAAAACGGGGAAAGGTTTTTTAGTTGGAACGGATGATCGGTTCGCAGAGCTAGCCGCTAGTGTATACACAAAAAACCGCCACTCCGAAACGGGGAGAAAATCGAGATTTTCCCCTTTATTTCAGTTGCTCAAAATGCCTCACTATTTGTGTTAGTTTAGGTGAAAAATCGAAGCATTCCGATCGATATTCGATCCCAATGGCGGGGACACAATGTAGCACGAGCGTAAAGTGTTTGTAAGTGATTGAGCTTTATCACGAACAGGGACGATGGGTTACGCTCTATAAATATCTGTGTTTGCATTGGAAACCGACATACGAATATTCCTGTGCGTCTTATCAAACTCATAAAAGGTAAATAATATACTCGGCACGATCGTCTGCGGCTTCCAAGTTGCATCGACAGCCATTTATTGCACGATGTTGACTAATCAACCTACACATACAGCACACGGTGGGGAGAATGTGCCTTATCAGTGAGCACGTGATTCAAGATTATAGCATCGAGCTTTGTCTCTGATATGCTTCTTAACCGTGCTCAACAATAAAGCGAATAATTAGAAGAAAAAATAAATCATAAAACTGATATGCGATTAGCGTATCTAATTATGTTGATAATAAAGCGGGAGGAAGAAAAAAAAACATTGCTCTACCACCCGACAACAAATAAACATCACAGTCGCGTATCAAAAAATGCAAGATATGAAAGATAAAAGAGAAAATTGCAAATCATCACCATGGTGAGCCGGCAGAGGAAGCGCACTATAACAGGAGTGTGGCATCACATTTCGGTCACCCCGCAGCAGACGACGTTCCGTGGCACGAATGTCTGATCCGAGGAACCGGTTATCGACCTCCGGGGCGGATACCAAAACATGCCCGAGCATCGCGTCATTCCACTTCGCCCAACATTTTTGTGGACGACATCTGTTACGGCTGGGATGAGGAGGGGGAGTGGAGATGAAGGGTGGTAAAAATGGTAAGAGACAAAAAGGCAAGGTTTTGTCCATCGAATGCAACAGCAAAAAAGTGCACATCTGCGTCGAAAGGAAGAGACGACCATAATCAGTAAGGTAAAATAAAGGACAAAATATGTTTATGCAAAAGAGGAATAACTCTCACCCGAGTTTCGCATTTTGAAGGTTTTAAGAAGCTGTTATTTCTTTTTTTAAATGTATTCTACCAGGCAACAGATTTTTTGTTTTTTGATTGGAAAAATATTAATTAATAAAGTATTAATTAAAAATATTAACATTCGGTGTTTAAAACAAACGAGAAAATGAGACTTTTTGAAATTTTAAATAGTTTTATCAAATACGAAAAATGATTTAAAATTTTAAAAATTAATATTTTGTAACATACCGCAACACATCAAGCCCACAACAAGCCAAAGTTAAACCAGTGTAAAACGGGCTAATATCTTAAAATTTAAAAAAATTAACGCCCTTGAATGCAGTTTAGGACTGACGGGTTATATTCGTAGCAGTAATTCTTGTTTTCAATATTTAAATAATTAACGTTCGCTTCACAAAGATAAAACACTACATTAATTCACAATAATGAATGCATACAGAAGTCTGTAAATAGCTTAATGACATATTTACATAACACAATTGTCTTCAATTATTCACCGTGCTAATTTTCTTATGACATTGTTTCTGCTGACACTGTTGTGGCAGGTTAATTGAATTAATTTTCCAAACTAAATGCTTCGTGTTGTAAGATGTGAACACATTTAATTATACACATCAAAACAACAATTGTAATGCTGCACTTAATTTGTTTCGAATCATCTCAATAAGCAAATAAACTTAATTTTTCTATTTTTTTATTAAGTTAATACGGCCAGACTTTTATGATAAAAAACTATACTTTATTAAGATTCAAAAACTGCTGAGTGAGGAACTTAAATACGAAACTAGGAGAAAATAATTTATGTTATAGAGTTAAAAATTGATTGTGTAAAAAAATTTGTAGCTCAGAAACAAAACCTGACAAACTTAGGGGCAAAATTTGATTGCAACTGCTGAAATCAATTAATGAAGTAACCTTGTTTTGTAATTAGTGATTATGTTAAACAAAATTAACAAAATTTGCGTGCTTCATTTGCTTAAATTACTAAAAAACTGTCTTGCACTAACTGAAAATGTGGAAATAAATGATAATTGCGGAATAAATACAAATAAGCTTCTGGTTACCTTCGAACGCAACTGAGTATGATTACATTCACCTATTCAAAACGTATCGAACGGAAAACGGGCTTGTGAGAACGACACAAATTATGTGCCGCGGGACACAAAGAAACAGCTCATAGTATTTTCGCGGACGCGCGTTGCATCCGCGTATCAATTGCAACCGGGCGTGTGTGTTTTATTTTTACCACCGTTTCGGCTCGTTGGCGTAGTGTTGGTTTCTGTCCCCCTACCCACCGTACATCGCGCGCCCACATTCCGCAAAGGAAGAAAGTGACGTTGCAGCGTAGTAAGTAAAAAAAAACAACAGTACACTACCACGGTAGAGCAGATAAATACCACACACAACAAAAAAAAAAACAAAAGCTATGCACAAAATCTCACGCGCATAAGTCAATCGTGAAAATGTGTGCTGGGTACTCAAGCGCACTACACGAGTGTACGGAGACACACTATACCCATCCCCAAAAAGGTAAACTATTTCCAACCGTGGTGGGTCGGGTGGGTAACGGGTGAGTGGTAATCATATTTGCAATCATCAACCCAAACCACCTTCGGGGGCTCCAGTGCATCCGTCACGGTAAGGGATAATGGGGCAGAATGCAAAGAGCGCGAGAGAGATAATGATCAAATCATTCATCAAACATCCGTTTGCTATTTTTACTGCACAGAGGGTGTGTTTTTTTTTGCTTCCCTTATTACTGTAAGTCTTCTGCTTATCTGAGTGTTTAACATCGATTCTGTCTTATTTTGAGGTCGTATTTTTAAGTAGCATTAATTTGCTGTATGAAATAAATAAAGGCATAGTGATTCAAGCAGCTCGTTATGATCGTAAATAAAAAAGAGTTGGAAGAAATTAGGAAAATATGATAATTTTTTTTCTTGAATTAGCACCTAAAACAAACAAGTTAACTTACATAAAGAAGAATGATGTAGAAAAGTAAAATAAATTACTTAAAAATTATTAAACTGTTTTAAACAAACCATCATCTTTTTTATCTTTATTGCCCTTTTCTCTCTAATCGATAGCAGGGTGTATAACAATCCCCCACTTGCTTGTCGTGGGAAATATCAAACATCAATCAAAATGTCATTGCCGTAATGTTACAACAAAATGAGAGGGCAAAGGTTGAACAAATTGAAACTTTAAAAAAAATCATATGCAATCTATGAGCCTTCAACGACACGAACGGCGAGTGTGGATGTGAGAATAATTATTTGCCTGACGTGAGTGTGCCATTTTCAACTGATGCAAAATGTCAGTTGCCACTGTACAAATAGTACTTAGCGGTACTAGAACTATACAACAAAATAAAAACTGCTCCCCCAAATTACAAATCAATCAAACGAAATTAATGATATCTTCTTCTGATCGTGCATCGACGCTCACTGCATTTCACACTTTTCAAAGTCCTATCAGCAGGGTGGCGCGGCAAACATTGAACTAGACGTGCCGTACGTGCTAAATAAAATTCACCAAACGGACGGCAGTATCAACGGAAAGCATCCTCACCACCATCTCTGAACGGCGGCAATAAAAAACCAAACGAAAAAAAAAATAAAATACATCGACCAGAGAGGAAAAAAGCGCAAACTGCTGGTGCTGTTTGCCGCTTCTGCCTGCTCTGATTGCACCATACATACAATTAAAAAAAAAAAAAAACCAGTTCCGATGGAAAGCGAAAAGAGTGAACGGTCTTCGCGGGATGGCTCTACAAATGCACAACACGGTGAGAGACACGCGGGCAGAGTTGAGGCAGTGCGGGGAGCAAAAAGTTTTTCTTTTCATTTTCTGGCTTCCCCAATGGCTGGTTGGGGGTGGAAGGTTAGCGAGAAGGTGGAAAGGGCACGCACGGGTGTGTAGAGAGCGTCTTGGGTTTCAACGCGACAACACAGCGAAAATGCGCACCCGTAACAAGTGAAACCGTACAAAGGCAATAAAGCAAAAGGGAAGCGTAGAATGCTGCGCGTAACACGCGTAACGGTTTAAGAGCGTAACGCAACCTTCTGTATCATCCGCACGATATGTAACACAGTTGTTTTAAAAGTTTCCCAAAAACAACTGCATTCTAGTGAAATGATTTTATAAACTAGTTCTAAAAATAATCTCTCCATCCCATTACTGTGCATTATTTACGCTTTTTTCCCCCATACAAAACAACACTAATTTGCGTCTTTTGCACAATGTACACTATACTTGAAGCATAATTAATAATGCAAATAAATTGATGAAACGCGTTCGATTGGGTACAGGAAAAACCGGGTAGGGGGAAGAAATTTATGCGCCTTGACCTATTTTAATAACCGTCGCCATAGCGGACTTTTCTCTCACTGGAAAGACAAACCGATGTCGAGACCGATTGGCGAATAAAAAAAAAACGGGTCACAAACAACGGAGACGACAACGAGACGTCCACCGGCAGAGGCATAAACTTCGTTTCTTTTTTCAACGTCGTTTAGTCATTTGTGCAGAAAGGGGGAAAATGAGACCCTTTTTGCGCTTTATCCAACAGCCATATTGCGTACGTGTCGTTACGTTTTCGTTCGCTGGTTTTTGGTAAGAATACGCCTTTTTAAGCTGGGTAATGTTTAATTGTTTTTGCATTCAATTTAACATTAATCATTCATTTTCTCGTTACATTTGTATAATTTGGGTTATTTAGTACTTAACTGTGAACAAATTGTCCTGACAGAAGAATTAACATCTTAATATGAGCTTTGAATTTAAAGATAAAACAATATTAGATCGATTTAGAGAAAAATATTTTGAAGAGGTATTTTTGAAATTTGTAATAACAAAATTGAAACTTGGATACTAAGAATTAGCACATTTCATCGAACGACGATTAATGCTTTTAAAACTGATATCTAACATCAATACGGTGTGGAGATCTCATGGTATTGCGGTTAAACCTACGGTCCAGTAAACCGAAAGGGGGTAGGATCGAATCTCATTTGGGCAAGTTTTCATTTAAATAAAAAAAAACTTTTATCATCGAACTTTGTGACAAAGAAAAATCCCAACAAGCAAATTCAAAATGGCGGACAAAAATTCTATTACCTAACGCCGCATATAAAAGAGATCGTAAAGACAAAAGAAAACAATATCTGTTGATGAACTATCCAGTGCTTCGAAAAAGCTTATCCAGTGACTCGTTAGCAAGAAATTCCATGACAAAAAAAAAACAATTTGATTTTTTTTCTTTACCGTCTCATGCATTATTGATTTTCAATCATTTAGTACTGTAAATGCCAACATGTTTTTATAAGCACAATAAAAAAAAACTATTATTTCTCTCTACCGTGAAGGGTGATAACCCATCATGCATGAGGGAAGAAATAACTCGTAGTCAAATGACAGTAGCAGGAAATGGATGTAATGTTTTGATTGTGTTGTATCTTTTTTTTTTACTACGTAACATTTCATGTTCACAATAGTTTCCCCTTTCAGCGAAGTCTAGCACAAAGGAATGATTTTGTCTCTCCTTGGTTATGTATCTTTTTTCTATTAAATAGAAGTAAGAAAACATCAATATATTTGTTTTTTATGTATATTTTTATCTCGATGAGGAGTAAGAGTGTATTATTTAAGCAAATCAACACATTAAATGTTTTAAACATTTTTTTTTCATTTTTACTTTCTTCCCACAAGAATGTGGTGAGAAATGTTGATAAAAACCAGACTTTTCTCAGTGTTCCAATTTTCACTGTAAAACAAAAAAAAAGATTAAAATCACGTTCCATAGAAATGGAAAATTTGTACTTTAAAAAAAAACAGCACACCATCTCGACTGTCACAGGTTTAATGTCGTCTTAAGAAGGGCTGCTGCTGCCTTTTTCGTCTCACTGATGGAATGCAACACAATTTGAGCAGCAAAACACGAGAAACAGAGAAACAGATAGAAAACTTATTCCACTCAAGCGGGCGCACACTCACACACACACCCGGGGCGAGTGAAGAGGAAAGAACGCAATAAATTAGTTTTCTTGACCTCCCTCCCTCCGTACCTGTCCCTGACCCCGTTACCACGCACCAAAGCCAAAGCCAAACACCGCGAAGACAGAACATATTTCGGAACACCCGAACGTAGTTCCACGGCGACGGAACGCGGTAGGCAGTGCAGTGCAACGGGAAGGTCCGGAGCGGAGCGGCCACGTTTTATTCCGCGTTGTGTTATCCTGCTTGCTCTCGCACCGTACTGCCGCTTCGGGTGGTTGCCGTGGCCTTCAACCGCGGTAAAGAGACCTGCGGCCCTCTGTGGCATAGGAAATCAAACATAGACCCCCTTGGCGAGTGGCGCGAGAGCGAGAAAGAGCCAACGTGCAGCAAAACGTGGGCACTGCATTCGTGGTTTGCCTATCTTGTCTAGCTCGTTTTCGTGGTGGCCTCTCTCGTGCATATCTTCCGTCCATTCCAGGCCCTTTATATGCCCTGGTCTATGGATCTATGCCTTTTTTTGCTGTTGCTGTTGATGTTCTTTAGTCTCATGTTTAGCTTTATGCCTCTCTTCGTTACATGCCCTGGCCTTCGTTTCTTCCCTTCCCCATCAAACGCACCGCAAAATACAATTTCCGACTTTGGAGAGAGAAAAAAAATGAAGAAAAAGTACAAACTTTATTTTTTATTATTCATCGATGTTTCTTCTCCACACTCTTCACCGGCTCATATCGGTATGCACGCGAATGGAACGAACCGAAAAGCCTCACTGTTAACAAATAAAAAAAAGGAAGCCCAACGGAGTGATTAGAAAAGCGAGATGGACACCAACAACATTCAAAAGGGAAAAGTAAAATCAAACCAAACCACCCAAACGACCCGGACGAGGCGATGGAGACCGAGCGATCGACCCCACGTGGATGGATGGATTCGGGTGGGAGGGAGGGAGGGAGAGAGGGAGGGAGAGGGAGGTAAGGCAAGTACTTTATTTTCTAGTCTCGCGCAAGTCAGCGAAAACTTTAACCGCTTATCGCTCGCTTTGCCTTTGCTAAGACAACCGTTCACTGACAACTTGGTTTGGTTGGCAAAACTGGAACACTAAGCAACATGTACGAAATTCAGCTTTGTTAGAAAAGAATCAGTTTGAATGCTGATAAAAAAAAACCATAAAAAATATGTACGAAAGTGTGCTTTATTCCAATAAAGTGAAAGTGACTGAAAATGTTCACTAGTCTTCAATCACCTACCATAAACCAATGGATGAGATCATTCCGATTGATCGGTTAGATCTCACGAAGGAAAGAAAAAAATATTCATCGCTCTTGAACAATATCTGACAAGGGCAGGACCTTCACGGGGTATTTCAATTATGAAAATTTTATCAACTTCCCTTTTTTTTGTTGCTGACCTCCTGCGATACAGCGACAACACTCCTCTCAGCAGGCATCCATGATCACCATCCCAAATATGGCAAACACCGCCGAACACTATTTCGGACGCAACTTCATCAACCAGCACGAACAGAGGAGCAGATAGCTCGCACGAAATCGCAACCTCATTAATCGCCAGCAGGTGAGAAATTGCCGCGGCCCATTTGAACACTTCTGATGGGGGTTTTTCGTTACCTTCTGGATGTGTACGGGAGACTGTATACGGTTTGTTTTGTGCTTGGCGTAATTGGAAGTATGCGTATTATTATGCGTTCGAGAAAGTGGGTTGCATTTGGCTCTGATACCCGGGGGTATTGCGATCTTATCGATCTCATCAATGGGCGCGCGCTCGCGCGTGTGTGTTGAGATGATGATCTGCATCCTGCTTCGCTCTCACTTTCACTCGGTTGGCACAATCGCTCTCACTTGCGGCAGATGAGAATAAATTAATGTCAGTGCTTCTAAACTCAACAGCGTGTCCGTGTGGAATTTATTTGGTAGTTCAAAATGATAAAAAGAAATTTAAGTAATGAATCGCTTGAACGCAAAAAGCATACAATTCCTCACGCAATTCAATAAAAGAAACATGAAATCTTCTTTTTACTAATGAGTTGATATCCACTGCACGCGTAACGTACCACGTGTGAGGAGATTGTACCGTGGCAGGTTTAATTGTATCTGGACGAACAAGGTAAATTTCAACATTCAATACTATTGGAAAGCAACCAGCAAGTGAAAACGATATGTGTGTAGTAGGAGACATACAGTAAACAGCAAGGTTAAAACATAACTGAACACAACTACATCGTATTAATGGAAGCGGCGTAACTTTGAGCGGACATAGGAAGGGCAAAGTGATCCATTTTTTATCATTTTCTCAGGGTGAGAAGAAACATTCGTTTCATTCTCCGTGAACTAAATTCACTTCGTGAAGGTGTGCAATGTTTTCTACTGAGCTTGTACAAACGTAGTTGTTTAAATGTAAATTTAACGTAACTCGAAATTAGTGAGTAAGTAGGATGGCCTTTTCTATTTTTATAGTGTAAAAAGTACATTAATCGGACCATATTAAAGAGTCCACTACAAGGAACACAACGCCGATAAGGTTCGACCTTCAACCGTCAGTTTACAAGATCGTATACTGGAGCAAAAAAATCACAATGTTTGCTCAATTGTTTCGAGGTTCTGAAATTCGGATTCTTCACAAGTTAGTGACTTGAAAAATGAAGCACTTCATCCGATAGATGTTAATTTAAAACAAATATGTGTATTTCAGAGTAAAATTATATTATCATGATTCATCAACCATTATTCATCACTTTAACAAAGTGAACAATTTTATTAAAGCATGCTAAACCAATGATCCGCTAACTGATTGGAAGTGTGCCACTCCACAGACCCATTCGCTTCTCCAAGAGATATCACATTCCTTTCGTGTTTCCACCATCGCTACTCCTCAACTTCGTTTCTTTTTTTTTCACTCCCAAACACACATACACACACCGCAAACTGCTCGGGCTCCTCCGCTAGCACTTGTATCAAAACGGTTCGCCATTCATCTGCCCACGATATGCCCCTTTACAAATAAAACACAATTCAACACACAACATTGCACTGTGCCGTGCCGGGGGATTGCGTGTGCAAGAGCGAGCAACCGATATGCCGAGAGTGTGTAAAGGTGAGTAAAAAAAGCAACCGCGTTTCTTCCGTTCCTTCGTTTCTCGCTTTACAACCGCTGGGACGGTTTATGCTTATTCCGCGCACTGGGTTAAAGCATTATTCTCTCGTTGTTTTTCACTCTCTTTATACGATCTATCTCTCTTTCTCTTACTCGATGTAGTAATCATATATACACCCCATGAGCCACCAGCGAGTTTTACTTTTTTTTACCCTGTAAACGAACAACCCCGACCGCGCTTCTCTTACTTAGCAAACCCCTTCCTACCCCTTTACTGGTGCGTTTATCGAACGATCTGCTCCTCATCCAACATCGACCAATTCAACCGGATGATGTGGCTCCGGACAACGGGGACAGAGCATAATGTACGATAGCGTGGTGGTGCTGTGTGGTAACGTGAAGTATGTATTTTTTTCTGTATTTTGTCTAATGTCCACAGTTGAGCAATAACAACACAGAAGAACGTACTAGCCCGTGCCGCTAGTGAAGGTGGCAAAAAAAGTAAATGAGAATAAACAATCATTTTTCAGCTGGTTGACTTTGAGAACCATTTGCTACAGATGGAACAAAGTGATACAAAATCTTTTTTAAAGGTAGATAAGTTTGCCGGTTGACATTGTATTCTTCTTTCCAACGGCAATATGCATTTATGCATATTTTTTTAAAAGATTTATCAAACTGATATTTAAAATTCAAATTTATCTAACAGTATCGCACATCAGTAACACTGGAAATGACAAAATATGGCGAATGACCGTCAAAGTAAAAACAAAAACAAAGTATATCGATAATGAAATTATGAGACTATTGGTCACAAAAAATGCGCTGATGATTATTTATGATAAATATTAATAATTTATGATAATTTCTGTACTTAAATTAGTGTCTTGAATGGAGAAATTTTGCTATTTGAAGATATTTTGGAGATACAAATTTGGAAACATAATATAAATAATTGTATTGTTTAAAATAATTGATTTCGTAGTAGACACGAATGTGGTGATGATTTTTGTTCGTTTAATGATTTTAATGAAAAATTATCTACATCGAGACAATCGCCCGCTGTATAGAATTAAAATTTGACGAATAACTGACGAAAGTTCGGGAAGACGGAAGCCCATGTTTAGAAGCGCTGGCTTGGTATTTTGTCCATGTTTGAGGTTTGCATGTTAAAAATTAGTAAATTCAAATTGTGTTTAATAACTATCCCAAAAGGAAAACCCTACCATCTTGATTTCATGCAGTGTAAACGGATGAGAACATCGGCATCTTACAAAATATCATAAGAATAAAATAAAAAGAAAGTTATTGGAGTATAATGTAAGCGTGTAAAGTTGAAGACTTTTATTTTGATTCACACCTGCCCATTATGTTTCACATCCAGAGCACTTTTGGGGGATTTACATACATTTCCGTGGGGATCTAACATACCACTCAAACGTATACTCACAAACACACACACAGAGACACACCGTATCGGAACCATTTCACGTGGCGCTTTGGGCGTTGGGATTCGTGCTATCAATTTGTGCCGTCGTTCCGATGATACGGCAAAGAGAAGGCGTCAGCTTCCAACAACAAAAAAGTGGAACGTCACAGCCGCGGAAGGCAAGACAGAACAACGAGAGATTAGAACAGAATGACATCATTTGCGTCACTCGCCGTGTGTTTCAACCTACCAAAACCCCCCAACAAGCCACCCTTATATCTCAACGTTCGCAAAGGGATTGTCTGGGGTGAACTTGAGAAGAGGAGGAGGAGGGGGGGGGGTTTGGGGCGGGGGGAAGGGTAGTTCTTTGCTATGCGCACGGGGTTTTGTACGTTTCGTTTCTTCAACAAGCTTTTTCCTCTTCCCTTTTTGACGGTCTGTTTCACTGGCGTTAACTTTGCCTTTCGCTCACGTACCCACCAATCGGGCACGTACGGCTATCAGGGAACTAGAAGAGCTAGAAGGTCTTTGTGGAGCGGGGGGTTTGGAGGTGTGCGAATGGCAGCCTCTTTCAATAAGCAGCAGCGATGGAAAAATATGCACAGCTTTTTAAAAAGACGTCCCGCTACTGAATCGTATTGAACGAAGCAAACAAAGAACCGTTCGTGGCGCTGGGTGACGATGAAGATTAGCAAAATTAGACCACATTTGGTGTGTCAGTTTGGAGCTTAAAAATTATTTTACTAAATCGAAAAATCAAATCAATTTTATGGAAAATGTATCCTAAAATGGTGCAAAATAATAATGTTTTTAATACTTTTGCTCGAGTTTCATATCACAAATATAAATATCCTTCTTTATTACAGTAAGTAACATAATTTTACGGCTTCGAATTTTCTGAGAATGTTACAATATATTGCAAGAGAGTTAAGAATTATTTTCCACTTAGTTGTGTCTGTCACAAGTTATACAAATTACAAAATAGGTTTTTTTTTATTACGACGATGTGAGGGTGGCCATCGTGGGCTTTCGTAAAATATTGAAACACATGGAAAAATACAGTAAAGTAAAAAAAAACAACTTTGTTGTTTTTGTTGTACTTAAGTTGTACTTAAAATCATCTATGGGTTTTACTTAACCAAGTTATTAAACCCAACATATAAAAACCAACCAACATTTCGAAAGACATTATTAACATTACAACATTTTTTTTAGTTATAGAATTATGACTAAAAATCACAAAATTTTGCATTTGAATTCAGACAGTTGAACTATAGCAATCATCAAACAAAAGCAAATGTTTGAAAAAATTTACATCTTCATCTTTATGGCAACATTTAAATTAATAAACAATATCGCAAAAAACGTGTACATTTCTTAGAACTATTTTTCAAATCTTTATATTTTATATTATGTGTTGAACATCACTCTTATATTATGCTAACAACTTCACATTTTATTTTTAAAGAATTTCATTCACTGCGTAACATTGCCGTAAATTTATGTTACGCACTGTATAATATACATTTTTTTTTATCTTTATGAAAACATGAGCTCAAATCTTTTAAACAATCATTGGAGACATTTTCACTGAAAATGTAAGAGTTATAAATATTTCACAAAACTTTAAAAATCTTCAAACTCCAGACCTTGCCTTTCCTCCTTCACGGTGCGAAAATCGTGCATCGCACACATAACGATCATCGCACACACGGGGCTGATGTAATGCTGACAACAAATCAAAACATACCACCATCTCCATCTCTCTGTCTCTCTCTCTCCACTCCTGTCGGTTGATAATGAGCTGAGGCAGCAACACAACACTTTCGCATACTTAATATGCTTATCTGGTTTCCCGAGTTGGCAGCACAACGGAAGACAAATATAATTACTTCTCGGCTGTATGTTATCTTACCCCAGCAAATACAACTCGCCTGTGCAGGAGAATTCAATCTTATCTAATATGCGTCCGTCGTCGTCCAAAAACCCCGATTGGCAAAACGTGCGGCGATAAATATTGAATGCAAGTTTCAAAACATTTTACATGTCATTTCTTACATGAGAAGGTCACATTAATATTTTTGTTTTTCTTAATGATCAGCTATAATGACCGTGCGATGGTGTGTTTCGTTTTGTGTTTTGAGCTATGGCAGCAATACTTCAACTCGTTATCTACAGGCTAATCCCACCACTCGATTGCTCGAGTGACGATATTGTCAGCTACATTCGTTATCAATCGCACTGTGTAACAGACTTTTACGGGACTTCCTATTACATCAGCCATCGTAACAAACAAATTTCACGCTAGCTCACATATAGAGGGGCACAACATGAGGGCTCTAGGTAATATGTGAGGTAAACGCTTCTGAAATGCAGCGGCTAAGGTTAACTGCAATTGACACGGCTAAACCGAGAAAATGGTCATGTTCCAGAGATGTAGTAGAGCTGCTATACCACAAACCAACTCATTGATAACGGACGTGGTGCAGCGATGTAATGTGCGATAATAAAATACAAAATTCAAACGAAATAAAATGTACACTCACTGTACATGAATTGCCGAGTCGGCAGGCGGCTCGAGTTGAAAGCATAAATTTTCACGTTGCTCCGGTTGCAACCCCGGGTGAAGTACATTAAACGTGGCAAAAAGGTTCATTTTGGTTCGCTAATGACTATGACGTACCATAGACAGATCTGGGAACAAAAAAATCTTCATCATTGAGCGTAAATTCGGAGAGAGTTGGACTGACTGCCATAACAGTTGACACTTTTGCATTACATTACGATTAATTTTTCAATCAAATTGATTTCAGTAAATGAAAGTGTTATAGGAGATATTTTTTCATATGTAAGATATGCATGAAAATCTAATTAAAATTATTTACGAGATTATTTTAATAAAATATATTATTTAAAGATTCTCAGTTAAACAGGTTTCTTATGCTACTAACAAAAAATAAAAATTTAAAACAATAAACCCATTAGACAGATGACGAAGAATCAGAATGAAATTGAAAACGGTTGTTTAACCATTCCCTCCCATGCGGTTTGCCATTCCTACGACTGGAATTCTGTGTTCTCCTCTCTGCTCAACTCTGAGCCATGTTTGACATCAGTGACACATCCTTTAAATTTGTTTTTCATCTGTCCCACACACTGTACGCAAAACGGTCTGACACATTTCAAGTGCTGTGCGTAAATGGACAGGCTGTCGAACTGCTTATCTATGATTATTGTTAAATGATTGGAATTCATTTAAATTTCTCTTTTCGAAAATACACATCCAAGTATCACAAAGCTATATAAAAGCTTTAAACTTACTGTATCTTTCGTGATAATCCCGACAAACGGTAACCGACATGGTTTGCTTTGCACGATTAAGCTATTTATTTCCTGACCTCGTCCTTCACTTTTTAACCCCTGCTTCCCAAACCCTGAGTTCCGTGAGTAAAAATACAAAATGCTTCTAAAACTTACCTCCCCATGACAGTTGCGGCCCAGTGGTGTATTTTCCGGCAGAAAGTACAGCCGTAGAGCTATCAGCAGACACTGCTCGTTCCGATCCTTCCAGACCATCCGCAGCTCGGCCAAGCACGCGATCGGCGAGTCGGACCACGGTCGGACCGGAATGCAGTCGCCCAGTGCCAGCACCAGCGGTCGGTAGTGTTGCCTGCAAAGACACGGACAGAAGAAAAAGGGCCACGATATTATAAGTATGCTGCAATGGGGAAGCAAACAAGTTTCCGAGATGTTCTTCCACTATATTTCGCGATATTTGCATCAGGGGTTTAATGTGAGATTTGTTAGCCTTTTCTTTTAAACCGCAAAATGCTAAATCCTAACGGTGGGTTCCGGTTTAGTGATACTAAAATTCTTCCGTCGATTCACAATTTCCGGTTTTTTTTTATTGCTCATTTAAGATATAAACACATTTTTTGAAGACATGAACTATCAGATGAAACGTAATTAAGACATAAAAAAGACATAATTTACATTAAGAATCAAATATATAATGACTCACAAATTATAGTTTTTTAATGTAATTAATGTAATATTTAAATAATGGGAAAACTGAGATGAAAATCAGGCTTAATATAAATGAGGTTTATTGAACAATGATTAAAAATTAATTGGAAATATTCATCTTTCAATATTTAAATTAAATCATTCAAGAAAAACGAATATGTTAAAGAAAATATTATGGAAAAACTTCATTTTTCAAATTAATGTTTTAATATCTCCACAAACCAAAAACAACTACATATCCAATCGTAGTATGGAATACATTTACAAAAAAACACATTAACGCACAAAGAACTTCAGTGTTTGTATCGTTGCTACATTGTTAGCGTAAAGGCGTTTATAGGGCACACGTTTTCCACTCCCTTATCCCAACCCAAGCGGCAAACTCAAGCCAAAGTCTATACACACATACACACACGACAAAGTGAATGAGCCGCGTGTGCACGAAAGCACAAATCAATAAACGAAAACCCGGCCACTAACGAGCAGAACCGTCCAATACCACCAACACCTTGGTCAGCAGAAAATCAAACAAACAAGCATAGGAGTGTTCGAAACATTAGCATACCGAAGGATGAGAGAACGTAGAACGAACAATCTAAATTCAAATAGTGACGTATTGGCGTTGTTCGGTGATCATCGGCAGGGAACAAGCAAAACAGGGTAGTAAAAGAAACTAGTGTTATTTAAAAAATTGGGCAATGATTAGGAGCAAACAGACGAAGATAGGGCAAGCGAGATTAATTAAACACGAATTTCGCATAAAACGATCGATCGCGTGATGCGCAATCTTGGAGATAATCGAATATATCGCAACATTTATAGGGTATAATTAGCATAACTTTACCCCGAACGATAAACAACATCGTTTGACTAGCGGTTAATGGGTGTGGAGAGGTTTACGGAAATAGTATGACTAGGTGCAGCAGAGAACGTGTCTCAAAACAGCAAAAGTGTCGTTTCTATTTATATCCCAAATCAGTTAGCTGATTCGTTATGGTGTATAATATTAAAAATAAAATTAAATGAATTTACACTTTAATTACGTTTAAAGACACTTGATGTTTAAAAACAAATTTAACATAAATAAATTACGTTAATAAAAAGCAAATAAAAAGCGTAAAACGCCTACAGAGAGTAAAGTAAAGGAATTGACTTGAGGTGATAAACGAAACGCCCCTAAAGCAATAAAAATAAATAAAACCCCCAAAAACAACCCCTGTTTCCTGGGTCAAATACTTACTCCCGATCGACCGACGTTAATCGGCAAAGGTTGTTGTTGATGCCGGCCCTGGTGCTGGTACCGTTGCTGCTGGCAACACTGCCCCCAACGCTACCTCCTCCACCGCCAACGCCATTTTCGCTGACACATTTTCGTTGCGTTTGTTTTGGCTTCGCATGGTTGCCATTTGGACTCTTTCCACTGGTGCCACCGTTGGCATTAGAGCTACCGTTGTTACCGTTACTATCACTATTGCTATTGCTATTACTAGTACTGTTGCTACCACTATTTCCACTACTCCCACTACTACTGCTGCTGCCGGTTGTCGGCGTACTGTTGGCATTGGTTTGATTGCACTGGGCAGTGGACGAACCACCGTTGCGGTCCTTTAGCCGCTCATCCTGTTCCTCCCCGGTGGGTGGTGCATCACCATCGACCGAGGACGTTCTCTGCTGGGTAGCAGGAGCCGCGGAGCAGGAATCAGGTGAGTCGGTGTTGCCACCCTCACTGGGAATGTCGACGGATGGGCGTCGCCGATCGTGGCCATTGCTGGTAGTACTGCTGCTGTCGGTGGAGGTAGTGTTGGCAGTGCTGTGTGATGGGCCACCAACAACGCTTCCGCTGCCGGGTGCGGACACTGGTGGGCTGGCCACGGACGAAGCGGACGACGTGGAACCACTGCCCAACTCGTGCGTTGCTTTCGTGCCGAACGTTACTTTAACGCCCTTGTAAAACGTGTACGAGCCATGGTAGCCGCAGGGTCCACCAACGACCTGGAACGAGTGGAAGAGGAAAGAGGGAAGATGTTTTAGACATATTGTTACAACATTATAAACTATTGTGTTATATAAAACTTAAAAAAAAAAACAATTATCAGGAAAATCCATAAGTCGACATCCCATTCTTGGGTTTCATTTATTTAATCTCAGATAGTTCCAACTTGCTCACACTCTTATTGTCCGCAGTGTCCTTACTACAAGATATTCGCCAAACACCTCTTTCATATTTCATTTATTGATATCTACACTTCTCAACATGGTTAATATTAATGTACCACATCATCATCAGCAACAAAATCATCGTCCGAAAAATCTCTTCGATCAATGTCCAACTGCGTCTGCAGATAATCTAACGCCTCCAACACATCCGGTCGACCCCTACGGAGCTGCTTCGTCTTCAACAATCGTCTTAACGCTCGTACATACTCCCGCTGGTCCAATCCCACCGTTGGAGAATAGAACTGCTTCACCCAACCTATCATGCGGGCGCGATCCGACCGATCGAACTCCTTGGAAAACCCATCCACACCGGACAGGTCCTCCACGCGCAGCAAGAACTTATCCAGCTCGACGGCGATCAGTTCCCTAGTGATCCGGTCTACCTCGGCCGATAGCTGTGTTGCCACAGACGATGCGACGGGTGGACTTACGAGCAACGGAAAGGGACGTACTTTGCTGGGCAATGGTTTCACCGGTGCAGGCGCTTCGGAGATCTTCGTTGTGGATTGCTGAATTATTACCACCGGCGTTTGGGGTTCTGGTTGCCGATTCGGTGTCCTCCGCTCCTCGATCTCCCATGAAAGGTTCTCAACAACCTGAGGTCTGGTGGCAGATCCTCTGGCATCACCCCACTTATAGCCACTAGCGATTGGATTCATTGCCCAACCATCACCAGTATCCGTATCTTCCACATTTACATCCTCAGGAACTACTTCAGTCGGTGCGACGTACCCTTCCGGTACAAGTTGCACCTTATTAGGATAGGGTTCTAGTGACTCGACTAGTGTCACACCATCTCCTTGCAAATGTTTTGCCGTTTCACGCAGCGTCTGCCACTCGTGTTGAATGTCCCACTGTAGTTCGTACAGGAAGTTACCCTTCTCGTCGACTTGCAGATTTTCCGGCACCTTCCTCAAGCTCGACACCCGGCGAAGGGTGCGAACTAGAACGGGCGCAAGCACACGGAAATCGTTCGCCAGCTGAAACTGTAATGGATCCGGTACGGTTCCGTTCGTTCCGATGCGGGAGATCACTTCGAAACCGTTCTCTTTGCGAAGTTTCCGTTCTAGCTGGTCGAGCAGCTCCCTGTTGGTAACGCGAGCTATAGCACCCTTGAAAACGTTGCTCCCGTACGCATGCGGAAGCCGGTAGGCTTGAAGCACTTTCGCTAGATAGTACAGTTCCTTCAGAACTCGCTTCTCTTCACGCTTCTGGGCAAGAATTCGACCGTTGTCAGCAGCTTCATGGTGGTCAGCAGGCTGATGGACGTTTGTCTCGAACAAGTCTAGCAATGCCGTTTCCAGTTCCCGGCTGTGTCGGGTCGATGAGGATGAGCAGAAACGAATCGAACTGCACCAAAGTATAACCGACAGTATAGACGCGACAGTCTTCATCTTTGGTGACAGTTTCCTCCAAGGTATATGAATAAAGACTGAGCAAAAGCATCAAGAGGTGTGTAGAATTTATACCTCGAAAAGCAAATCAAATTGTGATACCTCTTCAAACAGGTATTTCAAAGAAGAAAACATAACCTGAAGATGATTTAAAGGTACACAAAACATGAGGATTATTTATTTCGGTATATTGTTTTACCACACTTCTATTATGTTTGCACATAAATATGTATTTCATCATGAACAATGAAGTTACTGCCTGTTGTTTTGATCTTCAAGAGCAGTTCGAAAGATCTCCAAAAGGCGTATGCATACCGGGAAGTGATTATAATATCCGATCAACTAAGGATAATAGGTTCTATCACACCACCATTCTGTACACGATTGGAAATTCCACTTCTGGACCACCTTTGGCCTCCTTTACACCCCTCCCAAATTGAACCACCGAACACACCAGGTAAGCACATCATTACCTAAATATCCGCCGCCGTATCTCAGAACCCTATTACACTGCTTCTCATCGGGCCAGTTCATCTTCGCATTTTTTTTGTTTTCGTTAACATAAAAACTCGCCTCATCATCCGGAACTCCGAAAGCAGTTGCGGGTAAGTGGCGAACCACCAATAACGTTACACGCCCCATAAAAATCCATTACTCAGCTCATAAATGGGTAGAGCGAAGAAATGAGTTTTTGTTTTCCTTTCGCTGGCCCTGGGTTCGATTATCCTTTCGGGACCGTGCTGAGAGCGTCTTCCCTGGACACATCGGACACCGGCGATGAGAAGAAGGTTTCATCTGTCACGAAGAGGCGTCATAGAACGGCAAAAACCAGCAACCGGGGGCAAGGCTAATGAGTGTACCACGATCGTACCTGCGGTAAATATCTTACCAACGCCACACATCTGGAGAAGGGGCAAGAAAATGATTGCCTTCCATCCATTATGTCGCCATCGGGGACGAAGACAAACGAGTACATTGTAGATGAAAAAGCAGAACCAAAGCGGAGGCCTCTAACGGCAAGTTGGATAAATTTGAATCCATCGATCACGGGTCAATTTATCGAACGAATGTCGCATAAATTAGATTTATAATCTCCCCTGCGTAATGAAGGTTTAACTTCGTGAGGAACTCGAAATTTATGACGATCGTGACAAATATCCTCCAAAGACGTAGTATGACCTTGACATAATCTTCAAGAAAATTGATGTTTCTTTATGTCTAATTTTAAACGATAAGCTAAATATTTAGTCACAAGGTGTTGTTCCAAACTAAAAAAGAGGAGGAAATTTCACATTGATATGTTTAATTATTTTCATCACACAAAGAACATCAGAACAAACGTACATATGCATACATATTATATTTATTACAACAAATTCTACCTTCCTGCATGTGGAAAACCCCATTCAAAGCCTTCTGCTGCGTTATCTGTAATGCATTTCCCATACGCCCGGTGGGGTTGCTGCTCAGAGTTAAACAAAATGCAACCCCCGAGTACGGCAAAAGCTCGATTCCTCTTAACGCCAATTAGCTCTTCCTATTAGCCATTGATGGCAGCAGGGAAGGTTGCGTTCAGGCAAAGGCAAACCGTAAACAAAGAACACCACACGAACTACGCACATGAAAATGGGGGTGCAAAAAAATAAATAAATGCGCTCACGGCACAATCTGCTCATTGTGTGACCGTGTGTGTTAATATGCTGCTAAAAAGTCGCTGTATACCATACTTTGCCCACTTTGCACCGTGTTTGTCGTAGCGTTTTATTGTTATAGCTGCATGAATTGAGTTCGGTTTGATTTTTACGTTGATGGTAGTCCGAAAATTCTCCGAAAAACCCGGGAGATAACGCTCAAAGTACCAAAATGCTTTAAAAATTGCATTACAACAAAAATTTAATATTATTTGTTATTTTATTTTACAACAACAATACAACACTTATAAATACGAATTTAAAAAAATGGAAAGACTACAACAGCATAAGCTTCAGGTTTTCTACAAAAGACTTCTGAAAGTTGGTGCTCTCTAAAAGTTAGTTTCCTTATTCAAAATAAGAAAACAGAATTTTAGGAAAATTAGCAAGAATAAGACATCAACTCGAACATTATGAGTACTTTTTAACCAACAGTAGAAAGAAAAACAAAAAAGGTTTTTAAAATTCCAAAAGCAAATATATTGATTCCATTATAATTATCACATTCAAATCCCATTTAAGCTCTTGTAATGTTCTGTAACCATCTTCAAGATTCTTGATTTGTCAGTGAACTTCAAAACTCATGAATTCTAAAAAATTCATGGATGATTCATTTATGAAAAATCTCTGGTAATTGAAGAAATATAAGCTTTGTTTTATCTTATTTTAATTTTTGGAATGCGAAATTTACCATAACTTTTATTTTGTAATATAAAACTTGCCCAACTGTACGTTGTTCTTCATTTTTCCCTAAGCAGTAAGACTTTTGCACTATTCTTCCAAACACTTAGATTATTCCCACCAAAAAAAGACAAACATCTCCGCAATCGAATTCTAGCAGCACTAGGGCTTTTGAGAAAAATATTTAAGAATCTGGAAGTAATTCCATTTAGGCGATTAATATTTGGTTCTTTGAGGATTCGTCAGTCTTCAGTATAATGATTTAACATTACAAATTTACCCGCCACGCTCTTAATATCTGTAAATGCAGTGAGTAATGCATTAGATAAAATACGTACTTGAGGCGACTAAGACTTTTAACACCCTCATCCTTCATTTTCTACCTAGTACAATATTAACCCACCGCAACAAACAAAAGGCAGTGTGACGAACAGCGCGATCTATTTAATGTAATCTTCATCCGTTGCGTTGGATTATTTGGTTAGATAAAAGATCGCCACAGCAAACGCAACCGGTCTCGGTCGTCATCGATAAATACAACCACCCAACCGACACACATCCGCCCGTATGCTCACTGCTCCTTTCGCTCTCTTTTGCTGGCGGCACAAAAAGTGACCCCCTCAAGGTGTGTAACCGGAGACGGCACTTCGCTCAAGTAACACTCTCTTCTCACCGGCTGGCTGGCTGGTTGGCTGGCAGCATCGGAACGCCTCACGGGAAGGAAACGGAACGGAACGAAACGGAACCAGAAGCGAATGAGCAACGGGACGACCAGCGGGGATGACGACAGAGGGTGTGGAGGGTGTAAAGCGCGACCCTGACGCTGTGTAGCTTCACAACATACCTCGTTCAACCCTCCGCCAAAAACCCCTTCAATGCTCAATCAACCCCACCTGTTCTCGGACCAGATCCTTCTCCCAAACGACCCCCATATCCACCAACGAAGGGTGGACGGAACGGAGAGAAACAACAAAACAACAGTTCCACACCATTCCACCCCAGACACCGATCGTGGCTCCCCATCCGGAGAGACTTAACCCATCATTTGACGGCGAACGCGCTGAATAACGCGTGTAGTGTGGAAATGGGAGATAGGGAGCGCCACGCGGTAAGACCGTTGTGAGCGGGAGAGACTCGTTGCCCGCTGCATGTGAATATTCATTTACGAATGAAAATAAGCAACCCCCCCATAGTAGTAGGTTGCTCGGGGGGGAGATAAAGGGTGAATGGGAGACTTGCGAGAAGGAGACGGGAAACCCGGTCGCAACACACGCACGGCGGGGAGGGAAGGAAAGTGTTGAGCTGCCCGCAACACATTTGGCCTTTCCTGGTCAGTGTTAATGGCCATGTATGTTGCATGCGTGTGTGTGTGCTGCGAGTTGTCATATGAAAAATGATGCACATTCTTATTGGAACAATTGCAGCGGTTGGGTTAAATGGGTTTTATTTTGTTGTTATTTTCTGTTTTTTACGGTGTGTGCCAATAATGCACTTTTAATGACATTTCACAGCGTCATGAAAATCTTAACGGGTTGTTGCGACTACGATTTAATAATTGATAACGTTTGTTGCTAACAAAGGAGGGGCAGCAATTTTATAACAAGTACAATATTGATATTTTGCATTTAAAAAATACGTCTTTTTGAAAGAAACACTTTAAATTCATTCCAAGACTCGTTTGTATACTATTTCATTCAACTAAAATGATAAATATTTAAAATAAATTGAAAATTTTTCGTTTTATCAAAAAATAAAATTTTGTAGCGGCGTGTTGTATATATCACAATACAAATATCTATAGTTTAATACATTTAAGACTGTGTGCGTGTTGCAGTACAACAATAACTAAATATAAAAACATTTTCAATTTAAAAATATTTTTTTAATTTTCTTAAAAAGACTCCCCTAGGTGTTAGTTGATAAGAATTGCTGCAAAAAAAGGAAGTGATTATTATATTGCTCTTATATAGCTAATAAGATAGATATATTTTTTATAAAACGACCACCGTTTAAAGAAATATTTAAACATCCTCTCATATTTTATTATTACACTACTATATTTTGCTGAAACGAGAATTCTTGAAGAACTTAATCAATTCTTTTAAAAATATTTCAATTTTAAACATTTTCAATGTATTTTTAGTTGACTATAGTCGCCTAGTTGAAGAAGATGTTTTCAACTACCCTTACAGTAAAATACAAAATGCAAACAGCACAATGTTTAACAATATTTATAGCATACTACATCTAACACCGTTTTAACTTATAAGCGCATATAATGTTTACAGAAAACTACAACACGCACACAGTCTTAAAATAGCTGTGTTAGAAACGGTCGTAACACAAACGAATTAGTGCAAATGCCCGATGTACAGCAATAACAATAAAAACAAAACAACTACCGCCTCAAGCAAATGTTCAGACGTGAAACTGAAACACGTCACGAACAATTTAAGGTGTATAAAGAAGACAAATCGAATCGAATACACAAAAAAAAACCTTTTGCCTCAAAAGTGAACGTTTCCATTCAAACACCCATTTAAAAATCAATTCTTATTCGGCTCACTTTCCCTGCTTGTGCCCTGGAGGGAAATTTGAACATTTTTCTTAAGCAAAATTTATTAATGATTAGTTTTGTCATGAGTAAAGCGCTCTTAAGCCTGTTTGGTAAAACTGTATGCGTGTGCTATCGCACACATGTTCTTTTCTTTTGCTACGGAAGAAGGAAAAAAACAACAAGCGATGCCGAAGGTGTCACGTTCGTACACGGTTACGTAAGCACACACAACAGAAACGGAACCACTGTGGTGCACTGGGGGCCACAAAATGGCCATTCGGAAGCATGTAAATACTACCTTGAAGTAAAGAATTGTGGAACAATTTAACACTTTTTTGAATAACCGATTGTCCACCATCGCTGCCCGCAGTGTACCGTGCGATTTACTCATCTATAAAAATAAAACTAATCGCAAACGAGGGCCGATAAATATATATATTCCGTGCACGCAAGCCTCTTCTTTTCCGTCAGAAGTACTTAAAACATACACACAAACACACAGTCACGGTATGAATGTGAGACGGAAAGATCGCAACGAGCGTTTGAGTTCGATGAAGTGATAATCGGGCCGTGTTGTGTTGAAAGCGTACGCTCGGCCAGAAGCATAATAGTACAGCATAACGCAACACACTAGCGCACCCCTACTTCTTCTTCTTCGATCTTGATCTAAAACTAATGCAACTAAACCTCCTCCACCTCCGGCAGCAACCGCCGTAGCGCCACCATCTCTGTACGGTTGGGTGGTATCCATCGCACCCTGTAAAAGCATGACGTTTGTTCATCCCCTAATACTCACGCGCACACACAGACACGCAACAACAACTGTCAAAACGGGAAAGTCAGATCTAAAAGGATGCCCGAACGCCCTCCCGTCCACATGACCACATTTACCCCGCTACTTCCAACTTACCCTCCGCCCACTCCACCCCCAAAGGGGTAGTTTTTTCTTCCATTTTTTTCAATGCCATACGATGTGGCTTTAGAAGGCATTAGGCGCTAGCTAGCGGAGCTGTAAAGTTGCCAAAGCGTCCGTTATCATGCAACGAG
>KB663677.1:678816-688877 GCA_000349025.1 Anopheles minimus
ACATAAATACTCAACCAATATAATAAAATGTTACCTAATAATTAATAAAATGTTTAAATGTTTAATGGAAGCTAACAATGTTAAAAAACTGATTTAAAGAACATCAAAAATAGTTTATAACACTTCAAAACGTATTCCATCGATTAATAATACGATTTTACTTTATTTAAGAAAGCTGTCGCTAAATTATCTACTACTTACTTATGGAAATGGCACTTGCTTTTATTTTATTAACAATCTAACAAAAAAAAAATACCATAACTTATTTTATTAACAATTGAAAACGTTCCAAAATTTGTGATTGAAATGATTTTCCATACAAAATTCATTAATAGTTTAGCTATTTAAAATTACGAAATAAAACAAATAGAGCAATATTTACTATTAAATGTGTTTTAGTAATAAATAATCCATACGCAAACGTATTAAATCAATAATAATAATTATTATTATAAAAAAAATTAATAATTTTACCAAAGCGTTTAAAATATATTCAAATAGATGGAAAAACATTAACAACCAAAGAAAATATTTTCTTAAAGTGAATGGTTTTACACTCCATCGATTTATGCAATTTCCCTAATTTATTACACATTGTAGCTGAATTATAACATTATAACCGAAACAAACACAGTGGCCCTTTCCCTGCTTCCTTCCTCTTTTTGTCCCGGCTCGCAACGTACCCACTGCACAAAGCTGAATGAGCAAAAGCTGCATTCAAAGACGGAGCGCAATAATAATACAAGATTTACCGTAATTCATCCAACGAGCAAAGCGCACAACAATGGTCTACAAAAATACGCCAGAAGAAATGAAACGACAGCAAAAAGCAAAACAAGCAACAAAAAACCCCCGCCAGCATCATGTAAAGGAAAACCGACGACCTACGGATGCGAAGTGCAATAGGAGAATAAGTTAAGAAGCGATCTCGCAGCGTGCATCTTCGCATCATCAGCATCGTGGTCTTTCCGGTTTGGCAATGGGCAAAATGCACCAACCGAAACGCGCACATTTCCAAACCCACTAGCGAACGGAGGGTAGCGAAGGAATGGGAAGGGGATGTAACGCAGCTTTCCTGTTGGCGTTTTCCCGTCCCTGGCTTGTGTGCTTGTCCATAGATCCTGGGCGCGTCTTATCGGTCGCTTTCTAGAGCAGTCTCATGCCTGTCGCAACCATTTTTACTCTTCCCACCCATACTTTACCGGTGTGGTATTATTGATTTTGACTGAAAGCCCTTGCTGACGGCGGGTGTTTACGCTTGTGCGTGACAGTCCCTTCTGGTTCTGCTTTACGCCAACCCAAATGGACTACATTTGGCCGTTCTGTCAACGCATGCTTACCTGCGGTACAAAATTAACCGTTTAAGCTTCTGATTGATTGCACAAATGCTATTTAAAGACATTGACATTAAATTCAAAAACGAAACATAGCAACATCAACACGGTAATATATTTGATCAGTATTTTTAAAAAATATGTAATAAAGAGCATATTAATTTATTATTATTTTACAACACCACTCACTATTGAAAAATTAAAATTACGATAAGCGTCCCGTTTTTTTGGCAATCAATCAGAGTATTTTATTCACTTGCAGGCGCAACAGGAAAGTAACAAAAAAAAAACACATTTTCCCCACCACACAATAAAGCGCTCCGTAGCGAAATAATGTTATTTGCATAAATCTGCAAAAAAAAACACGCGCGCGCGCTCGCTATCTAAAGTTCATTTCCCAGCCAACACAAGTAAAAACCCAAAAACAACCAAAAAAAAAAATACGGAACCCATTTTCCAGGAGAGGAATAAAATAAAACATGGATAACCGTGTGCAAACGCCCCAAACCGTTCGGGGCTGGCGAATGTTGGGTGCCTATCTTTCACTTGTTCACGGTTGTATTTGCATTGAAAATCAATTCGCTAACCTCGCGGTTTTTGGGGAGTGCTTGCAGGTGATAAATTGGAAGTAAACTTTAATGCGTCATTTTCGCACAACTATGCACGGCGTTTACGTCGAAAGCAATATTTTTTCAATTAATTTTAATATGTACCAACCTCTGGCTGGTCTGCACTTTCAATATGGCGATGGGACATTTATGAGTGCCATATAGCGTTCATTCCGAGGTCGAAGGTGGTTGAGAAACCATAAAAAGGCATGAGCAGTTTAGTTCGAATAAATGCTTTGATGTAAGGAAATAGGAGTGTAAACATTACACATAGGAAAATATAGATAGAAAAGGTTGTAAAAAGTACATGTAAATAACGTTTCTACATAAAATACCATAGATATCTATGAAGCTGTAAAAATTATAGTAAGTTAAAATTACTCAGAAATAACTGAAATACTAATGATGTGCTTAATGAATTAAAATGAGTGAATGAGTGACAAATGAACTAACACACTGATTTTTTTTATGGCACATTTGTTATCAAAATCACTGAGTTATCCAACTCACGGTTCAGTTACATTGGAGTGATACTGTGATACAACTCGTTTTGGTGACCGGCAACTCGTTCAACATGAGCTAAATGATTTTTGAATCAAAGAACTCAATATAATCAATAAAAATGAGATAATGTGGTGGTATTACTCGCTGAGAGTAAAATCTTAAAGTCAAAAGAATCAAATAGGTGATCTAATGACAGATAATCATTCAAAATATGAGATTAAAAAATATATTATGATGTTTTATATAAAAATCTCATTAAACTGAACTTCATTCCCATCACGAATAAATTCCAACTATACAGGAAGTAATAGAGATTAAACGCTTCCAATTTTTCGATTCCAAGCTAAGAATTTATCTTCCGCCTATTTCCCACAAACTCACAAACGCTCACGATGAACAACTATGCATCGAGTGACAAAAGCAGTGCATATATGTAGCACCCATTGTAGCTATCCCATCCTTCCGTATCTTTCCTCTTTTCACCCCTCTGCAAACCCCCTTACTACCCTTAATATCGCCGGATCGATACGAGACAACGATGGCTCTTGGACGACCGCCGAGAACAGATGAAAGTAAATGAGCAATCGGTTTATGATGGAACCCATAGAAGAAAGGAGCTGGTTTGCATACGGAGGAAGGAGTGCAGAGGTGAGTACAGGGGTGCTCAACCCATTCCCTCTTTCCCTACCCGGTCCCCTCAAACCAACCATTTCTAGCTTGTCCACGGCTGCACTAAAGCTGACCGGTTTTCGGTGCACTTGAGCGGTTCTCGTTCGTTGCATATATTTAGAATGTTTCTCAACGTCCAACACTCACTGCACATGCACAGAAACCCACACGCTCGATGCACACGGTGCACTGTTGTGCTGACCACCTACTCAGGGACACTTCCTCGCACCGTATTTATATCATTATTTTACTTTAGCCCCCGATGAAGCGGCGAGCGACTTTAATTCGCACATCACACAACCGAGCAAAATGTGCTGGATTGTGTGCCGTCCGAGTGGAACATCTGTCCCATCCGTATGCCTTTTTGAAGATGGGTTTTATTTCCCGGGCAACGGTCTCCACATCTCCACAATCCCATGCGATCAGAACAAAGTGCGCTGGAAATTGTTTCTAGATTAAATATGTGTGTTACAATTTCCGGAAAAGCTTTTTCCTCCGAGTGCGTATATGTTTGCCGGCCAAATGATTCAGTCTAGCTAGCGGATCACGGTGGTAAATCATACCGGGAAAGGGGACGAATTTTCCCGAAACAATTACCAAACAGCTTTTTAGTGGAATTGTTTCATAAAACAGAATTTCACCCAAGCTGATACAATTTAACCTGAGCGAGTGTAAATTAATTACAAATTCTAAATACAGCTATATGATTTCCACCAACCTGGAATGCATTAATTAATTTCTCAAAAATATATTTTGACACATGACACGCAAATCATTATCGTGAGTTCCACGGGAGCTTATGTTTTTTTTTTTGTTAAAAACTAAAATAATAAAAATATATTGCACAGCTCCTATCAAATCAACCATCCATTAAACAACGCAAACAACGTCCACACACCATGGAAATATGCTTCATGCTAAATTCTCACCCCTCGATAAAGCAAAACGATAACCGAAAAAAAAAATCGGCCCCATCAGCTCCACACAATACCCATAACACTAAACAAGGACATTGGGGGCAATTGTAAGGAGGTAGGGCGTACAAAAGGGAGGGGAAAACTGGGCTCAAAACCACCTATCCGCCACCGCCATTTATGCACAGCGATGCTCTTCGCAAAGGAAAATCAAGGTTTAACGAGATGTGGAAAAACTGTGCAAACAACAAGCACGAGAAAATGAATTCGCAATACACCGTCACACCACGTGAGATCCTGGATAGAGTGAGATCCTACACATAGAAGCGTAACTTCAGCCAAGAGCGAGAGAGCAATAGTAGCAGGAGCTAAAGATGAAGGGAAAAAGGTGCTTCACCGCTCGTCCAAAATGTGAGACTATAATCGGAATTTATATTCCAACCGACAAGGGTTGGACGGCCGACAGGGGGGGACGAAAGGAGATGGTAATGGAAAATTTCCGTCCCTTCCGAGCGTCCTTTTGTGTGTCCGATGGAATAAAATCCTTTTCGCCATCTCTTTCGCTGCCGAGTTCGCCGAGCGTTGTTGTTAAGCTCATGATAAACATTGCCAGCTCTCATTGGGATGAACTTTCATAATTTCTTTCTACACTAAGTTAAACTTATTAATATTTTCGCATTTAATTAATGCCGCTCATTAATTCTTAAGCGAGCCGGGTGAGATAATTTAAGGTATGTTGCTGGTTAAATTTTAATATGAAATTGTTTACCATAAAACATAGTTTTATGACAGTTCATAATAACAAATAGAGTAATGCATTTTCCTTTCAAAAAACAAAATAACGTAATAATATTATTTAGGTACAACTTTACTTTTTACATTTTACTCATTTATTTTAACTACCACGACAAGGACCATCGACAAATTTAACCTTTGGTAATGTTGATCGAAACTTTCCTCAAACCTTCATCAAGCGTTTGGCCACCGTCGCTACACCAAGACAAACAAGTATGGGAAATCGGATGGAAAATTGTGTGCCGGAAAATGTGCAAAATCAGGATGTGGAAGCTAGAGCGGCCGAGTGGCCCGGGTAAAGGGAAAAACGTGGCCCAAGAAACAAGTGACTTGTGGAATAACAGCGCTACAACAACGGTCGTCCGGCACACTGTGCGCTGTGGCGTTCGATTCGTTTGGCGAAAACCTGGCAGAAGCACAGAATCACAACCGAACGACGACGGCGACGACGATGGTAAAAGTTTCAGCAATGGAAAAAGCGGAAAAATCGATATCATTTTACGTCAAATCCAGAGCCCACTGGAGCGGCACAATGATGTATTTGTTTGGCAGTGTGTGTGTGTGTGTTTCTGCTCTGTGTCTGTGTGCACGGGAGCAGTTTGTGCGCGTGTGCACGTGTATGTATGTGTGTCCAGAAGGGGAAGGGGGAAGAGGCGGGGCAGGGAAGACGGCCGAAGACCGAAATATTTCCAAAGGACTGTTGCTTCATCAAAAAAGGTTCGCAAAAAGATTAAAAAATGCTTCACTAGGAAACCAAGAAAATTTCACAAAATAATGTTGAAATTACTACGATGTTTATCGAATCTTTTTATCTATTTCTTATTTTTATTGTTTTATGATTTATTCAAAAAAAATATTTCACTGCTATATGTTCCATTTCAGTAAAAAAAAATTGTTTTTGTTAAAATTCTTGAATTAGTAAATTTCGATTGAAAATAGTGTCAGAGGTTCTACAAAGTTCTTCAATATAGCAGAAACCCTTAGGTCTGTAATTCCCCATATCATCAGAAAGAGAATCAATGAGATACATCCCATGACTTCAAAACTAAATTTACTTCAGTTCAATAATTTACCATGTCCCCATAGAAAGGACAAAAAATACTATCAATTTATTCTAAAATAACTCTAAAAAGCACCGAAGAAATGTAATTAACTAAACATATTCCGTTGAGCTTACTCATAAGTGACACTAAACCCATTTTGTTGGGAGAACAATTTTCCGAATTACACCATCTCAAATCAATGTCAACTGCTTGAACAATTTCGTCTTCAACCCCACCCAAATCGAGCCGTGATAGGACTCACCACTTTTTTTTTTGTTCAAAAACTAGGACAGGAAGATCGGCTTTTCCTTTGTGTGAGTGAGTTCAACTTCCTTCGATGTATCGCCGTTCCCATGAAGGGAGTGCGAGCGTACGGAAATTATTCGTGAATAAAATACCTCAGATTTTCTCGACCTTGTATTGATTTGTATGCGGAAGAACCTTTAATTGCTTCTAATTTTGCTTTGCAGTGTATAATACATCTCAACATCTCTCATCAACTATTATTACTATTTTACAATTAAAGTTTATTTAATATTAACATAAAAAATGTACCAACAATTGACTACGAAAACAAACCATCTAAAGATGAATTTATGTTGTGGCGACACAGAATTACGACATTCCTGTGGTGGCCCAATATCTCCCCAAACCCTTTTTTAAAGGAAACGACCAAGCGAGAAATAAATAGCCCTTCCATACAAATCGATTGTATTAAAATATTAAAGCAATTTTCGAAAAAACTTTTATCACCAACCCTTGCGCTCGGAAGGGTCTCTTCCCCCCGAAGGCGAAACCATCACCACCGCGCGTCTCGCCCCCTTAATGTCGTTTGGGGTTTTATGCTTTGACCAACATAAAACGTAAGATAGAATGATACGCCAACGCTCGAAGGAACGAGCGATAGAGATGGCATATCAGGCAGCGCCTGAATGAACTTCGGGAAAAGGATATGCGCGGCCTCCGACAACCGGGAAAAAGGCCTCGAGTTTTCTTTTGCATCTTTGCCACGAATTCACCGTCCATGTTTGCAATGGCGCGCACACGTTTCAAATACCATTTTTCGAAACGATGCTTCGCAAAACTTTTCCCGTTTATCATTTACCCACCAGAAAGAAGCTGAAAGTAACAACAACAGAAAAAAATAAAGGGAAATATTGCAACCCGCCAAACAACGAGCTTTGGGGGAAAATCCAAAACAACGCGCGCCAGAAAGCAACGGAAAGTATCAGAGCTTGTGGAAGAAAAAGAGAGCTCCAAAAAAGCGAGAGAGAAAACCAACCAAAGACAGGAAAGGGGAAAAAGGAGAGGAAAAAATAGAGCATCCGTTGTGAGTGTTGGGTGCATGCACCCCTCCCTTCTGAGCCACCCCATAACAACCCAAAACCCACGAACAGCCAAAAACGAGGATTCCACAGCAGTAGCGCGCGACCCACCTTTCATGACACCGAGAGATATGGATTTATGTATGAGAGCGCTTGTACCATTTTATCGGTGCGCTATTTTGTGCTTTTGCATACATTATTGTTACTGTTTTTTTTGTGTAGCGCTGTTTGTCTTGTTAGCCTAAGCATTGGTTCGAGCATCCGGCAGCTTTTTTTCGTCTACTTCTGGGAGCCACACAAATGGGTTTTCTGCGGTTGTAATAGGATTTGCTATTAATTCAAATATGCACACTAATTGGAATGGTAATACCAGCGAGCAAGGATTTAAATTACATTGAAAAAATAAATTAATTCGAATAACGGAAAAAGATAGGTTATGTTCAACTCGCTTTCATAATATTAATAATAATGAAATATTTGTCTGTCATCCCCATTTGATGTCATCCCCAAAATAATTATTTTAAGTGCCAATTATCTACCATATATGAAAACAAACATATATTTTCCTTAATTTTCTTTTCTGTATTTTACAAAATCTCTCCCGATAACTTGACTGTCATTGCCACAACACAACTACACTCTGTCCTGTCCTCTAACTTATAATTGACCTTGCGTATATATGTAGAAGTTCCCGGTTCAGTCGGGATTTGAACCACAACTAGATTTTTCGTTGAACCATACTCATACCAACAGTACCATTTGGTCAATCCCATTGCGGAACGCAATTTGACGTACATAAATTATTGCTGGAGCAAAATCCCAAATTCGCTATCACTGGTATAGGAAAACACCTTTTGTTATCAATTATTAAGCTGGCGAAACTTATTGCATAATATGCGCCAGCACAAAATCTGAAATGTTGCGATATTAATAATCATGACAGATATATCATTTTGCAATTTCCATATTTTGCGAAACAAGCTTTGTTATGAAATTATGATTAAAAAATTCGTTATCCAATCCTTCAATTTATAATGGCGACGCTCTAAGCGAAACCAAACAAAAAAAAACACCAAGGCTAATAATCCAAATTATAAATTAAGTGGACCGTCAGTTTTGGGCGCTTACTTAACCGTGGAATTTATAATTTGTCTCAAATGGAGTACATATCTCGTCACACCAATTAGTCAATAGCGACACGCTTAACTGGTGCAAATGATGTGTGTTTTTGTCTAGTTTTAGCTGTGTTAAGTAGTAGATAAACAAAACTGTAAACTTTTCGTTTAAAACTACTCCAATCATTGCGTTTCGGTACAACGCAACAAAATGTGTGCGATGAACTTTTGGCCCGCGATGCTCACTTTAGTGCTGCAATCCATTAAACAACCTACTTCTTGAGCTACCAGAATACCAGACAGACATTTAAATAACTACCCTACCTACGGAGGCATAATGCATATTTTATACTTTTACACATGGTTTTATTGTATTCTTTAAGAAATAAAAATACCATCCCCTAAAAATATTGCTGGAATATTCCCCTTTTTGTCCTGTATGCTTTAATGTTTGCATTATTGATTTCTTTTCAAACTTTTCCCTTTTGTGGGATTCACTTCCCACTCTGGGGTATATCCAGATGAATAGACCTCGGTCGACATTAGGCATCGTCGACGCCGTCGTCGTCGTAGTGCTTTTTTTCCTCTTTTGTCACTAAACACGGGTCGGATTCCTTCGAACCGGGACCGATTTGACTAAAACATGAATGTAGGAGAATTGAAGCTTTCCTTCTTTTTTCTCCCACCCGGAAACACCCGCCCTCTACCATTCAACAGTTCAGACGAAGAGGAATTAGTTTCGTACAGCAGCAAAACCACGCGATGCGATTCTCGAGGAAACATGGAAAACTGCGTTCGCTATTCTCTTTCTCTCTCTCACACTCGCTGTGGGAAAATCGCAATCGCCAACCTTTTCTCGATTTTCCAACCCCGTTCGAAAATGAAGGAAAAATGTATCAACGTCAAGCTGCTTGTATTGGTATAACGAAAATAATTCTGCTCCACACGGTTTGTTCCTGCTCTGGTGCACGGTACGCGCAGGCCGTGCGAAACGAGAGACAAATATTTAGCAGAGCACCAAACAGGAAAACCGGAGAACGGCAGCCGGAAGTATGGAGGCAGACAGGCAAGCAGGCCCACATACCGACGGAATGGAGAAAATTTCCAAATACACCGGAACCGGGAAACACACAAAAGAAAAACGAGCGCAGAAGCAAAAGTTTTCCTTCCGTCCCTTTTCCACGCCGAACAAACGGGTGTCCTTGTTGCGCTGCGTTCGCTACTCCGGGGAGCGTCACTAATATCCTCTGGAGGGAAGAACACGCTAAATGACCCGTTTGCTGGATCTACTGCTGATCCCATTGTTTCGTAGCTTAAAGTCGTTTAAAAACTATCGAATGACGCCAGAACGGAGTGTGTGAAGTTTTGAAAAAAATTGCTTCAAAAATAATCGCAACATAATTGGATATTATAACCAAAGTTCAATATCTAGGCCCCGTTCTTGAGGTCATGCTATGAATGAAACGTTAATGCTGCTTCCATGCATGCAGCAGTGGGAAATAAAACATATGCAAACAAATACAGCCATGTATCACGCAATCGTTTCAATGACTTTGCAAATCAAAAATGCACATTCATCGCTACAAAGTGTGCATGTGGCGTCGTTTCCTGCGTCTTGTGCATGAGAAACAATTTACCAAAATAAAAAATAAAAAACGAAAACGAAACGAAATAAATCGTGTGTACCGCATGTTCCACGATTCTACTCGATTTAAATGCCATCTCGCTTGTCGCACACATGGAATAAAAAAAAA
>KB663677.1:689652-705117 GCA_000349025.1 Anopheles minimus
TAATATGCGCCAGCACAAAATCTGAAATGTTGCGATATTAATAATCATGACAGATATATCATTTTGCAATTTCCATATTTTGCGAAACAAGCTTTGTTATGAAATTATGATTAAAAAATTCGTTATCCAATCCTTCAATTTATAATGGCGACGCTCTAAGCGAAACCAAACAAAAAAAAACACCAAGGCTAATAATCCAAATTATAAATTAAGTGCCCCGTCAGTTTTGGGCGCTTACTTAACCGTGGAATTTATAATTTGTCTCAAATGGAGTACATATCTCGTCACACCAATTAGTCAATAGCGACACGCTTAACTGGTGCAAATGATGTGTGTTTTTGTCTAGTTTTAGCTGTGTTAAGTAGTAGATAAACAAAACTGTAAACTTTTCGTTTAAAACTACTCCAATCATTGCGTTTCGGTACAACGCAACAAAATGTGTGAGATGAACTTTTGGCCCGCGATGCTCACTTTAGTGCTGCAATCCATTAAACAACCTACTTCTTGAGCTACCAGAATACCAGACAGACATTTAAATAACTACCCTACCTACGGAGGCATAATGCATATTTTATACTTTTACACATGGTTTTATTGTATTCTTTAAGAAATAAAAATACCATCCCCTAAAAATATTGCTGGAATATTCCCCTTTTTGTCCTGCATGCTTTAATGTTTGCATTATTGATTTCTTTTCAAACTTTTCCCTTTTCTGGGATTCACTTCCCACTCTGGGGTATATCCAGATGAATAGACCTCGGTCGACATTAGGCATCGTCGACGCCGTCGTCGTCGTAGTGCTTTTTTTCCTCTTTTGTCACTAAACACGGGTCGGATTCCTTCGAACCGGGACCGATTTGACTAAAACATGAATGTAGGAGAATTGAAGCTTTCCTTCTTTTTTCTCCCACCCGGAAACACCCGGCCTCTACCATTCAACAGTTCAGACGAAGAGGAATTAGTTTCGTACAGCAGCAAAACCACGCGATGCGATTCTCGAGAAAACATGGAAAACTGCGTTCGCTATTCTCTTTCTCTCTCTCACACTCGCTGTGGGAAAATCGCAATCGCCAACCTTTTCTCGATTTTCCAACCCCGTTCGAAAATGAAGGAAAAATGTATCAACGTCAAGCTGCTTGTATTGGTATAACGAAAATAATTCTGCTCCACACGGTTTGGTCCTGCTCTGGTGCACGGTACGCGCAGGCCGTGCGAAACGAGAGACAAACATTTAGCAGAGCACCAAACAGGAAAACCGGAGAACGGCAGCCGGAAGTATGGAGACAGACAGGCAAGCAGGCCCACATACCGACGGAATGGAGAAAATTTCCAAATACACCGGAACCGGGAAACACACAAAAGAAAAACGAGCGCAGAAGCAAAAGTTTTCCTTCCGTCCCTTTTCCACGTCGAACAAAACGGGTGTCCTTGTTGCGCTGCGTTCGCTACTCCGGGGAGCGTCACTAATATCCTCTGGAGGGAAGAACACGCTAAATGACCCGTTTGCTGGATCTACTGCTGATCCCATTGTTTCGTAGCTTAAAGTCGTTTAAAAACTATCGAATGACGCCAGAACGAAGTGTCTGAAGTTTTGAAAAAAATTGTTTAAAAAATAATCGCAACATAATTGGATATTATAACCAAAGTTCAATATCTAGGCCCCGTTCTTGAGGTCATGCTATGAATGAAACGTTAATGCTGCTTCCATGCATGCAGCAGTGGGAAATAAAACATATGCAAACAAATACAGCCATGTATCACGCAATCGTTTCAATGACTTTGCAAATCAAAAATGCACATTCATCGCTACAAAGTGTGCATGTGGCGTCGTTTCCTGCGTCTTGTGCATGAGAAACAATTTACCAAAATAAAAAATAAAAAACGAAAACGAAACGAAATAAATCGTGTGTACCGCATGTTCCACGATTCTACTCGATTTAAATGCCATCTCGCTTGTCGCACACATGGAATAAAAAAAAACCTTGAACTGTTCCAATCCAAAAAGGAGCACCGGGAATGGACAATTGTAAATCGCACACGTCATAAAGCCACAAAACACGGAACCCGGGGAGTTTCGATGGTTTCGGTGTGACCTTCTTTCTCTCGCATAAAACCCATCGCGCCCATAAAAGAAACCCTTCGATTTGGAGAGCCAGATCTGTGACTCGAGAGATAACGTCGAGGCCGCTGGAAGTTGTGAGAGAGTAGTCTTTTCATCAACGCCACTGGATGTTATAGTACCTTACCATCATCATCATCATCATCATCTCATCGTCAACCTCATTGCCATCATCGGTGGCAATCATCAAATTGAACTGTCTCTCTACCAGCATCAATTTATAAATTTACTTCTCGTATGACCTCGCCAGATTGTGAAACACTCGGTCACAATTACCACCACCCTGCACCACACATTGAAATAGGCCGCATCAGAGCGTACGATGAAGTCCTCTAATGCAAAACCCCCACCAATTTGGGCAACTGTGTATCGATTTATTCGGTTTTATTTGTACGTTCTATCGTGTCCTAACATCAAAGATAATGTTCCTTCCAGAACAGGCAAGCGATTTACATTTTATTTTATGTTGAAGATTGCTTTAATACATATTTCCAAAATTAGTTCTAATTTAAATAGTTTATATTTTAAGCTTTTACTGATGTTAAACAAACACTTCCTATTTAGTAGACAACGTACCACTGTCATCTGAAGCAAACAAGTGGGCGCTATAAACAACGAAACGCAAGAGAAGTCGAGATTAAAATCACCCAAAGACGATGGAGGTCCTCTCGCGCACGCACAGGTCTGTAGCCAAGGTTCGGCGAGGTAAGATTATTATTTACGAAACAGACAGAGAAAGTGACGATAAACAACAAGTCGCACTTACGGGTTACGGGTCATAATTATTGGATAGGATTGAAAAGGTACATCCAAATGAAATAGCTCCTTCAGGGGAAAGACAAACCTCTCATTCAAACTTCGATATAGGTCCCTCATATATCTATGAGATCATCTCACGTAACTGAAACTAAACATTGTGTGTTATTTAGAGTTACTAGTTCAAGTGGGAAATATTGGAACTTTTCTGGACTCCACTCTAAATGGAAGTGGTACATCGAGATATGAAAGTCGAATCAACTCACAAAAACTCGAAAAATGTGAATTTTAAAATTCCAAATCTTCCACAACTCGTACATAATCGAGAAATGACTCCAACTTTCTCACTTAAATTCAAGCACCCTGTATGATATAAAACTCTATGCAGTTAATATTTTTCATTATTGAAGAATTATTTTAAATAATTTGAATAGAGTGTTATTCTTCTTTTTAACACTACAATCTTATCTGACTTGGACTGTTTTAAACGTAGCTGGATATTCTAGTAATGCGTTTGCAGGAAGCTCCTCAGGGACCTCAGGGATCTGTATGGAATGATTGGAGAATGTCGACCATAAAACCTATCGAGTTTGAAAAATTGTAAAATACTTGTACTATCTATGTAAACTCCCCACATCAAATATGGAGCACGTTAAGTCATAATAAACGATTTATATTTTGCCTGCCTATCCAACAGATGAAATATATAAAAATTCAATTACCAATTAAGCCACACAACATACGGGCTCTCGCTCTCTTGTCAACGGGAAAAAGGTTCTCCCTTCTTGTCGGTCTTGTTGGGCTGGTTTTTTCTTTTCTTTCGTCCATCTTCCACCTTTCAACCTTCGACCAACGACTTTCCCCTACGCTGCGCACAGTGGTACTTATAAACGTACTCTCTTTTTGTACGCCGTTTTTCACACCGATTCTGGTGCCACCGTGACCAAACACACATACACACACCCGATTAGATGCGGAGTGGAGATGTTCATTTCCCTTCGGCATGCGAATGGTTTTTGATGTTTTGCCATTGGCGTACACACAGCAATGCAGGCTCTGCGCCACACATATGCGATATTCAATTCAACAATCAAACGTCGTTGCCACGTTCGCTACTCGCACATTGATTTTGGTAGAAGAAAGCACTCGAAATATCAACAACCACAATGAGCGATCTGAAAGCTGGGAGAAAACAGAACTGAAACAAAAAATCTTTATTTCATTCCTGGTTGAGTAGAATGTTTGCAATTCGAAAAACGATCGAGGAAAAGGACATCTGAATGTATGGCCGAATAACAACCACATTGATTGTTGGGGAGATTTTATTTTTCAAAAAAATATTGCAATTGCTTTCATGTACAATTATTCAAACCAATAATTGATTGTTCAATACTCAATAATTTCTAAAAAGTTACAAATTTAAATGACTCAGATCTTGAATAATGTAAAAAACCGACCAATATAATTTAGAAAATAAATGAAATTAACAGCCGGCAGAGTTGTAGGAGATTGAAGGAACCAACTTCAAAGCATTCTAAATAAATATGAACACCTTCATAATTTCCAACAATCACAACCAACACGTTACTCAGAATTATCGTCAAATTATTCGTTCAATTAGCTGTACGCATCCTGTTTGCTATTCATATTTGGTTCGATAATCCAAAGGCAAACATTATGGGCAACCAATTTTCTTCCATTTTTCTGTACATAATTCGATCGAATGTACACACACACAAACACACATAGCGTTGATGCATGAAACCATCATAAGTGCAGGTTTTGCAATGCACATCAAAAGCTTTGCCGCCAATGCTAATTAAAAGCCATCCGCAATCCAGAAAAACGAACACATTTCATTGCGAATGATAATTTTCATAAAATAAACCAACCAACCCGATCGGTTTGGCAGCCGAAAACCAATGCATTACAGCATTCGTGCATCGTACCGAGGTATGGATTGTGGTACGCATGATCCCATCTGATTCTGACACGTGTAATCATTTGCACAATTAGTGCCTCAAATGCAAAATGGATGTTAAAAAGCAGGAGAATGACACTAGAGCATGAAGTGTAGGGTTTCGGATTTGATAAATTTGTGCTCTTCTAGGAAAATGGAATGGCTATTCATTCTATTATGGGTTGTGCATTGACAAAAGCATACATATTCGAGGAAATAATATTCCATCGGTGAATAAAATTTATTATAACATCATTGTAGTTGGCTACCCAATCCACCTGTTGTTTGGTTGGGGTGGTTTTGTGTTCCATAATTAAATTCATTATAATTTTCTATTTGTATGATTGTATATTTTAGTATACCCTCAAAAAGCAAACGATTGTTTACATTGGCGTTTTAACGATGTAACATTCGACATCCCTCTTACTGATGTCGGTACCGTACGAGTCCATAACACGCCCGGGTTTGGGTTCAAATCTCAACTATTCCGCGGGGTTATAGCAACTGATATATTATAACAAGTTGATTAAGACACGTAAGTTTTAGAGATAAAAATCTAAACCTAAACGACCGAAATATAAAGAAAGAAGATATTAAAAACTAACATAAGAAAAAAGGAAGATGTCGAATAAATCTCCTTCTCTCGCTCTCGACTCTATTATTCTGTGCACAAACTGGTGACGACACAAAGAACACCAAACAAAAAAATGTGTGCCATCATCTTCAAAACTTTCCCAAATATTCAAAGTGCAATAAAATGTAAATGAGTTAGTTACGGGGGGGCATTCGGTTTTTTTTTACGCAAAAATGCATAGTCGTTCATAAAACATGAAAGTACATGATGAAGTGTGCACCATTTTGTCTCGGGGAAAGCCTCCGTGCATTTGTTCACCAGGCAAAAAAGACATTAGGCTTGATTGATGGTGCAACGGTGCCCGGTATCGATTTTACTGCAAGCAAGTAATAACGAAATGGTGCTCAAATAGTTTCCTTTCTAGTTTTTTTTATAGGAAGCTATTGTTCCCGGGAAGTTTGTGATTATTGGGGACGCTTTACATCTTCGATTAGTTACAGGTACTGATCCGATACATTAACTCTCAACAGTCATTTTGAAGTGTACACGGTCGTACACGTTCGTACACATTCGTACGGAGGCATGTCACTAAGCATCTCTTCTTGAAGGTGACTAACCCGCAATAAAGCAACAAAACTTTATAACCCAACCTTAAGCGAACATGACCATGGGGACCAGAGTTTCATGTCAAACGAGTGATGGACATGGATTGAAAAATGTCAGTTATAATTTTTTATCAATAAATTGGACAACAACTGAAAATCCCAATGAAAAAGAAAAATGCTAATTAAGAGAATGCTTTATATCATTTCCAAAACCGGACGTAAACAAATTGGAATTTGAAGCGCTCAAATTACAATAATTTACCAAAACATGGGGATCCCAACGCTTACTGTATCTCCACAAATGCATCCTCCAGAACCGTCCAATCCAACGTACAGGAATCCCCGGGGCGGGCGTTATGCAATAAAACGACACGGGATGTTCGTTCCTGCCGACGAACACTCACCACCTCACACCTACTATCTCGTAAGGTTAAGCCGTGACAAAGGGTTTCGGTGGTTCGGCGACATGACATGACTTTGCAGGAGATTCCTTATAACCCCATGCACAACAAAAGCAAATCGTCTAAGCTATGTTTGCCGGGTTTTGCCGCCGTTGGCAAAATACTTGCACCAACTCAATCATTCCTGCAATCGTCCGCACATCGGTGGCAAAAGCTTTCGGCACAAGAATGTCTATCCCTCAGAAGATGTTTTACGACCGAGCCAAGAAGAGCATGGCTTTAAAAATCTAACCGTCACACATTCGGAATGTTTTCGCATGATGTTTCGCTAGGTCATAAAATTTGCAGCAAAACCCCCGGACCTTGAGTGTGGCTGTGTGCATGTTTTTGTGGTGAAAATGGGAATTCAAACTTTCCAGGTTCGAACCGCGCTGTCCGACCAACAATCTTCCACAAACAATTAGCCATGGTTTTGGATAAAAGAGAAAAAAAAGACGCATTGCTGGAAGTTTGTCGTTTTATGATTTATGATGCTGCGCGCCGGGAGAATTTTTGTTCTCCGAAGCACATTCTAAAAGATTCGGAACATTAAAATTATACTGGCTGTGGAACTCATTTGCCGTTTTTCTTGCCGCTCTGGATACGACTGACGGTACGCAGAGAAAGAACTCGTTTTCGGCTGAAAACCCGCATCCATCTCGCTCCACGAGGGAAGCTTAGCATTTTAGTTTCGCTAAACCACATTTATGATCGAAAGGATTCGAATATAGTACAACATAAAAAAAATATGTAAAAATAAGCACATTTACAATCGTGCCGCTTCGAGCACAGACGTTCGGGTCTCGAAAACAATCTCCAAGCGGAAAAGGATTGTAAATCTCATATTAGCCGCTTTTTGCTCTGCGGAAAGGAATGTTATCCGCCACTGCAAGGCACAGCAGCATCCAACTATTGATTACCGGGCCAACCAACAACCTTTTTGATGAGTTCCGAACTTAAACGTTGTTCTGGTTTTATGACGCAACAAAAGGGCAGGGGGGACCTTATAATTATTCTGAATTTTTTCAATTTGCTATTTTAATGTGTGCTCATAAATGGATATACACGCTTAGAGGAGCAAGTTTGGGTTGTATTATCATTTTTTAGCAGGTTTTTATTACGCTTTTAAAAGTTCAAAACTAATTTTAACAAAATTACCGTGCATTCTAATAACCAGCACAATCGCCGAAGGGAATTGTGCCTTTTCCGTCACATATCGTGAAGTTTTTTCCTTCGGATCATGTAGACCTCTTGAGAGAAAATCTGAAGTATTGATTGTGTTCATCTCAAATATACTTCCAGTGCTTAAAAACTTCAAAAATAAAGTCATTCTTCAATCTCTTGGAAGAATGTTTCTCTCTTATTGGTGATTTACTCTCTGTGTGTCAGGAGAACATATGATATTGTACCTCGACTAATTCGCTTATACACCGAAGGTCAGGTATCGAATCTTCTCGAAATCTAACTTTAGTAAAACCAAATTTTAATAAATGACATAGGTTCTTTGAGCAAAAAACTTCAAATCATCAGAATAGAATCTTCTCAACAAATAGTTTTAACAATTTTACATCGGGTAACAGCAAAGTCTGAAGTTCATAAGGAAAAATAGTTACAGGTGAGTGACATATTACAAGCAAACATCATTTTACAGACGTTATAATAATTGTAAAATATGTGTACAGTACAACTCTCAATTAATTGTCTCAGATGTCTCTCTTTATACCTCATGATTCAAAAACCAGATAAAATTATCTTCTTCTCTGCACACACACACACACACCGTGCGACCAAAAATGTTGATTGTTTTTGCCATATCAACTGCCACGGCCCCTGTGGAATGAAACTTTCATTGGCTGACCCGTAACCCCGTCAAGTTGATAAGAGAATAGAGTTAGGGATGGAAATGAAAACCAAAACAAAAAAAAAAGGAAAAACATAACAACCCAACCGGACAAAAGCAAGTGTGATAGCATCCACACACTCTCCGCTCTCACCAAAACAAAAAAAGGCGATAGAAATGCATCAGAAATAGTTCCGTCCTGCTCGCGTTCCAACTGGCACAACCGCATCACGATTTGATAAGAAGTGAAGTTGACTACTTGTGGGCAAACATTTACGCTATCAACAATGTGTGTGTGTGCGTGTGGTGGGCAAGGGAGCGCGAAGGAGAAGGCAGCAAAAAAAAAACATCACAAAGGTTGCAATGGGCAAGAAAGAAATTAACATAAAATTATCTTCCCAAACTGTATTACTCTCCCCAGCCGTTTCCCGTGGTTCAATTGTTGTTTTTTTTTTATAAATTTATTATTTGTTTTGCATTCCCTGGTTACGGCCTTTGTGACGATCGGCCACACCGGCCAGAGAGTGTTGCAAATGCGCACGAAATCAATGCTGCTGCGTCACATCACGTGCTATTTTTCCTTCGAAGCAATATTGTTAAGCGAGCGACGATTGTTTACATACCGCGAAGAAGAGCGTGAGTCTCCATGTGAAATAGAGCCATATCAGACTGATTGTTTCCGTTGAATTGCAGTGATGCAGTTCAAGCACGGAATTCCAATTAATAGTTTCCGATAGATGGAATCGTCAGCAAAATATTATAACACCTTGAGTTGTTATAGTATTGCATAATATTTTAATCAAATTACAGACACATTTTTCTTACAGATAGGAGACATTTATAAATAGTTTCCCATACGAAAAGAAAACACAACCGACTAATGACATTTATGACAAACAATACGGATAAAAATTTTGCCGTCCAGAGAACGAATGAACTGAGACAGGAAACAACACACATTTAATTTAATAATTGAACCTGTGTTTCATATTCCGGCGAAACGTGAACTGCGGATAAACTTTTTCCCGGCTGTTTATTTTACAACATTCCCCAGAAATGTTCATCCCCATACGCGAGCGTCTCTTATCACTTTGCTGTGTGTTAATATAAGGCTCACAATCCGCACCACCTGCGTCCCCTCTTATCACTCCCCCCTTCTACTCTATCGCTCTACGTAAGCGACCCTTAAAAATGTCAAAGCTGTCATTTAAACAACTCACCCTGATATCCATAATCGGGCCGCGTCTGATGATGCTGGGATTGCCTCCGCTTCCCGTAGATGCGCCGTGTTATTCGTATTACGTTCACCGGGTTTCAATATTGATGATGTTATTTCCACCTGACCGAAATTCGAATGTTGCTCGGCCACGGCACTGGAACGTTTTGCTGATGATGATGCGTTTTGCTTTTTTTTTCTTCCCCTTTCAGCCTTTCCCCCGCCTGCTAGTCTTTGATTTTGCTTATTGCAACAACAACGAAAATAAATCAACCGTAATTCGCCGTTTCGGTGAGAGAGCGCGGGCTCTAAATATGGAATCTCGCTATAGTGAGCGCGAGAACATCGGTTGCTCGCAAACCCGGAGAGCGCGTTTCTCCCTTTACATTACAATACGAACAAAAAAAAACCGGCTTTTATTACGCGCGCGTGTATATGGCGAGTGGAAGTGAAGGGACAGATTCTGGTTGTTGTTTTTTTCTCCTTTAATTTTTTTTGCGGTTAAAAACGGTACAATTCACGAAGAATATGTTGGTTTGACAGCCGGTTTCACGATGGTGAGAAATGACAATGCGTGAGATGCTCACGATGCTGCCCGACTTTTCAATTAATGTGAACAGCAATAATGCACTCGTTTGTTAAATGCGGGTACACCCCCACCGCACCACTTCCAGCACACCACACCCGGCCGGCACTGGACACCTCTTCTCTATTCGACGACTATTCACGACGACGATACGGGTGTAAATTCATTAGCAACGGAGACATTCACAAATGAGACATTTAATGATAACTTAATTGAACCTTTTTTTTTACATTTATCTCATTAAATTTTCCGACAACATCACACTCCCTCTGGGAGCAGGGACACAAACACGCACAAACACACACACATACACGTACACACTTTTGCTTCACACGGTCTAAAAGACAACTGCACTAGCCGTATTCCATTCCTTGCCGGGAAGTGCAGCTTATGCGCTATAGATTTTTGCACACTTGATTTAAATTTTTCACAAACAAAACGGCGTAATTTCTCTTGTTTTCTAAAACCGAGAAAAACTTGCTTGCCACGCAACAACACCGCAACACGTCACGAGCAGAAGGTTCTGTTGTGGGGAGAGGAAAATAAATAATTAAGAAGATCATTTTCTTGTCTCTGCATATTTAGAGCGTTAATTGCCATGCCCAATGGTTGGGCATTATATTGGACTATGACAGGAAACGGTGTGAGATGAATAATTTAACTTCTATACACACACAAACAAACCCACACGTGCAACGATAAATGTGTGATTAAACAGTGTTAAGAGGAATTCTGTTGTTTTTCGCAATTAACACTGTTTTCTATTGTTTTTTCTTTAACCTTTTGTGTGTTTTTTTTCTAATTGGTTAGTAGTTTCACGAACGACACACAAACAACTGTACGCATCAGCTAATGCAGAACACATTGTAAATTGAATGCTCAATCACAAATTTCGACTTGAATTTGTGCGTTGTTTTGCTACTCGATCGTTACCGAGGCAACACAACATCGAAAAAAACCCCACACACACGCCCCTGTACGCAGTAGCAAAGAGTGAAACGACGTAGCCCATGTGTTTGTGTGTGTATGCGTGGATCTAAATGAATATTTAAGCAGCGGGGACAAACAGCTACTACGACAAGGGATCATACATACATTGTATGCAACCGTTTATTACTTATTCACACACACACAAACCGTACACACATACAACCAACAAAATCTTTCAACACTGACTAGAAACAAAAGGAAACCATATTTCGAATGTTTCGTGACAAAACATTCAAATGCACCAAACTCACACACACGCACATGGCCACACATAAGGAACACTGTTGTCGGAAATAATTCACACTCAAATTGCAATTTCAGATTATCGCTTGTTCATTGCTGCTCACCACACCACTATGTGAAGTGAACAAGAAAGACGTTTTTTGCTCACACGTCACTTGAAACGCGTTTCATCTCCGTCTCATATGCAAAAACATTCACATGATAAATCTGTACCTACTTCGATCCGAAGATACAAGCGATTAGTGTGATGAAAAATTGCACAAAATCGAAAAAAAACGCTAATTGATAGGAATAAAAACACAACAGCAACACCAACAAGGTTAAGTGTTTCCCTTCGCAATGAGCAACACCGGCAACATAATCACACTTCACTTCATTAATCAGAATGTCATCCTCCTTTTATTTCTCTCGGTGGCATAAAAAACCATAGAGAGCAAACTGCACCGAATAAAAAAAAAAGTAATAACTGCACACTGTATGGCAACCCCTCCCCACGTATGCATTTATGCGCGTTCAACATAATGCTTTTATTACACATCTTCGTTTCCATTCGCACCAAGGGCAAGCTGGTCGGGTTTTTGAATCGGCCAATCGCTCGATCTCGCTCACACTCACTTTCCCTATTCTCACTTGTTTTTCTCGCTCTCAGCTATGTTAAATGACGTTACACATAGTTCAACGGTGCGGGTGAGAAGGGTGGGATCTTGTTTTTCCTCTAATGCTTAATGTCCCACTCCCTGCACCTTCGCCCCTTTCCCCTCTACACACGAACAACTTCTCTCCAGCTTACCCTTTGTAGGCCTTCACTTTACTTCACTCCAAAACATCAACACACTCTTTTTGACAAATTCACAAACGCGACCCGGCACTGACGCAAGTTGTGTTTTTCTATCAAATCTTTGTTTAATCACTTGCAGAATGAATTATTTTTTTTACAATTGCGTACGTTTAATACAAAACCACTTTTGATTCAAGCGCGGACGCACCATGCAGCACGTCCGTTCGCTTCGAGAGTTGCGAGAGAAAAAAGCTGATGTGCTGCTTCCGCAACACAAAACTAAACGCCGTGTGTGAGCCGAAATCTCACTACCTTAAGGCGTAGCTAGATTGGGAGCACGCTGCTCACTGCTCACACCGTGTTCAACCTAATCACCTGTCTCATAACGCTGATAATTTTCGTCATCGTTTTCAAAAAAGCTCTATTTAGTTGCCTCGAAATTTAAAGAATTGTGATAAAAACTGTCCTTTTTACAGATTGTTCAACTTCTTTAGTTTTGTACAAAGTTGTCTTCACATTTCATAGACCACTGGCTAATACTCACATTCACGTTGATCTCACTTCACGATTCCGGAGAGACTTTTCATTCCATCACGCTCAGACGCGCTCTTTTTCGTACGCAGTTGACGGCACGATCTCGCTTAAATGAGACATCTCTGTTCTCACTTGCGTAAGGAATTCACTGAATTTTGCTCACAACAGTTAGATTGTTGCTCACATCGTTATTAATTGTATTCCGCAACCCTCTCGAATTTCATTTACGAGGAACGATAATTTTTAATCCATCACTATGATCAGATTTTATTGAAATAAAAATATTCATTCAATAAATATAGTGAACAGCTGATTTAAAACACACACCTCAAATCTGCGACTCTTGTGTTGGTATAAACCTTGTGCACCAGCCGTCAAATCAGCCGTCCTTCAGTTAAACGTCAACACAAACCGAAAAAAAAAACACAAAAACCTCTGAAGTCTGGAGAAAACAAAACGCCTCCCTGTAGCCGAACGCGTTAAATTTGTGCTTTTTACGTCCAAAAACCGTCGAAAAAGATTGTAAATTTGTGAATTAATCCTTTCCAGTGTGATCTGTGCTTGAATAGTGTACGTTTCAACGTTAAACCATCCAGCAGAAAGTGTTTTCCAGTTCATCTGTCTGGGCGCTCCTGCGATGTCTTCCCGGGGTACATTTTTCTAGTGCAAATTGTTTCAAGCGGCGTACAGTTGCATTACCATCGCTGTTGCCACACCACAAAAATGGCGCCGGGCTCGAGCAACAATCAGAACAATAACCGGCAGACGGGCACGAAACCCAAATCGAAATCGTCCAAGAAAAATTCCGTTCCGCAGGAAATCGTTGCCCCAACCCGGAGGGATCAGCTCCAGCAGCAGCTAAATGTAAGTTTCCGAACGTAACGCTGCACGTTTCACGAACGTGCGCGCACATACACACCCGCGCGTCGTACAGCGTCGGGGAAAATCGACAGGTTAATTATAGAACGGAAGGGCCATATTTTCGCGCATCCCGCATCAGATGAGAATCGAGAGCTTGGGAGCGTACGGTGGCGATCGTACACTCGCCAGTCTATGGCAAATCGGCAACCGACGACGTGACTTTCGACGGCAAATGATCATCGGCAGCGTGCTAGTCTGTTTGATCGCTTTAGTGACAGTGTTTTTACTCCTAAAGGTACTCGTCGATTGGGCGAACGTTTCCGGTGCATCATCGGTGGTGCCGACCAACAATTCGCAACAGCAACAGCAGCATTTCAGTGGTGCACAACAACCATCGACAAGTGGCCAGCAGCAAGGGCAGAATATTCTTCTGAAACCCCGCAATAATCGGACGCCAGGTGAAGGAACCTGTTACGAAATCGGTGAGTAAAGCGAGCGCTCAGTACGGTGTAATTATCCGGGTGGTTCCTTTTTTTTTCTTTTTCCTAGCTAGTGCTGCTCGTTTCTGGTGCAATTTTCCATGCCAGGCCATTTCGTACCGTTCTGCGTCATACTGGTACAAAAATACTCCTCATCTAAATTGAATGACAAACACACCATCGCCATTAGGCTACCTGTTTTATCGATCTGGAAGCTGCAAGCGGGATTCGGAATCATTCCGTGCTGCGTGGCCCCACAGAAGGCACACTTCCACGTATCCAAATTTCGTTCAATGTGCGATGCAAACCCCCGTTTATGATCTAAATTTAGCGTCGCTTTGCTTGCGTCAAGGTGTGTAACGCACCCGCCGGATGGCCTTCAGACCCCTACGTTGTTGGCGCGTTTTGAGAATGATCTTACGCTCGTGCGGGTGGTGAAGAAGATTTAGTATCTTTAGCCAATCGCATTTCGGTGTGTGAATCAGCCCGCTTCAGCGAGTTTCCACTTATCACGACTGGTTCATCGTTATCATGGGAGTTTCGTTTTGAAACGAAAGATAAACATTCTAAAAGATTATTTCTATATTTATCGCGCTCTCTCATTGCAGATAATCTATCGCTGCAAGATAACAGCCGCTACATACCGGTGCGACCGATCGTGCGTCGAAACCTGCTGAACGAAGGGTCCGGAGGAGAACAGAGCGAACCGCACAACACTGCGGTCGGGGTGGTAATTCCTACGACCCCTAATTCCGCCCTACAGCAGACCTTCCGTTTGAACGAGGGAGCTTCAGCGAGTGGCAGTGGAGTTGCTGTCGGATCGACCCACAGCATTAACAACCTGCTGCAAAGCGGTGCCTCAACGGTTACAGGTGTTGTACCGAAGCAGCAACACATCCTGAACCCATTTCTGCTACTGCAGCAGCAGCAGCAAAACCAGGCGGGACAAACGCGATCCACTTCATCGCCCTTGAGCTACCGTGTACCGGATGGTGCCTCCCAAAACCAGCTGAACTTAAACAAAAACTCTAACCATCACCAGCAACAACAGCAGCAGCAGCAGCAGCAACAAAACCATCACTTACTCACATCTGCAGCCGTGCCATCGACCTCTTCCGGTTCGCGTTACGGGTCCGCTACCCTGCCCTTCAGCTCCACCAGCGGCGCGGTCGAGGATACGCTGAACCAGATACAGGAGTACATCAAGCTGACCACTAATCTGATCTCATCGGTGCAGATTGATAACGTGAGTGGTGGTGGAACGGCGGCAGCAGACAGAGCAGAGCAAGTATGGGAGACGAGAGTTGTTACTTTGTGCCGATTAATTCCGCCACGCTGGAGGATGTGCGGCACTCCGAAACGGAGGTGCGTTTATCTGTAACTCCCTCTGCAGCTGTTTTGTATCTTGTTGGATTGGCTGTGCAAAATAATTACTGCTTGTTTGTGTGTGGCAATATAACACAGATCTGCAAATATTGCCTCTC
>KB663677.1:709907-722769 GCA_000349025.1 Anopheles minimus
AGCCCGCTTGCTGGGGTGCCACAAAATCACCCCATGGTGTCGCCGCCACAGCAGCTTCCCCCAAACTCCCAATGTCTGGCAAATCAACAGCAAATGCAGCGTAACAATACTAACCCCGGTCAGGCCGGACTGCCACCGAGCGGTGCCCACGCAGGCCGGTTGCGTACCAGTGTGCGTCCGCTTAACATTAACACGCTTAACAATGCGCTTTACGACGACCAGTCCGGCAATGGTGGTGGTGGTACTGCTGGGGGCATCCTTAACGGTGCCGAACCGAACAACGGGCTGGCGAATGAGTATGGTACCGGTTCGATCGCACCGAACATGATCAACAATCTGTGTAGCAGTGGGTCGCAACCGGCCACACCGACACCGGCCGGCTCCACATTGCTCGGTCAGCAACACCACCACCAACACCAACCCCAACAGCCGCACACGTCCTCGGCACGCTTTGGGCAAAATTACAACAATCTCAACAACGCGGTCAACAACAACCTCGCGAACGCAAACATGCAGAACAATCACAATCTGTACAACCAGCAGCAAGATTCCTCCACCCAGCAGCAACAGCAGCAAACGCAAGCCCTCAACAACCAGGTGCTGCCGGGTGTGAGGGCCAATAATTATTGGGATAACTTCCGAAGGTAACTACCCAGTTTTGGTGACAACTGATGTACCATTTTCTTCAGAATTTTCATGTTGTTAGTTTGCTAGACGTTGATTAGATTAATAGCCATAGTTGGATTAAGATTATGTTAGGGGAAGAACATCGATAGAATTGCCGTATTGCTACTTGCTTCTATTGCCCTCTCCCGTCACACATTTCATTGATCCTTGGTGCTTTTATATGTTTCGTGCGTATCTCCTCTTTGTGCACCTCCATCCAATCTCCTCCCGTTGCTGTTGATTTTTATCCATGTTTTTTTTCTGTTGGTTTAAATTCTGTGATGATGCGCACCGTGGTGGCGAAACAGCGAACATTTGGGAAGTTCCGAACGGTTACAAGCTTTAGATAGGGTAGAGATTTAGGAAGCGGAAATTAGTTCCGCTAACGCACTGTTTTGATACGAACCCATGGTAAGTTTGTGTGTGTGTGTGCATTTTGAGTTTGATGTGAGTGTAGTATGATAACATCTGTTCTAATTGTTGTGGCTGGCATTGCTAAGGTGTGAACGTAATTAATCCAATATCCAGCATCTCCAAGAAGGGCTGACGATATTGTTATACCCCGTGTTATTTGTTGTAAAATTCACATTTATTTATAATCTATTCCAAACATGTTTGCTAATGCAAGTTTGTTAGTTTTTTTGTTATCGTGTTCGCTTAAAGTTTGGAATTTTGAAATTCAATTTCTAATCAATTCTGTGTGTGGTCCACCCTTTTGTAGCTACTCAAGACAAAATCTCCTATCGAGCAATAGCTGCAAAAGCAACGAAGAATCATGCTCGCAAAGTGGCAGCGCTGGAGGTGGCAGTGGTAGCGGAGGAGGCGGAGCTGGTGGAGGAACCGGTGGATGTGGTGGAACCGGTGGCGTAGGAGTTGGTGGAAGTGGTAGCAGTGCTGGAAACGCGACTGGAAATGGTAGTGGCAGTGGTTGCAATACGATCAATAATCAACTGCAGCGTAATAACAGCAATGCTTCGAATCAGTACATGAACAACCAGAGCAACAAGTACCAGCAGTCGATCAATATTACGCGCAACAACTCGCTGAGCAATTCGAATCAAGCAAACAGTTCGGGATTGTGTCAGGATTTGGAATCCTCCGGAGGTCAACCGCTCCCTGGTTATCATCCAAATCAAGAACAACCGATCGATGATTGCAGTAGTGGTCAGATTGTGGATCACCATCGTCAGCAGCACCAAGGTCAGGTACAGCAAACACAATCGTCCAATCTTGCCGGACACTCCGTACATGGAGCAAGACATTCCCAACAACCCTACCAGCCACAGCCGCCGATCGCAACCGCTCGTCAGCCGCATCACTCCCAAACTCAACTAGTCGGAACGGGATCGGTCCAAACACAAACCGCAACACAAGCGTATAGCATCCCACACCAACCTTTACAGCAATCGACTCCACATCAGCAACAACAATACCCAGTGTCTAGTATGATCGGAACACTTCAGACACCGTCCGGTCAACATCAGCAACAGCAGCAACAAATTCCACCGCAGCAGCAGCAGCAGCAACAACACTCCCATCATGCACCCTTGAACCAGTCCAACTCATTGGATCTCGGAGAACTGCAGTTCCACACGAACCCGATCAATCTAGGGCTTGCGAACAAAACACACCCGAAGGCGAGTGGACACAAGAAGTATCCACTGTCGCTGCGCTCCTGCCGGGATGCTGGTGCCGGCGGGGAAGGAAGCAGCGGATGTTACGTGTCCGGTGGAGGAGATATGAATCTCGCTTCCACTTGCACCTATCAGCATGATTCCAAGTGAGTAAACTTCGGGGTAACAAATACCGGGTGGGTCGACCTGTCTCATGATCCAAGATAGATGAAGTTTTGGACGTCTTCAAAAGTACAACCACTTCTACGTAAACTACTATTTACCAACAGAAGAGCCGTTGGCTATGTCTCGTTGAGTTCCTAACCCAAGGCTATTACGTAGAAAAGCCGTAAAAGATGTCATCAGCATATCATAGGTTCTTGATTGACTTTATAAAGCTGCTCTGGCAGAGATCCTCGATGGTAGTGACAACTCTGATAAAACTCTTGTAAAATCCAAAAGAGATCGTTGAGTTGTAGAGTTTTAGAGACTTTGAGTAATTCGGCATGCTTATCTCTAGTTGATCATCAGGAACAATGAAGTATCTCACATCATGTTTCTAGACCACAATGGACTGGTAATTAACCCGGCGAATGCTCTCATATGTGGCCTTGCAATCAATCAAGAGGTTGCAGTCTGCTACTCTTACTCTTGGATCTTCCCAAGGATTTAGAGTCCGTTTTGATCGCTCCACGATCGCCTTTTCGAAAGGGCCACGATCAATCTCGAATTGCTTAGCGGTATTCAACACCATATGCATCTCCTTTCTTGTATATGGTGATGGAAAATGCCAAGATTCCTCTCAAAAGCCATTTACTATCCAATATCTCAGTAATATGTAAAATGATCACACATTAGCTCCGTCCTATATTTCATTCGTTGTTATTCTTCGTTCTAACTCCATTGTTGATGTTCGTTCCAGGTCGACCTCAAAACTGTTCGAAGCACTCAAAGAAAACGTCTACCAGGAGGTGAAAAATCTCATCACGGCGAACGAGTCTCGGCCCCACTTTCTCATACAGCTGTTCCGTGAGCTGCAGCTCATCTCGTCCGATCCCCTACGGCAGCGCACTCTGCAATCGATACAGGAGCTGTACAACCGGTACATCGAGTCCACGCTGCAGGAGGAAAACCACGTAAACAATGTCGGAAGCAACAATTTGCTTGCATCCACTGGTCTGTCCAACATGTCGGAAGGGCCCAACAATGGTGGCGATGGAATACAGAACAGCGAACCCCGCTCGACTCCACCGCGTGATACGAGGAATGAAGAACCTGCCGTGGAGTTTGAGGTTATACAAAACTACACGAATCTTCGCCAACAGCAGCAGCAGCAGCAGCAACAGCAGCAATACCATTACATTCCTGCGAGCGGATCGGATCAGCCAGGAGGGAATCTGCAGTCATCTGCAGCTGGAGGAGAAGGTTTAAGTTCCACCATACAGAACCCTTCCACGGCTACCAGCACACCACCGGGTGCTGGACGTCGTCTATCTTCCAGTCGAACCCTGAACCAGGAGCAGCTCGTCCCAATAGCGGTGGCCAATTCGGAAATTATTAACATTATAATGGGCGATATCGTTTCGGTGATCAACTCGGTGGATTACATTAACGATTCGGTGCTGTTTAAGATTGCGGGTGTTATCTGCAACCATGCGGCGGGTGGTGGTGCGCCGGTGGATTACGGACAGCCAGTCGGTGGCGATGCGGGACAGCAGCAGCAGCATCATCATCATCATCACCATCAGCACCATTACCATCATCACCATGCGCGTACGGGACAGTCACCGGCGGCTTCGTTGTTGGCTGCCGCCTCCTTCCTATCTGCGCAGGGTGATGAACAGCAGGGTGAACTGAGCAGTGGACCCCGAACCGAAGGTGTCGGTGGAGGGGACGTGTTTAGCAGGGAGGATTTCTTGCGCCATCTTGAAAGTTGGAACCGAACCGATAAGGATGAGTTTATATCGAACTTGGAAAACTTCCTAAACAACATACTGCTGCGTTCGTCTGCTGTGGAGGGTGAGGAAGGGGATGAAGAGGAGGACGCTATTACTGGTGGTCCGATCGGTAGTCAGCAAAACCCGGCCTATGGCGATGAGGTACAGCCAACAGCGAATAGTTGCCCGGCACCGATCGGTTATGAAGGTAATGCAGCCAATCAAGCAACTGATGGCGTCCCGTCGTTCGCCGTAGGAGAGCAACGACCATCGGAATCGGCGGTTATCGTCAGTTCGAGCTCCTCCAATGTGGTGTACTCCTCGACGACGTACGATCTGGCCGAAGCGGATCAAGTGTGCGATATGGAAACTTCAACGGGAAATATAGCTCCTGGTGGGTCGGGTGGCGGAAATTCCACGATGGAACATCCGACCGCTGGGACGAACTTTGACGACCGTTGGACTGTAGTGGTGCAGAAGAAACCGGCCACGGTAGGCGATGAACAAGGCGGAACAAACGGCGGAACCAGTGATGGACGGTCACAGCCACGGTTGGGAGGAATGCAACAGCCACAACTGCACTCCGGTAACAATGGTATGAATGGTGGACCGAGTAGTACCAATGGGACATTGCCGCCGGGAGCACCGGGTGGAGGAAACAATGGAAACAACATAAACAACAACTGGCAATCGGAAGAGGTCGCCGACGAGCATTTGGAACAGACGGAAGTAAGAGCACATTAGTGGAATTGTGTTTATCGTCTGAGATTGCTTACTCTTTTCGCTTATTTTAGGAACACCGTTCGTCATACTATTGAACAGGTAAAGGTTTCGTCGCTACCGGAAGGCATCATCCAGACATCGCTGCACACGTGCGGCTATAAACATAATCGTGATTAAAAACCATCAAATATACCCACGCATCTTATTATCCTCTCCAGTACAGACTTCAGCAATGCAGATTTAAGTAATTCGAAATATAATATAAGCACATCTATTAGGTGCCACCAATAAATAATTGAAGCTGTTTAATTTGTCTGAGAAAATTAAGATAGTTTGTCTTCTGGAACTTCTGGAAGTTATGTGTTCAATTAGAACTTGTTGGAATTCAGATATCAATGCAGTATAAATAATAGCACGCACTTGGAGGCCCCAACAATGTCCCGATTTATCACATAAACCTCGACGAACCTGGCAGAGTGAAGAAGGCTGCAGTGTCGTTGAAGATGTTCGGGGTTATAAATGAAGTATGTTTGGAATCTTATTATCCTTAACATCCACGTTAACTTCGACAGCAAAAACGAAACTGAAGACCGAGGGTGAACTTTTGCGCATTGGCGGCCGTCCAACATGTGCCACTGTTTGGAGCTAGTTAGAAGTTGTTGAAGTGTAGAAAAAACCTAAATAAATGCTAATGTTAGGCACACAGGATCCAGAAATCAGGAGCCACTGTGAAAGAGGTTATTTGAAGCTTGATCTGCCAATGCACATTCAACAAGTCAAGCTCTCCAGAAGTCCAGAAGTTACCAAATCCTGAACCTGGTTGCAACCAAACTAGCCCGAGATGAGGTTTGTAGATTTAGATTCGAAAACTCCTCATATGTTTCGCGATATTATGAACGTTACCAATTTATTTTATACAAATTCCGACTCTGTAGATATCTCCCGCACTGAAGGCGTTCCAAACCTATAGTTGTGATTTGTTTTTCTCTAAAAGGATATGCATATTAGGCAAAATGAAAAAGAATAAAGAGCAATAAGGAAACTACATCGTTGCGGTGTGTTTTGTGCTTTATTTTTTTTTCCAACAAAGCGTAACACGTATCGGAGCACATAAAATGGAAATAAGAGACGTTCGTTCTTTTCAGGGATATATCACTCAAAACAAAAATTAGCCACGAAAAAAAAAAACACGCGGAGCTATTATTTCTCTTACTGGCGGAACCTCTGGTTCTCTACCTAAGCTGCTAACCTGTAGTACTGATTTTGTTCTGAACGTGCCGAAATTAAACGGATACGAAAAACTTAATCTATCCTCTCGTCTTAATTGCTGAGAGCCTCACCACTAGCACCTGCGACGTGTTTCCCCCACTTTCATCCTTAGTCGTTAGTAGTTGAAACTTGCAAACAATTTGAATTGTTTCCCAAAGTTCAAAAGCGATGCTTCCCTTAACTCTCTAATTAAGTACACTTCTATAGCGTGAGTGCTCTCGTCTACATACTAAGATTGTTTGTTTAGTAGTCTATTATAGTACTAATAAAAAAACAGATGAATTCATTCGGAAAGGCTCTCCCTTCCGTTGTTGTAGGTACATCGTAGAACGTAAAGTGCAGTCAGTTTAGTGAAGACGTTTGATTGACGCTGCTACCCTTGGAAGCCGAGAAATAGCAGATAGCGTATACTTCTTCAGGGATGAGGGGCGGGAGTTTCTATCATTTAACAATGCTACATGAAATCGGCTACCCTGCTTAATCAGTTACATCTGTAACAGCGTATCAACCTTATCAAATCAATACCGGGGTCTGCTAAAGCAATCGTCGCGCGAAAGATAGTAAGGTCACTTTCCTACCGGTAACCTCCACCAGTACCGTGCAAACTGTGGAACAGATCCAGATCCGACCCGTGGCCACCCTTCTCGAACCGTCCGGTACGATCCAGACAAACCGGAAGCCCCGGAACACTTGCTGGACACGTCGTCACAACACGATCGTCCCTAGCATCGATGAAGCTGTTCAACAGTACGTCCCTCCTCTGAACTTAACGAGTTGTTGTATAGTTGAATGTGTGTTTGTTTTTGTTTGGGGATGATTTTAAGGTATGAAATAAAAGAGATAATGTAAAATGAAAGAGAAAGAAGAAAACGAACTAAGTGAAAGAAGGTTTTTAAAGGATCTCCATCGGGGGTAAGCGTATGAAAGTCAAATGAGGTCAAGCGTTAATGTTGTAACAAAAAGACACCATAAACCGTGGCTGAATCATGCAAAAAGTCTGCACCTCGGGGGCGGATATGTGTGTTACGTCAATAAAGGAGGGTGGTTAAAGGTGTCTGGTAAGCGTCATCTGATTAACATGTCCGATCTTCCCATCTACATTCCACTTGCTCAATCGTATGAGATCATCCGTCCGTCCGTCCGTCCGTCGGTCCGTCCCTACTAGATCATGTGCGACATCATGCAGCGACTAGTGTCGAAATATTTACTCTTGCTTGTCGTCTGTTGTCCGGCAGGTTGATGAATGCCCACGGTATGGAATCCATTAGCAGTGGGTTGCAGCGTCACGGCGGGATGTTGCTGGGTAGGTTGATCCTGGCATTCCATCTCGTCAATGGCCGGCTCGTGTATCTCTACATTATGCTGGTACGATACTGCGTGCGGAGAAACCAAGAACAGGAAAAGACACATTTTCATTTTCTCTCCATGGTGGGTTAGTTTGCGCGTGTGTTTCGGGTGGTTAAAAAAAATCCACCCCCCAATCATCAAACGTGGCAAGTTATTTAGGGAGACGCCGAGTCAGAAATAGCTTCAAGCGTCTTTTTAATGGAATAAGTTTGCTAGTAATGCACAGTATGCACCTTAAAATCATGGGTGTTCTAATTGATCGTTTTTCATTAAAAAATAATTCTTAAACTCAGCTGTAACAAGTTTCCGGAAAATGTATTTGCACAAATTGTGTGTGTTCATTTTCCAACAATTGGACCATGAAAGATTGAGCACATACATTTATAATCATGATTGTGATTTGACTTTCTGACATCGTATTAAAATATAATGTGTTAACGAAAAGCTCTAAAGATTCACTAGATACTGTATTCTTGCTTTATATGACCTATTCAGCAATATACACTAAATTTCATTTTAATTTGCGAGATGCAAGAAATAGCTGAAGTACGGACTCATTAATTTGGTCATGCATTTCATTCAATGTAGCATAATGCTTGACATATTTTCCGTCTATTGTTTATGCTGGTAAATAACAAAATTATGGATTTATCATACAAATTGATGTAATCATTTTGTAGTGGCTTTCTAAACTTTTTAAAATATTTGGTTCCGATTTCGTTCTTTTCGTGAGTGAATATTTTGGAAGAATAGGGCCTATGATTGCGATGAGTTTTAAGATGTCCTGGTTGTTAGATCATGTGTTAAAAATATTGTACACATTCATTAGACATGGCATCACTTTTTAAACGTAATTTTGTACACATTCACCAGACTCCAAACTTGATTATTGTTTAGAAAATAAATTGTTGTTCCTCATCAAAACATGACATAGCATCAAGATTAAGCATAACTCTAAAGCTATGAATCACTTATTCTATACAATTTTGTCTTTTCCAAAGGTCCATATTTGGTCTTTAAAACGCCCAAAATTTATTATTTCGATTAATACAAGATATTAAACTTTAAAAGCGCAAAACTAGATTGAAGTGTAAAGTCCTGGTCCTTCAAACTGGGTTTCAAGCGTTTATGGGAAATCTATTCCACCCTTTTCCGATTTTCCTTCTTGGAGTCGTTTCCGGGTGATTATTTACACACAATTATTAGCTGTGAGCACACATTTACGGTACACACTGTACACGGCAATGCTGTTGGTAAAGGCAACCGTAATTGAAGATTTTTCAATCTGGGTTATTTTTGGGATTATATTTTAAAATTAGCATTATGACATCACTGCAACTGCAAGCGTACATCATTTACCTACCTCCACTGTTGCTTCCAGGAAAGGGACCGTTCGTCGTTGCCGGGAAAACTAATCCACCGTTCTGGTCCGTGTCGGTTTTTCGTCGTTTCGGATATTGCTGTCCCACCGCTGTCAGCTGCACGTTTGTGTCCATTTCCTCATCTTCCTGTTGCTGTGACTGATTGCACTCTTTGCGCTTCCGCACTTTTTGCTGCGCCCGGTATGCTTCCACATTGAACATGTCCCCCCCGTCATCGTTATTGTTGTTGTTATTGTTTTGCTCGCCGGCATCATTACAGCTGATATGGTGTTGGTTGCCATGGAAATCGATTGCCGACAGGTGACCGTTGACATTTGTCGCTGTTGCTGGGGGGTGGCGGTTGTTGTTGACGGCAGCACCCGGAAGACCGTTATTATTGCTCGAATGACCTGCATCTCCACCGCCACCACCTGTTGCTGCTAGGGATGGGACAAATCCATAGTAACCATTGGAGGATCCGTTGAAGTAACCGACCGGTTGGAAATCGTCGCACATGGCAACGGACCCGCCGAATCGATGATACTGCTGCACCGGCAACTGTTGTTGCTGGTGGGACTGGTGTTGCTGTTGCGCGGCTGGTGATTGAACCCGACCGAAAGGGCAATCACCCGCGTTTATGTTACCAGCGCTAGCGCCACCACCGCTACCACCGACGGCCGGGTGCTGCTGCTGCATCTCGTGATGGTACGCTGCGGTCAGCATGTCGGTAATGCTCATGTCGTTACCGGAGGTGGTACTGTTGTTTCTTCCGGGTGGGGGTGCAACACCCCCCGCGGACGGACCGATCGCGGTGGGGAAGAGTCGGTTCTCGTTCCGATAGAACGACATACTCTGATCATTATCCAGCGGCAGCAAGTACGAGGCACTGTTGTAGCTCGCGAAAACCATTTTGGTTACGTGTGAGAAAATGCTTGGCTTACGGAGCAGGAAAACCCGCCTCGCAACCACTTGTAATGTGGAGCGTGTGTGTGCGTGAGTGGTGGGGGAGGGCGAATAAATGTTTTCGCGTTCGTTGAACTTGCAATCGATTGCGTGCACTTGCGGGAATGCACTGCGTACACACGCGCGTCTCGGGCACTAGTTTTGGGGCCGTTCCCTGCCTATTTCTTTACCGTTTATTCACTGTTCGATCACAAATAGCGGAACGAAACGAACTACTTTTTCACCTGCACAAGAAATAACGAGAATGCAACAAAAATGAATGTAGACAAGGTTAGACAACATCAGCGCGCTTGTCAAGCGATGGCATGCACAATCGTATACGAAAATGTAATGTTTCCTTCGGGAAACTATAGTCAAAAGCACTATACATCTAACTACGATACGGCATTATCATCGATAAGAACTGCCTATGTTCATATTATCGATTCTCCACCGTTTATCACTCTGCAGCGTTCAATTACGAATAAACACTGTCGAACTGATTGTTCGTTATGGCCGCCATGAAAACAGAATGAATTTGCGTAGCCGCGGTGCTGTCAAACGTCAAACGACCAACTGTCAAATTTGAAACGCGGTTGCATGATAAACAAGCGCTCGCCGAAACTTTCTTGCACTGCGCATATACAAACAATCAGCTGTTTTTGTGACAGTTCTTGAAAACTTTCTCCTCCGTGTACAGCGATAAAAACAAATAAAAATGAATTTTATCACACGAATAGTGGTTCCACAATTTCGGCAATTGGTGCGCAATCAACCACCTGTAAGTTGGCAGCGAGTGGCCATAATTTCCACCAGGAATGCGTTACTGTATTCCACAAAATCAGCGAAACCTCAAGAACCCGGCACCGCCAGTGCTGGGAGCAGCAACAAGAAGGCAAAAACAGCTCCAAAGATAACACTTATTTCGTCTGATGAAACGATATCGATAGTGAATTTGGATGAGGCGGTGAAAATATCAAACCGCCGTAATTTGAAGCTTGTAAAGATTACCGATCTGGACACTAAAACCCAGCGTCCGGTTTACAGGTACGAGAACGATGAGAAGTGCTTGTATTACCTATAGTTACATACTTTCTTCTTCAACTTCAGATTAATGACCGGTGCAGAATATCTCAACGAAGACTTAAAACGCAGGGAGGATAAGAAAAAAAGCAAACAGGATGCTTCCGTTAAGGGTGATAAGCTGTTGACCATTAGTGCTCGCATAGCCGAACATGATCTTGCTTCCAAAATACAAAATGTTCAAAAATGGTTAAACAAATCATACGAGGTGCGAGTCGTTGTAACGGGTGACGGTGCCGGCAACAAGGCAAAGCAGGAGGACATTGCGCAACGGTTCGAGGCGAGCGTAAAGGACATCGGCAAGATAGTACAGAAACGTCTGCGGGATAATGATTTACGGTTTAACATTATACCCACGGTTGGTAGCGGCGCATCGGTGGGTAGAAAAGGACTGCTGGATGTGAAGGATACCACAAACGGATTGAGTGAACCGCAAGTCGCACGTGGACTGCACACCCAGTGCGGTTCGATGGCGTGACAATCACAGCGCGGGAACAGAGAGCCGTCGAGCGCCACAAAACGGTACAAGGTGACAGGATATGTTGCCTTTGTTCTGTTCGCGAAGTACGCTTTCTGGGCCTATCTGCTCAGAGGCGACAGATGACCATTGTAAAGTAAGGTAAGAAATAAAGCTAGCTCAAATATATACTAATTGAATATGAAACACTTAGTTGCGATTTGTTAATCCGGTGATGGAAAGAATTCAATATTGAACAAACCTACTAACACAGCGTTTTAAGCCGTCGCTCAATGTGACTCATCAAAGCACACGGCCGGAAGTCAATTAGTGTGAAATAAAAATGGGATTGAGCTAGCTTACATATTACCTACTTCCCAACGATACAAAGAGTATCGTGTTACCCACCGACACGAGTATGCATCAGTTGCATCCTAATTAAATTATTCAATTGCACTTCAATCGAAACATGGCGTGACACACATCCACCCAGCTTTCGACAGTTGTCCCGTGGGAGTGAAAGATATGATGTGAGATTTTTGTAATTGCATTATTTATCACCAAAACAACACACGAAGTTGGTCAACTAATGACGGTTCCGTGTGCATTGATGCGATTATTATTTTTAATCCATTCTCACACCACATAGCACAGGATTCTGGATTATTCCGGTTGAGTGACGCAATTGTGACATTAACTGGGCCATAAAAATGTACAAATACTAACGTTCCATGGTAGTAAATTTGGTGCAACACAGAATAATCACACTTATCTTCTGCCTCGTGCAAACGCAATAACTCGTGTACAAGGTTGTGCTAGGCTTCCAGCAAGCGTATAGTGCTAGGCACTTGGAATGTTCCGGTGTGCCAGATATACAATAGAATTGCACATTGAAAGTAGGTTTTTGTTTGCTTTGTCCGATGCAATTTTACTATCCCGAAAGCGGCAGGTTCCGACTCGATATTTTGAGGCTAACCAACACGGCACAGAACGACCTGGGGAGAGCCAATCGTATAAAAAATGCAAAAGCATTTCCTTTCTTTTTTCGTTTTTGTCGTTCCCGAATGTCGGACGTTCGGGAGCAGTTCCCTTCCAGAACGTGGTTGCACATTCATTCTCTATGCATTAGAAAATCTATGTTTTATGGGTCAATTAAACAGTTCCGAAAAGCACCAGGGTGGAATTTGTGAAGTGCCTGAGCGGGTGTAGCATTTGCTATTGACTGGAGGAGCTGCAAATCTAGAGGCTTATAAAAGAGGACATTCAGATGTGTTTGTGTAGTTGGTGCAATAATAAACATTTTATGCTGACTTCCCAATTCTCAGGCAACACGGGCTGTCGGAGGCGGTTAAGTGGTCCACTATATGCTATATCGGACGTATATCGGATGGTGGTCGGATGCTATATCGAAAAGTACAAGCGGTAGAGAAAAACAAATTTCAACAACAATTCCTAAAAGCCATT
>KB663677.1:744544-780156 GCA_000349025.1 Anopheles minimus
AGACTTTGGGTAGGTTTGTTAGTTTCTTCGGTGATAATCGTTTTGTTGCACAGTAAGGTGTTCTCCTGCAGCACCTTTGTTGCTTAAACTGAAGGCGTCAGGCCAAACACGTCTGGTCGCAATGGAGTAGCACGGGGAAAGAAACAGAATATCGAACAGGAACAGATAACACACCCTGCAAGATAAAATAGTTCTGTTTATAACGCACAGTTCAGACTTCAATTTATTGTGTATGAAACTACAGCAAATCCCCAGCAGTACTACATACTCGATATACGCGATTTCGCAAAAGCGCTCTTTTGATTATTAAGTGTTCAAATGCAGGTATTATGCAGCAATAGCCCATTAATAAACGATCACCAATTAAAGATAACCGACAGAATTTCTTCTTTCCCGTCAGCAACATATTCGAACAATTGATTCAGAATTATAAACGGTATTTTCAACATTGCTGAACTTTGGCCAACATAGGGGAGTTGCTGTTTTCTATTTCGGACCGTGGTAATGCATCTTCAAACCGGTTTGAAACAAAATCCGGAAGATAAACCGAATAATTACATCTGTTAATTAAGTTACAAAGATTTGACACATTTTATCATCTCTTATTTTTTACCAAAAATATTACGTCGGATTGTGCTAAAAGAAGAATAAGTTTGAAACAGCCGTTTCGAAGTTTACGTTATATTATCTCCTCGGCCGTATCACCATCTGTTTTGTAATTGTTTTACTTATGATTAAATTAAGAGATTTTTTTTCTACCATCCGTAAGATGACCTATAGAACTGTTTTCGACTTTCTATTTGATGGTTTTCATCGTTAGAACTCACAAGGCAGTGGTAATCGCTGGTCCGAATAATGTTGCGTTTTACTAACTGTTAGCCTCGGTAATATGATGATTTGATAAATTTGAAGGGAACCAACTACTAGATTATTCTTTCGTCCTTATTCCTAACTCTGAAAATCGATACACACATCAGATTTGCTTCAGTCCTTCATCAGAGTTTCCCCTGACTTCAATCTGATCAGGCATAGTTCACCATTTTTCGGGTCACATCCTACGCACTCCGGGGATGTCCGCTGTATGCAAGCACCCATGGATCGGGACACCTTGGGATGGATGGACCCGACGAAAGCTTACGCCATCGACCGAACCCGTAATCCTTTAAATATCAAGTGTTTTTTTGCAGTTTGAAAAGCACGCCTCACGAAACCGCAATCAGCTCAGGTGCTGCGTTCTGCATACTTTTAGGCATTTTTAAACAGTGCCATACTAATACATAACGCATCTGCCATTGACGATAGATAGTTAGAGGGGTAGGAAAGTCAAAGAAAACTAATTGAGGGGTGATACATTGCTATTTCCAACACTGCTGTCAAACGGTTGACTCAAATTGAATTACCCTCCCTGGAAGGCGAGTCAGCATTTTCGAGCTTTTCCTGCTCGAGTGGCACTTTCTGTTTTGTTTGCCAATTCCGGTTACGTTTCTTTGTTCGGCCATTCGTCTTCTTCCGGTCAGGAGCAGGTTCCTTTCACCAAAACCGTCAGTCGTCTCATTGACAGACATTAAAATTGTCCGTTATAGAAGGGGGCACAGGTTGACTTGCTGATGCTTGTCACGTTTCCACGAACCATTGCGATACCGGATGTGGTGATTAAGCCGCGTTAGAAGAATCAGTGAACGCACCCGTTCAACCGGAATGATTAATACGGGCTTTCTTTTCCCTTTCGTTTTGCAGCAGAAGAAAACTCACATTCGGAACTCTAATCGATACTAAGCTCTCCGGTAGATGAGATAGGTCCGAGTGACGAGAATATAGTGCATAAATTCGCATAAGGCAGAACGGTCCAAATGACTCCACTCCACTCCCGTAAATCGATCAGTAGCAACTTGGGAGGTACTTGGAAATTAATTTAATTCCCCTTCGCTTCTTCTGTGAAAGTGGCCGGTAGAAGGAAGGAGAAGGATCCACGCATAATATACCCGGGACTGTGAGGAATATTTGATTAAAATACTGCTCCACTTCCGCTGGATACCATTCCGCACATAGACAATCATTTATGTGATCGTTGGGCTTGTGTTTTTTTGTGTATCTCCAGATTTAGACCATTGCTCGGTGAACGATAAATGTGCCGCACCAACCCAACTGCTGACAACAGTTAAAATATTCAATTGCAAAACCACACAAAACCCTGTTGGAGAACAAATTCCAGAGGATCTCAAAAAATATCGCTAGAAAGTATCAAGTTTTATATGAAAATGTTCAAGCCACAGATGGTTAGTGTTCTGGGTATCTGGGAAATGATGACTGTCTAAAAAGTCTTAGCCGAATTCTGAGATTTTTTTCTTTCGCATCCAGAAATATCCCCAAAATTATGCCTACCAAATCCTGCGAGCTCGTTCCGCTCTGATTCGTCGTCGGATATTTCCCTTCCCTTATGCTTCGGAATGGCGTCGTTGGTGGTTTTGCATTCGACAGCATGAATGGTTGGAGAGAACGACGGAACGAAATGCTAATGTGAAGCTGCTGCTTAGAACAGGGCAGGAAAAGCGTCAGGCCGGGAAGAATTCATTTGTTGCTTTTACGCCTTATAAACTTTTTCCATTTCCAGCATTGCGTTGGGTTTTCATTACGTTTCTTGGTTTCGTTTTCTGTTGTTCACCCGCTTACTGCTGTGATGTTTAACATTAATTATAAGCGTCAGATCAGTTGGCATCTAGCTGGATTTATTGTACTGCCTAGGAGTGAAGCTTCCACTTTTCCGGTATATTAGACCTCGCAAACGAAAAACCTTCCAAAGGAGTGCAGTAAAGTTAATGATGCTTCCATCTTCATTCTTAGAAGCTCTTGTTCGTACGGTCAAATGTCTCATCTTTTCGGTGCGTTGGCAGTCGTCTTCCTCTGTTGTCTATTTAGCCTTCCCCGAGATCCCACTTTCAATGTGAATACTCGAGCACCGTTTAGTGACGCCACTTGGGTAGTAATGAACGCGCGTTATTTTTATATGCCATCTCTGCACTTTACTTTAAGACCGTAAAACCCGTCACGTAACGCAATGGCGTTACGGAATTGGAAATGAAATGGCTTTTAGTCAAACACGAAGCATCGCGGCGGGTCCTGGGCTAACAAATCAAACGTTATGTACCGAGCAGGAGAACGATCTCGTTAACGGCGCTACATTTGTACTGTACGTGGCGGTACACATCAGACGACGGAAACATTCACTTTTATTGAGTTATTCTTTGCCCGTGGTGGGCAACGCTTGAACGCGGGTATTTATTTGGGTAACCGATACATCTTCGCAATTCGGAACCGAAGCCGACCGACAGAGTAGTTCGGGTGAATAAACAAACATGGGACGGATCTTCCAGCTCATTGCCAAATTTCTCTTGTTGCTGAATGACTTCCGAAAGGATCAGAGCCAGGGGTTTTGGATACGCTGGGACGGGCCGGCAGGAAGTGATGAAAATTAAATGATAACAGTTCTGACAGTTTCAATGCGGCCGGGCAAGAAGAAAAAAGGCATCAAGTGCGTATATCGTCAAGTCGTTAACGTACGTACATGGAATCGTAAATGAGGCAAAATGGAGAACCCGAAAAACCCGGGGTGTTGTCTAAACATGGCGAGAGATCCTTACCCATCCCCCCACGAACAGGCCACCATTTTTATCGCTCCATCTGTTCACCCACGAGTGATGAAGTGGAGGTGTATTGATTGTTTATAGGGCCGTACATGGTGCACGGCCATCTGGTGTTGCGGGTGACAAGGACATTAATGCCACGCTATTTGCTTTTATGTACTGCCATTTTACGATGAAAGATGATGTCGTTGAAATATCGATGTATTGATATGGTTTCAGTGGGGAACCATTAGCAAAGGAGGGTGTTATAATGGCCGACGCGGCAACATATTTCCATTAATCTAGGGATTAATATTACCTTGTACGGGATTTATCCGCAGGCAACTTTAGTAGTCTAATAATGCAGAACGTTGCTACACAAAAGCTCTACTTAACAATTGTTCTCTTCAATTTGCAAGTTGATGAAGCGTTTACTATAGAAGCATTTCCTTGAAATGCACCCCCCCACCCTATTCATACAAAGTCCAACATAAATCAACCAAAATACAGCTTCAAGAATGATCCGCTTTGGATGAACCAACAAACCTCAACATCTGCGGAACAATGGCTCATAGAAATAAAGACAACCCAGTATCCATTGTTGTACTTTCACCGCACCCAAGCACAAAGTAAGATGTACACTACGGCCATCCAAACATTACTGCGCGTATGAATCACGTTTAATTAGCACATAATTTCAGTCAAGTTGCGTCGTAAATAATGGACGATGGGTCTTTACCCGCACCGGCGCCTAAAGGTAGGCTATTGCATTTGTTCATCGTTTGTCGCTTTCTCGCCACGTGTTTGTAACGATTTGCCGCGCCGCCATGATGATCCCACCGATGGAAGGTTGATGTGCGTAAAGCACAAGGTGTATACAGGTTTAAATTGCGTTACAAATAGATACCGGTGGTTTCGCGGGTGCAGTGAAGTATCCGGGCCCGCGGAAGCACTTTTAATTTACGACAGCAAAAGTTCTTCGTTTCTTCGAATTTTTTAAACGTTTTATTTTTTGTATTCCTGAAGGCCCTCATCCTTGGGATGATCTCGTTCAAACGGTGATGGTGAAAGATCTCAGTAAAGTTTCCATAATTAGGATCACGTAAAACAAAAACAAAAGTTCACAACGCACCATCCATATAGTACATCTGTTTGAGGTTATTTTCCGCCATTTATTTCGCACCGCGGTGTGACGTATATCTCGTCCAAATATTGGGCGCACTGGGTGCAATATTTCACGACGACACTGGTAGTAGCACTTATATTTAGCTTTGATTTACCGGCAACTTTCCACGTAAACACCTTGACGCCTGCATCGCGGCAAACCGAGGCACCGGTTGCTCCTGCCGGAAGTTTCATGATGCGAGTAGAATGATGTGAGTAAAATGCTTCCCTGCCGAAGAAGGATACGCCCGTAGCATGCAACGTTGGTTCGTGTTGTAGCATCTTAGCTTCCAAAAGCAGCCAGGTTAAAGCATCCTACCACCGGTCGTCGTTTGCAACGTGGTCATGGAAAGACGTGGAACGGGGTAGGACACAGGACATACGATAGACCACAACCCGCGCGGATAAGCAACGTACCAGGATCGGGAAATTTCCATCAAATCTAATTTATTTTACCGTCAACAGCTTTTTGTGTTATTGCACCCACAGGGTAATAAAAGTGGATCATCTTTTCACTCCCTTCCTCCTCCCAAGCTGTCTTCCCCCGCTTCCCACCACGTATCGCCACATGGCCAGGAAAGGTTTGGTTTTATGTTACGAAAAGAAATTGAAGAAAGCTCTCGCAACCGTCCCACGCTTTCGCCCAAAGTAAAATGATAAATAAAAATGAAAGCAAAACGGAAAGTGTACTTGAAAGTAAATTCGGAGCCACTTTTGACTCGCAGTACACTTGATGGTACTGAATAAAAAATAAAAAGAAATAAAAGTGTACTGAACTGAAGGTAGAAAGGATTCACAACCGTCCTGGGTGCTGGTGCGGGAGTGTAAACATAAAACTGGAAGTATCTGTAGCACGAGGGTAGCACTGACATGGGCGGAAATAGATTCAGTCCAGTGGCTGAGGTACTCTGCCACTTGAAATTTATCTACCCAACCCCTTCCGTCCAGCCAGCCAACGGTATTCACCGGCAGTACACGGCAGCGTCTTTCTCAACCGGGTAATGGCAAATGGAATAGTATCCGTGGTTAGTTAGTTTTGAAATTCCCATTTTGGGATTTCACTATACTTGGAGTTGTTTTATTCAAACACACACCCCTACACCTAAGGACACAAAGCAACACAATTTAAAGCTGGTCGGTTAGCGTTGTTGGTGTGCTCTGTTTCCTAGGATGCTCTCGAAAAAGGTGAGTGTTTTCTGCTTCCAGTCCGTGCCAGCGATCAAGTGGAGCATAGCCCTGTAACGAAAGTAATATTGGAGATGTTGTTGTAGTGCTAGCACAATGGCAATGTATTTTTTGTTTTGTTTTGTTGTTGCTCCGGACAATGGAAATGTATATTTGGTCAAATTATGGAACACTTGGACATCCAAGAGCAAGAGCGAACGGGTGGAACAGTTTATTGTTGTTCTTAAATAAGATTTTTTCTCGGAAGTAATTCACTCAGAGTGCGGCAATTCAAATGGGAGAAGAAGTTTTAAATTAATAATGCTAGCTACGCTTTTAAACGGTCGAGCTAGTCGAGAGATCATTGAAGTTGTCAACTCGAATTGGAAACGGTTTTGATTAGCTTGATAACGCACCCAAATCAAAATCACTCAAAAACCGGATTGTACTGTTTTTTTTTTTTTGTTTAGTTTCTGGAGCAATGGAGATTTCATTGGACATAGAATTCGAGTTTCTTTCTTTTGTCGGCATTTCATTGATAAGAAGTTGAGTTTTACACGAATGGACAGCAGATATTCATAGTGGGAATCATTGAAATTAAGTCATCTATTATGGCAACACAGAATGGTTGAACAAACATTATAGTGATCGATTTGAGTTATTTTTCTTAAAACAAGAAACAGGGACACCGAACAAGAAGGTTACAGGGAACCAGTTAGATGATGATGAGTCCCATCTCATAACCCAACATCGTTAAGATAGTTTGAACTCTAATACATGGTTTAATTCACATGTTAAAAACCGTGAACCTTGATTGTCCACTTTTACGCGCGCTTGTCTAAAACTAGGTTGTCTCATTCCATTTTTTCATTAATCAGTAAGATCATGTTGACAACTAGAGCTACGCGTAATAAAGTTACATGGGACAACTACCTAACATATAAGACATATCAAGTCACACAGTTTGTATAACATATACGGCACATCTACACCTGAGTTGAGGTAAGCTGCTCGCATCCTTTATTTCTGCTGGTATCCTGTTGTACATTTGGATTCCTTTCAAGTACAGAGAGTTCCTGGCTCTCTGGGTAATCAAGTGTGGAATCCTTGGTGCATCTGTGCCGAGTGTACACTATTTCTGTTCAACCGGCATCCATTGTAGGATTTCCAGCATTACAGCTGATGATATTCGTCGACCACAACCTAAAACAGGCCTCATTACCTGATTTTGTAAGCGCTGCAGCCTACTCAATTGGCCCCTACTACCAAACAAACAAGATTGTCGAACAAAAATTAAAATGTGACGTTATTATTGATTTGTAGAGTTGAAGTTTCCCAGCTAAGTTGAGATCATTCGCTAGTCGACTCATCACTCCACACTTTTTGGCAACTTTTACGATGACCCTGTCTATGTGAGCGTCGATCAAATTGACGCCCAGGAAGACCCCTAGGTATTTAACATGTTGGACTCTATCATTGCGTTCCGTATTAATTACGATAGAAGGAAAAATCTGTCCAATCCACTAGTAGACATTAGCATTTAGTGAGGAAAAATAAAAACCAGAAAAAAAAATCGTTGAATTATGACAGACAGAAAAGAGATTCAAACAAACTCGTTAAGGAAAAAATGAAGCAATGGACTAGTATGAGTATACAAAAGAAATTCAAAATGAATTGATTATGTCAGTTAAAACCAAGGCAGGGAAGAAAGAAATATCGAGTTACGAATATTCTGTGGCCATCGATATTTGACGAGCATCATTGAAACAGACTTAAGTTTTCAGAACACTATAGAATAGTGGGCTTATGTTGTAGACCATTATTGTAATTAGTCCGTCACACTTACCACGTGTCTTCCTTAACATACATCTGTACCGTCGGCTTCGGGAACCCGTTGAAATTGGTGGCAAATGTCATGCCATACGCTCCGAGATTCTCAAACACAATGTAATCGCCTATGTGATGCTCCGGATACTCCACATCTTCGCACACGATATCCGTCGAGTCACAGGTAGGTCCCCAAATGGTAGTTGGGAAGGTACGGTCGTGTTGTCGCTCACTCCGAACTAGCGGAACCGCACGCTTCAGATCCTTAATCTCGCGCAAACTTAGCCAATCGAACAGCGTCCCAAACACACCGTCGTTGATGTAGTACATCATCTGTTGCACATTGTCGGCGTCATCCCGTACCACCTTCTTGCCCTGGACAGTGGTGAGCAGCGTTACAGCCGATCCAACATAGAACCGGCCTGGTTCACCCAAAACGTACACCGTGTCCTCATTTGGCGGAAAAAATTCTTGCAACCCTCGCGATACTGCTTGAGCGTACTCGTCGATCGGTTTATCGTTGTCGCCGGGAAATCCACCACCTACATCGAGCAGCCATAAACGCATTCCAAGCTCATCCCGCGCATAATCGAACACCGATCGGGCAGGTGCAATGGCATGATAGAAACAGTCCGCATCCAAACTTCCACATCCCACATGGAAGCTGACACCAATCACTGTCACGCTGAGTTCCTGCGCACGTGCCAACAATCGACGTCCATCACCGCGTGCATCACAACCAAACTTCTTGCCCAAGGCAATCAACACCCGATCCGAATCGTGTCGGATGCGTAACACAAGTTCCGCATCTGGGTATTCCCGTGCTACCTTCTCCAGTTCGCACTCATTATCGAACGTCATACGGCGGATACCGTGAGCTTTGGCAAATGCCAGCGCTTGGACAGATTTGATCGGATGGGCAAAGATGATGCGATCGGGAGTAACGCCCAGCGAAAGGATGGTACGCATCTCCGCCTCCGATGCACAATCGAACCCAGTGCCTAGTGTCGCTAGTGTGGCCAGTATCGCTGGATCATCGTTGCACTTGACAGCGTAGAACGGTGTCACTCGCGGCATAGATTTCAACCAGATCAGATGCTTTCCTACCAGATCGTCCAGATCGAGCAAATGAAGCGGATGTTCTCGTGTACCCCCATCTATAATACCTTGTACCACCTCCTCAAGCGAACCAGCACTCGTCGGACGGACGGTCACATTCTTTAGCTTGGAAAGGTTAATATCTTGACGCGTGTCCATGGTACCTGTTGCTCACTGCGACGCTACGTAGTACACTGATCGGTTACACAGTTCTGTGGCCACTGAGTGAGCTTCTGTGTGTAATCACAGATTAATCACCCAACAAAACCTGACAACTTGATAAGAGACGCACTGTCGCGAGATGCGACAAGATTCATCAAGAGAAATGCCCAGTTGGCGTTTGCTGCGGGTTGTTTTATTTCTGCTTTATTATGAGACGTCCAAAACAAAGGCTCACAACTGTTTGATCGTAATAAAAATGCTGCGTCCTGATAAGATAATCTTCGTCATACCGGGACGGCGTGGAAGAGCTTATCGGCTATTGACTTACTACTGGAAATTGTCACATCTGTTTGCTCTTCAGATGAGCAGGGAGGGTGGAGTTAATTGCGTTATCAATTATATTATTTTTTAGGCAAATAGGTTATTAGGTTCTGCCTCCGCGCATTGCGATCCATGTGAACTGTAGTCGTTGGAGTTCAAATTACTGATGAATACATCATCAACTTTCAGATCAATGAGGAAAACACAGATAGGTTAGAAAATAAGGTTTTAGGATAGTCAGAAACAACTTGTTCCATAAACAGCGTCATATTTGCAGTGCTGTCCACACCGCTCAGGTCCTTGATAAATGAGACACGATATGTTCCGACATTATTCCAAAAAAAAATCAGAACGAGTAATTGAAATAACATCGTATATATTCGATGAATGAAAGAATTAAGATTACACCTGGAGGAAGATAATTTTATATATTCAAAACGCAACACATACCGCACAGTATGTGTTGCACAGTATGTCTTTTTGTGGTGAAAAATTGTTCGACAAATTAATTCAAAAAAATATATATTGGCGAGTTCGTCTGGTTTTTTGGAGGCAATCCGAGTATCAGGAGATTCGACCAACGGTGCAAGCCTTTGTCGAGTCTGGTGTTCCAAGGTATTCCGATTACGGATACTTGCAACTCCAACGTCCGATTCCATTATCAGAGTTGGGTATTCAGAGGAAAGTTTAATATAAGATTATCTTGAATCTGCTTCTAGCCGAAGTTTGGAAGCATTTTTGACCACACATAAAATACAGTGTGCAAGCGAATTAAAAGCTCACAGTGCTGTACTCTTGGGCAGACATTCTCAGGACTTTTAAGGCCTTCACTTAGACTCGAAACTTATTGCTATGCTCCTTAAATTAATTGAACTGCGCCACACAAACTGTTCCCTCCTCAATCCGACTTCCTTTCAAACGCCTAAAAACGACTTGTGGAGTGCACCGGCAACCGATGATGCCATCGGAGTCCAACCTGTGGTGTTGTATTTGCATTGTTGTACCGTTAACTTACCATTTACCATATACTTACCTTATCATCATATAAAAAAGGGCAAATAGCATAAAAAATGCATACTTTTCGGCGTTATTAAATAAAATTTGTATAAATTGCCTATATGTAGGCGCTATCAAATGTAATATCTTATTTAACAAGACCTTTTTCTATGATGGAGTTCACTTACAACTCAATGCTTGCGGAAGATCACAAAAGTAGTAAATGATACTCAAACCACCAGATGCAAGATAGGCAAAAAACTCGTCAAATTAAGCTAGCTCTTTTTTTTACACTCTAGCTCCATTGCAAGAAAGCAAGCAAAATGAAACAAAAAAGAGAACCGAATAAGCCGATTGTTGTGGTTTCCGTTTTTTCCATCGTCTCTTTTCACCGGCTAAAGTGCTGTTTAATCTTTGCTGCAGCTAAATCTCTTCCGATGCTGGTCTTAAATCCCATTTAAGCACAATCTACTTACTGTCTGCTTCGATGAGATAAGATGATGGTTCCCATCGGGCCTGCTAGGAGTAATCCGCTTGCTGCCGCTCTCGTTTGCTTCGTTGTGGTTTTATCTGTTGGTTCTACTACCGTTTCACCGTATCGTGCACATCATTCCAGCGCGTTACCTTCGTTGGCCGTGAAAGGTGAGATGGATTCTTCCGCCACGGACCCTTGGTTCGGGTTTGATTTGATAATGGTGTTATTGTTGTTACGGGTGGCGTCGACAACAAATACGATTAGATCGGATCGGCAGCATGCAATCGAGTACGTCCGGTCACGAATGTCGAGATGGCCATTTTGTCATGCATCGTCATGGAGTGCCGGTATGTAATGTAATCACAACCCTTTTACCACTTTAAAGATTAAATTCCTTAACCCGTTTCCTGATTTTATTAACAAGCTGCGGGCCATTCCTTTTTGGTATTTTACGGAGCAATTGATTTTTTTCCACTTCAATTTCCTGTCAAATAACCCATAGAAGGGTGCCCGGAAAAAAATGGGTCCCTCAAAGGACAAATGACGACACTAAAGTACTGCTGCATGTTGTATCGGTCAGCTACTGACGTTCGATTTATATCGGTACATTACCGTTTCCGGTAAAACACACAAAACACTTTCCAGGAAGCGGGCAACCGATCGGGGTGTAACTTCCCTTCAAGAATATATTTATTTCCGTCATGTTTCATTCGATTTCTCTAAACCCCGCCGGGTCCAACAACACACACACTCGGTGCTCGCTTTGCCGGAGCACGAATTTGGACTTCTTGGTCGGGCAAAGTCAACACACAGTCCAACCGAAGGTATGTGCCGATCGTAATAGCTGTTGCAAAAATGTGTCAACTTTCTTTTCGTTTTGCCTTTTTCCACCCGGGGAGCATCTCACCTGCACCAAGGTCCAAAGCACTTATCCCCTTTTCGACGCTGCACGGTAGCATGGAGTCGAGTGCATTTGCTGCTGGTCTTGCTGTGCCACTTGTGAAATTGTTAAATTGTAGTCGATATTTTGTACCGTTCTCGGCCAGCAGAATCGTGCAGCAGCCTTTGACTGCACAGTTCGATTCGCCGAAGTTTTTGCTCCTTGGAGATCTTTGGAGGGGGTAAGCATTGTGGATAGTTGTAAAGAAAATGGCATATAAAATTGAGCACCGGACAGCTCGAGTGGGAGAAGGCAGTGTTGAAGTTTCGATTCATTTTGCCACACGAAAAGAAAGTAAGTTGAATGGTAGTATGAAAAAAAATGTTCTCTTTGTGGACGCAGGTTTTCAACGCTATTATCAAATCTATCAAGTAATTTCATTGTAATATCCGATAATATAAACCAAAAATGAACAGAACATAAACATAGAAATATTTGAGCTCTTATGATGCTGAAGTGAAAAATGTTACATACTTTTACATAGAATTTTTTGAGTTTAAGTTTTGAGATATTTGAATAATCGAGATATCTTAAGAAATCTTAATCATAAGAGACTTAATCAGCAGTATGCTCCGAATTGATAAAAATTTATGTTATGAAGTGAATTTCCAATAAATAAACATGTAATGAATAATTTCTATCTAGCGTTGTTTCGTAGATCCACAATAAAAGGCACAAAGATTTTATTCGGTCCACGATACTCGATGATACTTTGGTGATTGGGCTAATTCTTCAAAGGTCTTCAATCATGTATTCTAAGAGAAGCAGATCTAAAGACCAAGAAGTGGGTAAAACATATTCAAAATTAAGATTAAATATAACTTTATCACTTGTAATCTATTCAGAGGTGATGTACCGGTAACTTTATCGTACTTCTGAAGTCGTCCAAAACTTCGTCTACCTTTGGGTCAAAATTCACCACAGACAGTAGTCTTTCGAACAGTTGAGTCAGTAGAGATATACGCTAGGCGCACAGGCTGATCATCAACCTGTCTTCCTATAGTCTGAGGAAAGTTTACCGCTGTAACCTGACATACGCATTTGAAACATGGGTTTTGTCCAAAAACTAATGAAACCCTCTCAGTTGTGATCGAGCGGTCCAAGCAGTTAACTCTCATAAAGGATTACTTTCTAAACGGTTAAGTTTTTTCTCGACAGACAAGACCATAAAAGGCGTGGTAGATGATCTTCTTCCAAGATGATCTCTTGCTCGATCGATCTTTTGCTGTCTAGGCACTCCTGCAGTATCCCATTCCGATCCCGAAATGGATATGGTGTCGGTTAATTGAGTAAGAAATATATTGAATAGTTTTAAATTTAATGAATAAGGAGTAAGCTCGCAAGGGTTAGTCTTGAACTGAGTGGCTTTTAGCTGTGGTTATCCCCTGCTCTCTGTCCGTCAGTTATCAATTTCGAATTCTTTGCTGTTAACTTGGATATCAAGAGTTCCTTTACATAGCAAGGTCAAACTCGAAACTTGCCATTGATGTTTCCAGATGTTTTTTTAACAGATCTTATTTTTTTAGGCAAAAATGTAATAAAAAAATCACAAATGTTGTGCCCTGTTGTAGTCTTAACAGCCAATGTTTACAAAAAGGATCCCAATATATTGCAGGATATTCCAACGATTTCCTTTTATCCGTATAAAAGCATCGACTGATGCATCCTCTAAGTTATGTATAAATGGGTTAATAGTGAAGAAACACGTAGTCAATTTAAATGAAACTTTCATCCCAACTGTTATTCCATATTTGAATGCTTGAAAGGAAAATGTGTAAGATCTCATACAAAACCTATACGCTTCATAAACGAAGAACAAGGAAAGAAAGATGCGAAACATGAAACTGCAATGAAGTGCAATATAAAAACAAAGAAAGTGAATTGAATCGTTGCAATGAAACGGAATGGACCGAGCGCGTTGAAATGAAAAAAATAAATCCTCGACAATGGACCATCAAGCGTCCCTGATCTCCTTTCTGCGTGCAACCCGGCAGCCAGATGGAAAGTCAGCGAAACATTTATTCTACTTATCTTACACCGTTCGTCTGCTGACGGTTCACCCGGGTTTAGTGTTTTCTGTTTACTGTACTTTTCATATTTCTACTGCTTAACCGGAGTCCTGGAGCATCACCGACGTTTTTAACGTTGGATTATCCTGGCGAAGGAAGCAATGCAGCAAGAAAGTAACACATTGTTGTGATGAAAGCAGAAAAGAAGATGGAGAGTTAGAATTTAGCATCAATTTAAGTTTTCCCTTTTGTGCAAATGGATGAAACGCGGGCAGCAGCTCGGGTTGCGCTCACTCACAAGAACGATTTCAGCGTATCCAATTTAAAACCGATCCGACCAACACAGCAAAAACAGCGCAGACGACTACAGGGACCGGAAACCGGAAATTGCGTGCATAATGGGAAACGGACCACGGTGCCGTGTGGTTTTGATTTAACGGACGGTTAAGGACACGGTTATGATCGGTTGAAAACTCGCTGGAAATTGAATAAAAGCGATTCGAGTGAGGTTCGGGGCAAAACCAAACAGAGGCAGAAGAAGAAGCATGTCTTTCCTTTGCCTCATTTGCTTGCATCACTGGAAAGTAGGCCGCTCTAGAGCAAAGTTGGAGTCCCCGGCAACGGTAATGGCAGTGAAGATGCTTTTGACAGGTACAGGTTCATTAACAATGGACGTTCGAGAAGGCGCTTCAGCTGAGAGTAAGTGAGTGTAAATGAACGAGCAAATAAAGTCTGCCGAGTGTCGGGAATAGCCACCCCACTTGGAGAGGACTGTAAAAGAAATCATTTCCAGAAAGAAAAAAAAAACGCCCTCGTGATGGTGTAGGCACGTGAAGGAAGCTTTTATAAGTGGTTGATTGCTTAACGAGCCAACCAAGGCGAAGGTTTTGAAGGATAAGCTTGATTTTCAATTTCACAAAATGGCGCAACGTCGGCAGAGGTGTCCCACGGCCGGGGCTAGAATAAATTCACCGGAAAGTGGAGCAATTAGTCTGTTGAGAGTTGTTGAACTCACTGAATCAATGTACACGTTTAGCAGAAATGGGGCGTAGCTTTTTAACTAACCATTAGGAGCTCATCGCACTCGCACTTGTCACCTTTATAATCTTCCGGCCGGAATACTATTTCATTAGTTGTACCTTCGGCAAAAGTAATTTAAAAGCTCATCAACTCTCGGTGGCTAGTATGACTGTGTTGGGCGAGTTTAGTGGGCGGTTATGTTGTGAAGGGTCTCACATCGCTATGCTAATTATTACCATTGCAAAGCTCGTTCCTGCTAACTGGGTCACGGTAAATTCTCCCCTGGCCGGAAGGTGGGTAAATGATTTAATGTAATATTTTACACTTGTGGACAAGCGGGACAGCACGTTGACGGGGTAGGGGAAGGAGGATTTAGATTGTTTTGTAGGCTGCACACGCCCATTGCAATTACAAGCTCCAATTTAATTACATACACACGGGCGGGTCGCGTGAGTGCAGTGAAAACATCATTGAATTCTAATTCACTGTCGAATGAGTACGAGCACGAACGAACGAACGGGTGGTTGGTTGTTCGATGAAGCAGAATTAGCATTAATTTGTGCATAATTCAATAATACCATTAAAATACGCATTTAAATACATGTGCCTGCAAATGCGATGCTAAATGATTGTACAGAATCGAAATATGTTCATCCCTACTGTAATGCTATGCTAATACATTCAATTAGCGATATTTACCGTTGCAAGCCATGAAAAATGATGGGAAACTGACAAGAGAAATTTGTCATGTCGATTGCAGAACTTTAGGCGCGTTTTGGCCATTCTGTTAGTTCAAACTGTAACGCCTAAAAGTATGCAATTGTATATTTTTTTATTTCTTTAATGCCGTTTAACCTATTTTACCTTTGATCCAGCAGGTTTTTTAATACTGTATCGTGCAGTTTTCATAGTTTATTGTGTACCCAGCTTAATAACGACTGCTTGTACTCAACCACAGTAGTTGAATTGTTGCTGATGCAAATCGACTCTTTGATCCGCTAGTAAACACCCTGCTTGACATTGGCCATTGGTGCGGTAAACCAAGCACCATGGGAGTAAAGTTCGTCTGGGATCGCTAGCCGACCGTACATGTGGACTCTTTGTTGGGATGTGCTTTAAAAACGCACCATCCCAAAATCCGTTTCATGTTCCTGTGGTTTGCGCACTGTTCGCTGGCTAATTGGAATTTGATGTAACATTGTGGCCATCTTCTGCGAACGTTACGAAAGCTATTAAATGCGAGCGAGAGCGTGATGGATCATAATCGATTGTACTACCATCGATTATAATCATTATAATAGCTCGTGATCTGGGGGAAAAGAGAAGAAAATTAATTATTAAAATCATTCGAGGTAACATGCTCTTAACTCTGCCTGTTAACGTACCTTCTCCACCGTTCGGACAACAATATTCTGCAAAACAAATTACAATACCGTGCTCCGTGGAAAGTGCTGCAAAATATGGTATTAATAATTAATTCTTTATTTAAACACTAACTTCACACGGGGACGAGCATCGCGTGCTCGTAAAAGTGGCGTACCGCGCGCTAGTAGTAGTTCTATCAGCAACATCATTAACGGAAGCAGCCACAGAATGTCAAACTCAGTGCCACACCACAAACCGTCATGTTGCGTCGTTCCGTACCAAAGTGCAATTAACGAAACCCGCTTTATCGATCATTTAAACATCACGCTATGTAGTACGGTTCGACAAAAACACACAAAAAACACCTTTCACCGGTTGCAACGAGCACAGGTTGCATTCTATTGCCCGCATGATGCACAGAAATGCGTTTGAATCTCATTAAAATATTTGTTCACGATGAAAGATAGTAAATACTCCGTAAAAAGCACAAGTGTGAACGTGCAATTAAAATGCATTGCATAAAATGTGCTTTTAAACCTGACATCAAATACTCTAGCGTCAAAATATTAAAAAAATAGATAATTCAAATCTGAATTAAAAAAGGTTGTTTTACAGTCGATTGCATGACTTTAGGCGCTATATAGAAACAAATTAAAGGTATGAAATTCCCAGCACATAATAGCAATACAGAAAGCTTCAAAGCATTGATTTGTTAATTGTCTCAGTTTAAAGGAACATATTTGTGTTTAAAAATTGATTTACCAAAGCGAATATTTAAAATATTGATTCGAAATTGACTGGACACGCTACAGCGAAATCGAACCGTAAACATTCGTCCACGGTTGTCAATCAACTCTCTCCGAAATGGAATTGTAATACTGATCAATATCGCATGCGGAAATTTCCCATCCGAATTTCGAGATTAAATCCTCTGAACGGTTTCCGTACCGCTGGACAGTGGAAAACTCATCAGTTTTCAATTTCATCCAGCTGTAATTAACCTTCTATAGAACGTCGGATGTCATTCCGCAGGTAGTTCGATCTTTTCGTCGATTGTGTTCCTTCCATTTGAAACGTCTGGTTTAGTTGCGGTTGGTTGAATAGCGCATAATCGATTCCTGGTTTTCGGGATCTGTTAACCGATACCTTAGAATTAAGGCACTCCGTTGGATTGTTTCTTCCGCAAAAGTAAGCGTCAATTCCACCAAAGCGCTACTTCCATACCGGAACGTACACACGTGGTCGTCAGCAAACGGGCGGCTAGCTTGCGTGAAATTGCGTTGCGTCTGGGCGGGCTCGGGCTCGAGTGCTACAATGGCTGGGGCACAAATTGAAATCAAAGCGTAATATACATATTATTAGCATCACTGAAATTGGCGCCCGCATGCACCGGCTGCGAATGGTTGGTTTTCGCGTTCCGCGTGCTTCGGGCCGGTACCAGCGATGGTACGAACACCACGGCATGGTATGGTTCCACTCGCGACGGTGTGACTCCCGGGAGAACGATTAACATTTATGTAAATCCCGTCGACATCCTCATCGACCGTGGGATTCGTCGATGCCGGGCCGTTGGAGATATTGGACGGAGAAGCGGTGTCACTTCATCGCTTGACAGCTGCCGCCGGTGCGTTTTGCGGGCTGTGCAAATTGTGTCAGCATAATTTTGTTGCTTGCCGACGACGGTATATCCTCGCTGATGTGGTGAGTGGTCGGTGGTATGCCATGATACAATCAATCCGCGGTTTCGCAATTGTTCGTGTATTGTATTCAATTGAATAGGACGTTTCTCAATGCGCTCGATATTTCGCTATTTATTTGAGCTGCTGTTAGAAATCGTATGTTTGGAGAAGGTATGTAATTTATGCTATTTTTTTTATTATGCTATTATTTAGCTATGGATATGAATCAGTGAAAAGAATCTTCGCAGAAGGAATAAATACCAATGAAAACACCATAGGGAATTTTTGACGATTATTATATTATTGTCGAATCAAAAGCATTAAAAAGATCACACAAAGTTCGCACACACCGATTTAACAAGCTCCAGAAAATCTAAAAGACATTTCCACCGGACACAGCCCAACATGTGCACTCCCAATACCATTAAATTTATCTATCCACATAAGACACTTCAACACGCCAAGACATTACTGTTACACTTCCTGCATCATAAAAGCGAACGACTACTTGGCGCATAGTTCTCCACCGGTTAATGCATACATTTATACTCCTGTAAACGATATTTGCATTTGCACCCTTTAGTGGGACTTGTACTCGACTCGGCAACTAAACCTAAATCCACCACTATGAACCATCAAATGAGCTTCCCGATGCATTCTGCCATCCGATTACACTGGAACGGAGTGAAAAACACCTTCGTGAGGGTGGAAGGGCTATTATTTTATCCTTCCCGCTGCACCATTCGTTTCAATCTTGTTTGTGTTCGCTGTTTTTCTGATGGGTTCACCACAAACACATACGTCTGACCACACATACACAACGCGATTCATTCCCAAGTGGCCAGTATATTATTGGCAAAATCCAGGATAATTTTTATTAAAAGTTATTATTATGTTATTTGGAATATAAATAGCAAACGTCCTGCAGTTACAAGTAAAAGCAATTGCATAAATGCAGTGGTAACATTATATTCAGAATGCAATAGCTGTTTGTGCCATGTAGTAAACGATAAAAATGTTTTTTTTTTTTTTTTTTTTTTTGTTATTGTATGACGGCCTTGGCCGTATTAGACTTAGTTTACCACGTAGCAGGATAGTCAATCACTGCTACGGGGGAGCGGTCCGGATGGGATTTTGGTCCCGGTCTGTCGTGTGAGAGAGCAGCGCCGATACCACTACCCCACCGGGCCGCCCCGATAAAAATGTTGTTCTCACTAAAAATAAAATTGGAAAATGAAGCAATGCAAAAATAATAGTTTAAAATGAAATATTTATTTTCATAAGTACATAATTTTGAAAATAAAAATCTAAAAGATAAAGATAAGATTAAGAAAATAAAAAAGAAAGATAAATCAATTATGAGATCCGTATATTTATTTTGATTAAATTAAAAATTATTTTAATCAGCGGTAAACAATATTATAATCAATGCGGTCTGTGATGACTTCTCTGATGATGAAAATCAGAGAAATTCGAGCCTGCTTCTGTCGAAATATAAGCATTCACACCAAAATTGATATACTCGTCCTGAAGTGTTGTAGTGTGAAGAAAAGTTTGTCTGTTTGTATTGAACAGCTTGAAACATTTTTGCTTCGAAACGTATACAAAAAAAAAACTGGCTGAGATCATCATATACCTTAATGTGTTTTGTGGGTAGCGTTTCATGATGTCTCTAAGCTATTAGGCCGCAATGTGTCAAAATCCGCCGTAACGTCTTCGCGTTGTAATGTATACAAATACAGCTCATTTCAAGAATGTTTTGTACATTTTATGTCTGATTAACCCTCGTGCAGTTTATTCGCCTCAATGTATGCAATTTTGAGTACTTTCAAACGTTGGGCGATTTTTCATATTGCCCCTATAGTTTTGTTTAACACATTGCATACATTTAGGCGTTGTAGTATTCAAAATACGTCTTTTGAGGAACTCTTGCTGTGAATGTGACATATTTAACGGCTCGTTGTTCGTTGGCAACAAGATTTTCCCTTGGGTTTTTCGTATGTTCGTTCCCAATAGCATGCTTTTGATTTGCATGGATGCGATTTTTTTCTCTTACACTTCCAGTTTATTCATCCGTACGAGAAGGAAGCATGGTGCATCTATAGAGCGAGCTTCACCGGTTTCGCTTTTCTGGCCGCACCACACCGGGTAGCGCAGTTTCCGTGGTAGCAATAGAAACGCGGGGTATGCATTCACTGGTGCGGTGCGTTGTATCCTTTTTTCCAACGTTATCTTCCTGATGATCATCATCATCGTTCAACAGTTTTTCTTTGCCACCGTTTTTCATCCTTACCGTGCCGGTGCTATCGAGCTTATTTTTCCCATCGTGTCTTCTGATGGTGGGACGATAATCGCGCTAAAGGAGTGTCCAGGGGTGGGTAACAGCGCGGTGGATGAAGTTATGAAAATTGCTTGCTTCGCACATTTTTCGGGCAGTCGGAACGGGCAATGGGTCCGGTTCGGAGACGGGAACGGTTGCTGGTGGCTGTCCTATTTTCTACGGGATCGCTTCAACGCGGACACTGCTGGTTGGTGAGACAGGTCGCTTTCGCAAAAATAACCAACTGAAAGGAACTGTCCACCGGACCGTGTGCCTGGTTTGTTATGAGTATAAATATCCAGGATCTCACGAATGGTACATCACACGAACAGTGGACGAACGTTGGTAAGGTTGTGCAAAAAACTAGGATGTTTTTATAAGATTGCTTGCACTGCACCCGTTCGGGGAAACATCATCAGTTTCGTTTCGTTTCTACCCTGCTTTATATACCACCACCACAGCCACCCATTATCAATAGGGCACTAAAAATAGAGCAGAGCAGACGCTCCCTTTTTCACATTCCTTTTCAATCCCATTGATCTGTTATGAGTGAATTATGCTGTTCGATGATTCTTCCGATTTCTCGTTAAAAGACGACGACCAAACGGAGGCTTTCTTTCGCTTTGGGAAGAAATCAATCCAGACGGAAGATGCGAGCATGGTTCGGGAATTTTATCGTGTGCGAAATGTGTGGCAAGCAGGGAAAAGAAGGGTTCCCTGCAGTATGTAGCGTTAAGTGGCATCCAGAACGTTGCTGGGCGATTTCTCTGACGTGACGCAACAACTGGCTGCGGATGTTCTTCCGAGACGTTGGTATGCAATTTAAGATGGTTGATTTTCTCGAGAAGCTTTTGAAGGTACGGATCATTAATGAATACAAAGAAAAGTGTATTATGCTTGAGGAATGCTTTTTGCGTAAGAGATATGGCCGGGAGTTACTCACAAGCAAGAAGATGGAAAATGTTGATCGTTATGTGACTGTTTGTAATAATATAATACATTTCTTAGTACTATTTGTTACATTTTGCCACAACCATTGCCCAACTGTAGGCGTCGTTAGTATTATTCATTCTTCAATAAAGTGAATCACAGAAATAAAAAAAGGAGTGATTCAACATATTGTCCAAAGTCACACACAGAACCGTGCGCATCCTGTAACAGCTTCAAACTTTGCACAAAACCTTCAAACTCGGAAACACCTCTTATAACATGAAGCTTCTTCACACTCGCGCAGCGCTGTCATTTGCAGCGCTGGAAGTGCAAAATGATGGGCTTCGGCTGTAAAAACAAACAAAAAAAAATGGTGGAAAACGGGTAAAACTTACAGCGAGATAGCTAACCGTACGTAAGGCAGAAACACATCATCCTATCCCTAATCGTGGGCCGAAGCAAAGGATAAAGTGGAATGTTTGCTCTAAGGCCGAAGCCGCTACGCAGATCCGACTGAAAAGTTTTGAGTGCAAAGTTTTTGAAGGCTAGTTTGAAGCGGAAGTCGAGTTTTCTTCTATGTTGATTCCGGGCGTGTTGCTCCCGCGAAGGAAAAAGGTCGATATGGGGTTTTCGGGCAAGAATATAAAAACAAACGAAGTAAAATAAAAATTTCAACAACCCTGGAGTTTGTGGCCCTGGAAAGAGTCAAAAGCTGGGATATAAAACGTGACTTGTTGATGGTTGAGATATCCGGTGTAACGTTTCGTTGATTTCCTTCAGCAAAGGGACCTCGGAAGCATAACAGACGGATCGAAACTTTTGACGCAATCTTTTGCCGGGGAATAGGAAACTCTAAAGTGTATATCGAGTGTTTCGGGCTAAAATTAGGACTATTGCTTAACGATTGTACGCCTCATTCAGAATTGATTGAGCGCGCCTAGTTGTATGCAATATGTATTTCATTTCGCTGCTTTTTAGTGGAATAGTATTCGTTGAGGGAAGAATGGAAAGGTTTTCTATTCCATAAAACGGTATGTTTGAGCACAACACAAAGACTTTTCAAACTGCAATTGAAACTTCAACAAATTCCTACCCTGAGTGGTAATATCAATATGCTAATATGTTCTAGCTTCCAGAAATGAATTCAAAAATGGACCACAATCATCATTATTCTCTGTTAGTCTCAGCTTGTTTTTGTACATTTTCCGTCTTCCATTCCGTCATGCTGAGAAAAAAAAAACCGAAAAAACTGCTGACCCTTGTCGGAAATGAAAGTGGCCATCGATCAGGATTTTTCTGAAGCACGTCGTTCCAGAACGTAGTCACTTCCAAAGGCTCCAGATAAAAACTCACTGTCATCTGCTTAATCGTCTTGTGTTCCGGTAGCCGGGAAGGTGTCCGGACCAAAAATTGGATACCATACCGGGTTGATGAATATACTGGAGCGTCTTTTGCAACACATCTCGATAAATAGACCCGCTTGCCGACCTTGCCGGCGGAAAGAAAGTTGTCAGAAGACGAGTGGGAAGGAGAGGAAGCGAGTAGCGCGGGAGAGGTTACAATGATAAATTTAAGCTTGCTAATCTTGACGATAGAGAAACGCCCAGGAAAATGGTCATTCTTCTTCGCGCGTCCTAAGACTTCCGGGGACGGTGTCTGCGAGCGATCCAGCATGCAGGAAGGCACCACCGGTGGGTAAGAAAAATGATTCAACAATTAGATTTGGACGCAAAGTTGAATAGGTTTGGAGCAGAGTTTTGCCCAGTTCAGTTTCTTTCTTCTTTCCTTTGTGCAGGAAAGTGGACAGCTCCGGAGGAAAAAGCTGAGTCAGAGACCGTGAATTGAATTGAAGTCTTTCACTGTTGCTGTTTTCGGTTGGGCTTCTTTCCTTTGGTGAGGGTCTTCTCCCCCACTTACACAAATCGTTTGTAAGCACCAGGTTAAGTTCATTAAAAGGTCAAGTTTTGTAAAAAAAAAGAACGCCAAGCAGCACGGGTGGAGAGTCACACTGCCAACGAAAAAAGGGGGCCTCCATCATCTAAATCATTCTTAGATGACTGTTATGCTGCGTCGTTGGGTTGTTTGTTGAAAGGCTTTTTTTGTGTGTATGTAAAGACTTTTTTCACGTAAGCAGTTCACTTACCCAAAATGCCGGGTGCGTTCATGGAATTTCCACTAGACGACAGGCTCTTCCGCCTAATACCATCCTACGCAGCTGTGTGTGAGGTGTTCATTTGGAGAAAATCACCGGCGAAGTTTGTTAGCGAGAGTGTACCATTTTATTTGTGTTAATTTTTTACCCAACGCATCTGCTACACGTCGCCTCAGTTTAGGATTCTTTTATGTTCGCTTTGGTAATTTCTGTTATTAAAATGTAAAAAAAGCAGAAGGAAAATGAAGCTTTTAAAATAATTATGAAGAATATACTGAAAAAAGATGGAGGCGGAAACATACTTAACTCAAATCATTTTGCTCTTTTGCACCATAGAAAAAAGTCTGAAATAAAAAATTTCAAAAGTAAACAATCATTCCTGAAAATGTAAATTTAGTTTTATCAGTCTTCTTACGATGTTTAACGTAATTCTTTCATAGAACACCGTACTATGTAGACCGCAAGTGAAGTAATCAGATTATATTTATTAAATAGAGTCATTACAGAGGTTTCCTTTATTGGTTGTTGATGCTCGTTTTCTTGCTTTACTTTTGAATTCAACGCAGAAATGAATCACCTCCCTCTGAAAATTGATGTTATTGATAAAAGGATAAAAATAGCATCCTATTGCATACATCTGGGCGTATTAAATTTTGTGAAGCGACCTACACGTTGAAACAGAATGGTCCTTTAGTGTACGGCATGAAAATGGTACCGACAACAATCAGAGTAATTAAATAATTTAAATCTATGTAAAATAATTACGACATTTAAGTGATTCAAGTGCACCGCATAATTCTTACTGCCAAGCGTTGGGGCAAACAACGCACAGCAAATGAAGTCATCGAATCAACACTAAGTAAATTAAAGCAACGAACAAGCCCGGCACGGCTAGACCGTGGCCCAGTCGTCCAAAATCCTGGATGCCGAATTTTAATTAACGATTATTTCCTGCAACAACGTCGGGACGGGCCTTCGCACACGGATCTTTGCCAGTCTTTCCCGCGAGAAGTTGCACTTTTTCCGCCAAATCGCTTCACTTCGCGGGCGAGAAAAGGAGTGTCGCGAGTGTGCCGACAGCGTGAGGAAAATCTCATTAACGGCAAAGTACCGAAACCGGTGGGCAAAGTGTTTCGCAAACTTGTTGAGTTGAGCACGTTTAGCGTCTAGGCCGGCTCACTGGAACGAACAATAAGGACGTGCTATCGGCAAGCGCCGATTTTTTTTTTCCGGTTCGCTTGATTTTTCCTCTTTGTTGATCGCTTTTTTCTCTGCTTTTTCTAACAACTCCATCGAGATGAACAGACAAGTTTTGCTTGAAGAAATAGCATTGGGGAAATGGAAGCATTTGCATAACACCGTGAAAGACCTAATTGGAATGCACCGCCTGCTTATTAGTGGAATGTTTGACGTGCAGAACTGATGAAGGGAAAAAACAATTCTCTACGATAATTAAGCATTTTAGGTTTGATAATTTGTTAAAGGCGCAAATTTACTTAAATGGAGAACTTTCAATCGGCATCAAAGTTTAATGCTCGGCGAATAAAAAAAAACCACCACCCGGGATTTATATTTGATTTGTTGACATAACAACTCCTCTTGAACCCGCCTTAGACTGTTACGGTGTGAGTCCTCCTCTCATTTTGATAAGTATGGGTCACTTATTAATTGGAAAAATATCCTCAATCATTGGTTGACTTTTTGACCGTTTCTGTGGTAAAAAAACCCACCCAAATCCGAAAGATTGCGAAAAGTGACACAACAAAAGCAAATCATAATGGACACCCGGAAGGCAAATGGTGATATTTTATGATTGGAAGTTTTGCCGCTCGTGGAAGAGATTTATTTCATGAGCCTTTTTTCTTCTTTCTCAACTGTTCAATATTGCTTCCACAGTGGCCTTTACTTCTATTCTCTTTTCCCCAAGGTTATGGATTTCATTTTTTTTTTCGGCTGGCCGCTAATCATGATGCAAATCTTGATGGGTTTTGTATATTTTGTTGTTGTTTGTGTTGATAAATTCTGAATGCTGGAAGTTGGGCTTCCCGGAATGTTCGCTTTGGCCCGAGGGTCACTAATAACTTCCCATCCCGTGACGGAGATCCCTTCGCATGTCTTCCCGGAAAAGGTCTTGTACTGTTTTATGCTGGAATCTCATCATCGAGCCGATTTATTAGCAACGATTTCGTTCCTCAATAGGAATGCTTTGTCTTGAGTTGCATAAAAACAGGCGCTTGAAGGAAAAGAGCGAAACAAACGAAGCCGTAATCGGGTAAAGAATGCTTTGTGTTAAATAAAGTTTTGCTTGTGTACCAACAAATCGTTAGTGGCAATATGTTTCAGCAACAATAAAACAACGTTAAGAAAGGGTGGGTGTTAACAGGTCCCTAAAAATATTATGCTGCAAACATATTTCATTCGAAGGCGAATAGCCTATAATGCAATAAGTCGATCGAATAGGCGAAAATTCCACCAAACATTTCCCAGCAATGCGATAAAAATCGACGTGCGAAAAAGTAATCAAATCGCGTTAATGGATGTCATAATTCATTTGGCAAATGTGCACGCCTGATTTATTGTATGACTTTTACCGCCTCTTTGTCCTCGTCCTAAACAAGGACGCGTGTGTGTGTGCGCGCGCGTCCGTGTGTCTATGATGGAAAGCTCTATGAACATAAACATTCATGGTGTGAGGTAGGTGAGAAAAAGAGCTGATTATGTTGGGAACATGTGGTAGGCATATATTATTCTTCCAAACATTTTCCACCCCACCATCGTTTGCAACCAGCAAATCTGATTCGATTCAGGATAAAATTTCCTGCTGTTCAATTATCACATTCCGGAAATTGGATGCATCACAGGAAGTGCGAGGAGCAAACCATGGATCAGGATCGTTCATTGCATTTTCAATCCAACTGCCAGTTTTATGTTTTGCATCCGTATCATTCGATTAACTCCATTTTGTAAAATTGAAATGGAACTAGTACAACTGTGTATCACTGTTAACGTGGATGATGTGTTCATTTTTCGAATGCAGATGCATTTTTTGTTTAAATATTTTTCTCAATTATGGCTGCTAATGGATAATTTCATCAACAATTAAATGTCAGCTTTTAGTTATTATTTTGAAATATCACTCAAAAACGTTTTAAATATGATGATTTATGAAATGCTTGATATAAAATAACGAGTGACAATTTAAAAACGGGTTTATTAAAAATAATTTTAATAAGACAATAATGGCAAACAAATCCTGATATGGTGTCAATTCAAGAAGAGAGAAAGATATTATAATGGTTGTAGATTTTATTAAATCAAGCAATTATATTAACTTTTACATGTACACGCAAAATAATTCAATTTGTATGTAGGACATGTTGTTGAATGCAATAAGTTTATTTAGATTTTAAAATTTTCTTCACAAAAAAAAAATTAGTGTTTTTGGTTAGACAATTTATGTGATGAAATTCGTAAAAAAATAAAAAGAATATGTAAAAGAATATAGAAAATTAATATTCGAATACTATTAAAATAATTACATATGTAAATCGCGCCGAAAGTAACGATTTATGTCGAACACAATTTTAACCCCTATTTGTATGCAATGTTTTATACATTTACATTCGAAGCACAGCTTATGGCTGATGCTGAATAAGAAAACTTGAATCTAAGGAAATTGAGGTAATACGCACCATGAATTTTATTTGATTTGGAATTAAAAATATTTACAAAAATCATGACAAGATTTGCAAGAAAATTTTAAAACTTAATTACTATTCGAACACTTGAATCTCCCGCCCAAAATCAAACGATAACATTGTCCGGCAAGCCTAAAGCTTTTGGCTAACCCGACACGTTTACACCATTACGGAAAGGTTTTGAGATAAATAATGTTTTTGTCCCCCATTCTCTTTCCTTCCGATTATGGCCACTGCAACCAGCACAAATTATACCACCACTATCTCCTTTCTCCGCCACTTTTCACGCTTAGAGCTTAGTTTACTGTCACACCAGCGTCACGCGGTATAAGATAACACCCGGTTCGGTACGGAAAAACGAAGACCCTCGACCCAACGGTTGGCGATAAACCTGCCCCGGGGAGTCCACAATTTACATGATTGAATTTATTACCGGGACACCTTGCCCGGGTGCGTTCCGCCTGCTGCCGTTGTTCTCCACCGGACGGCCAGGTGCTCTCGGTGCGCCCGTAAAGGGAGCAAATTAAAATCCAATTTGGATGCATAACACCTTACCCTCCGGTTCGGGCTACGCGTCTAGTTGGGTGACGGTTTTGTTTTTGTTTGTCAAGCATGGGGGGGGCGTGAGTGGACGATGCTTGTGACAATATTTTACAACAGTTTGAATTTATTTCGGTGCGTCGTCGTTTCGATTTTTATCGTGTTCGATGGGACGCTTTAAAGCGCTTCGAGATGGGATAAACGATCCAAGGGCATAAGAGCCGGTGTTATCGTTTGTACATATGGTTTTTTTTTCGTTATTTTGTAAAAAGTTTAATTTTAAATCTACAAAAATAAAGTAAATGTAATACAATTGCATACTTTATGGCGAATTTTCAAGGTAGTAGCTACACAATTCTGACAATTCCCGCTATCAACAAGTTGAGTTTTCAGAATTACTCTATAAGTAACTGTTGTGTTAACTAAACCATCAAATAAATACGAAAAACGATTACAAAAAAAATTAAGCAGCTATCTACATTGAATGTGAAAACCCGCAAATAAAAAAGGGCAAATTCGGTTCTGACAAAAAAAGTCCTTTTCCACATCTTACCAATCTGTCATAGTATAAAAAGGACCAACTATGTTTACCGGTTTAACCAACGATGAAAAAGACATTCAGGAAGGTTATTTTTGGTTTCCTGCTGGATCAAAAATTGATCACCTGGCTCCGTTGTAAGCAACATTTTTTCCCCATTTACCACCAACGGTGAACGAATAGTCTTCGCCTGTCTGGCCAAATACGTATGACAGTACGGATGGGCAAAACTAGTCCTTCCCAAACAAACTCCTGGAAATAGTTAACATCAGAATACCTTTGGGAGCGTGGTGAAAACGACGTCCGAACGATCTAAAACATGCTTTGACGTCACCACCGATTACTGTCTCCTGGTTACATGAAAGAACTTGTCATAGGACTATCTAACAGAAGAGGGAGTAGCCGGCTATTAAAGGCTACATAGACTGGGGAATGCCGATAAGCCTCGAATAGCACTAAAGAACTGATAGTAAGTTCTTCAACGCTCTTGGTTACTTTTCATAACGTTTCTCACTTGAATTCTTCATACACATACCTCATTTCTGGATCCTGAAGATCGTCTACAGCTGCAAACACCTCCCCAGTAGCTTCCATCCTCAGATCCAATGTGACACATCTGGTTGGGTCTCCTAACTTACATTTAACTTAAAGCTTTCGAAACATTCAGGGTTCTCAGAGTTTTTAGAGATTACTGAGACTTGGCCCGATGCATCTTCTATCCAGTTGTTCTCTAGAATTGACTGAAGATGGTCGATCAAACAAATTAAGACTCTCATCCGCTATCCTTCCTGTCTTAAACTCCAGGTTTCCAGATTTAAAGTGATGGTGTGATTCCAACTTTCATTCTGCTTGGGGTCTTTAAGATGCTTTGTCAAACAAACAAAAAAGCGGCGTCCTTAAAAGATGTTCTTTTTATTGGCATTTTCAATCATCGACATTATTTGCTGAACATTGGATTTGAGATGAGTAAGAAAAAAGATTCTCAATATAGAAAAAAATATATAGCCCAAATGACAAACAATTGTTAGAACAAATACCTAACCGAAATTTATATGTTGAAAGTTATAATTTCCTCCATTAGTCGTGCCGCACAATTGCATACTTTTAGGCGACTACAAAGTGGATGTAGCACAAAATGTATTGAAAAAATAAAAAAACGGAAAGAATTTATAGCATATTTCAATTTCACCGGCTTTGCCGATAACAACACATCACAAACACATGAAATGCACAATTTCCCCCCCATAAACTACTAATTATATTTCATCCACTAACAATCTACCACACTTCATTTATTTCGGTGTGTTCTATTTGTTCGTTAATTATTCCCGCTAGAGTGGCAGGCCCAAATTTCATCGAACCGTTTTCCGGCACGATGGAAACGTTTGTAACGCAGGAAAAATGTTCCACATGGATATGGTGGCGTTACGCTTCATCCCCTTTCCTTCATGATCCATTTGAGCATTTTCTGATCCTTTTTTTTATTTCGTGCTAGGTGTTGTTCGGAACTGTAATGGATATGGTTATGTCGGGCACAAGGAAAACAACAGCCGCACAAAGCAAAAACAGAAGAAGGTAGAACAAAATGTGAAACCTGATTGAGGGGTGTTGGAAATATGAAATGGCATGCGGGAACGGAAAAGCGAACGCTTTATTGTAATGGAAATCCGCAACTGAACCGAACCCCGGAAAATGGCGATAGCGGAAGATAATTGACAATTAAAAGTAATGAGGCTCATCGTCATGCTGGAGATGGCCAGTACGGATAGACAATGTGTGTGTGTGTGTAACGAGGGCATAAAGTCCTGCCCAGTCCACCGTCCGTTTGACACCATTTGACACCGGAACGGTCCAGAGCTGGGCCACTATTATGCACACAACACTGTTGCAGATGGCAGAGGGTGACCGACTGTTGGCTCCATCCGCATTTATCCCCTATCGAGAGGGTCAGATAGGGATACGTGTGCCACACTGACACCTATGTACCAAAGCGCAACAAACAGGGGATAAAGACGGTAGGATTAAACAATCTGCCAGCTGGGAAACGCTGGGATAACGAACACTATAACAAGCACGCGTAATGCGTGCAAATCGCTTCATGGTTCACAACCATGCCTTGAGGCATGATGGGAGAAGAAAGCAATACTGTAAGCTCTTTCAATATGTAAGGAAGCAGGAAAAAATTCGGCAATTTACGCACCTTACAAATTGCTTTCCAATCATACGTACCGCCCCTGGTACGTAGAACAGCTCGCTCATGCAAACTGTTATGCGCGGGATATGTGGAACTGACACAGCCAGAACGGGAACGGTACATTACAGGGCGAATTTAGCACAACAATTCGCAACACGAGAAACAATCGTTAATTTAGCACGTTCTGTGGCGTGTGAAGATCCTTAGCGGTTGGTTCGCTTTCCTTGGTGCGTGTCCAAGTGGGGCTTTTTAGATTGTGATTCACCACACCATGCTCGTCACGATACAGGGAGGAAAAAATATATATTGTTTTTCATCGCTTCAGTAGATAACATTGCTTAAAACGCTTGAAACGCAGGCTTTGTACGCAAAATGCATATTTGTAAGCATTTTGCCGCAAAGTATGCAACCCGCACTACAAAAAGGTGTAAATCATACAATTAGCATACGCGAAGGCCATTCATTTCACGACCGATCGTGCTCACACGGGGAATATAATTAATATAACGCCGGTGCAAACAAATCAATTACCAGCGAGAAGTTCCACATTTTAATGGGCATTGTGTTTACGCAAACGCAACGGAATAATGGTAAACTTTTCCAATCGATAATCATTTACCCCGGCAAACTGTACGAGACAAAGTATTCCTGGTTCGGTAGTTTAATATTCAACTTCACTGCGTAAGCGTCAGTTCGAACTGCTTTCCTTCCATTGTCAGCTAGCGTAACTTTGCTTCGGCAGTCGGGATAATCCCGTTGTGTCGCGCTGTAAAACTTCCGCACTTCATATTGACCGGAAATTTAATCCTTTCAGCTAATATTTGCCTTTCCCTACTCCACGGTCCAAACTTTCGGGTGGTAAAAAATAAGGAATAGAGCTTCCGCTCCTTACGAAAACACAACTCTACCGGCACAATGCCACCAAGGGACGTCAAATCCTTTTCCGTCGTGGTTTGAATTTGTACTTTTGGAAAAAATAACAAAATCCCTCTAAATAATAGCAAACAAAAAAATAAACGTCCTTCTTTTGTGTGTGTGTGTCTGTGTGGGATTATGTGTTGAAAGGGTGGCTTTTTTCCCGCCCGCTGGGAGCATTTAGCCTTTTCTGGGGGATAATTTGTTGTGCAGGCTGTGCGACATGTGCAGCACTCCGCTGGGGATGCATCACAATTTATCGTGCATATCGGACTCATTTGTTTGCCCGGATGGGCATTTGTTGCGGTAAGGTGTCTATGTTTTTTCTTTCATTCTATCTTTCTCTCCTGCAACATTTTCCAAACGGCTAGATAAATTGTTTGCTCAAGCGGCCAAATGTGTACGGACATACATTGAAGTAGAAAGTATTGAGACACGGTGGTTGTCAAAAGTGCTGGTAGTGGAGCGTGGAATGGCTTTCTTGGTTGCTTCCTTGCGAAGCCTAAAGTTCTTCCATGTCTTGAAATTTTCCTTCCTGGTACGCTTTTTTGGTCAGTGCTACCGGATGTGTATGGACCGGAATGGACGGCGAGAAACATAATCCTCGATCATTAATTTGCACCAGCTGTGCCTTGGCTACGGTGGTTGTCCTTTTCATAGCCTGTCAGTAGACATTGACAAGCATATCGATTAATCGCCCAGCACCCAGAAGAATATACGCACTGCTCACGTTCGCTGCGGGACGACGGAAGGATTAATACGTAGCTGCTATGGAAAGGTTTCCGTCAAGCTACTAATTTGCCTTTGTGACCTTTAATTAGAACAATCGCTTTGTGCGACAAATGACTTTGATGCCGGTGGTCTTTGAAGCGATACTGGGTTTCTGCTGTAAATGGCCCATTCTCCATCGTCACTGGACGAGAACAAAACATTCGCACGGAAGGGAGATTAACAGTCGATCGTTAACCATTCTTCAAAGGACAGGCGTTGATTGGATAGGGCTGGAAATGATATTTACCGGGTGTTGTATTTGATAATGAGATATTTTAATGGCTGTTATGAAAGAAGAAAAATATCGGTTTTTTCTTGGAAGACACATTAACTCTATAAACATCGGTGTTGGATCAAGTAAGTTGAAACCAATCTTAAATTTAGTGATTAATTTGGGTAGTTTTTTTTTATTATTTTGATTCTATATTTAGGGTCCCAGTGTTCTTGAGCTACCATGAATAATGACTGACTCTTACTTAGTTTAATTATCAATATTAGTATACAGCCAACTATATCTTACTGAAAGACTACCGGACTGTCGATTTAGAAAATCAGATTAAAGGGTTCCTAAAGGGCTACTGAAATCATAAAAATCAATAGAGACATTATACATTGACAAACTCATATATTTAAGGTATTACCGAAAACTTTGAAAGCGATTGCAGACTTAAATACTCGTCATGCTAGCAGCATATATACATTACATGGTTTAATAATTGGGTGAAATTTTGCTGAAATATAGAGACAGCAATGTGCTGTAAATTAAGGAACTGTAAAATGATCAAATAAGAGTGGTTTGCCAAATTTCACAGTTTGTAAATCAGAAGGAGAGTTCACTGTAAATTGAACGTGTGTTCTATTCGTTTAAAGACCAGGGATGATATTTCCTCGACCACTGGACCGTCATTAAGAAAACAAGGTGCAATGAGGGTTTTTTTTACCCAGACAGCAGGTGTTATTTATTCATATTATACCAACCTAAATTGCATAGATTTTTACAACTATACAAAACATATTTTAAACGATCATAGTCTCGGTCGTTCTATCGTAGATAAAAAAAGCATTTTTAAAAACATTTATTTAATAAGAAATTTATAATTTATTAAATAGCTCGAATTCAATTCAATACATCAATTATTCGAAAACAAGTAAAATTTTATCCATAGTGCTACTGTATTCGGAAAGGATCGTACAGATGTGCTGAGTTGATGGATGAGTTTTTATCTAGCACATTCAGGCATGGGGTAGGACGGTGGAGTATGAGTACGTCGCACGAACACTCGAAAGTATTGGTAAGGGTAAGCGAGTCTGAAGAAATTTCCAATCTCTCGTGCGGTGTTTGTTCGGTGGATAGGGTAGGGTCAGTGGTAGAATAGTTCAGCTTTCAAATCAACGCGCTTACCATTTCGCAGAGTTGACCATCTTTGACAACTCTGCGCTACCGCCTCTGATGACGCTTCGACTTGACTGATGATATAACGATGTTTACAACACTAGTTAATATTAAACCACGAATAATAACAGCAGAAAGTATTATTTTACCGCATATTGTTTATTTCAAGTTGTATTTATAAACGCTATGTAATTAACAAAAGTCTAATTGTTCAGCAACATAACACAATTGCCAATACTCTTTCTACTTACTACTTCGAGTCGTGCTACCTCGTTGCCACTTATGTCTTTAATGCATCCTTTTCTACATATTATTGTACTTGTTTGACGCTACAATTTATGTTAAATTTTGTGACGGTTTTGTTTCGTACATCCTGGGAAGCTGTCATCAATTACATAATTGCACAAAAATCTATCATATACACGTGCATTGCTTTGAGATTTGTAATTGTAGAATGCTGCAGAAATCTAAGTATATTTCAAATATTTTTATTATTTAAAAATATGTACAATGGAATGTCCCACCAAGAATTCACAATAAAATATGCGCTCAAATAATAGGAATGCGTTTCAAGAGGCAAGAAACGGCATAATGCAAAACCTCATTCGCCATTTCATCTTCAATTGAACATTCCTGAAGAACAAATTGGAAAAAATCTAATGTTAGTGATTCCTCGTATTTTAAAATCATTTCGTATAGAAAATCAACAACCGTATTTGCTTTTTCTGTGCAAGAAAGGTTGCGGATTTCTTCCTTGATTAACGCTTGTGTTACTGTGAAACACCTTTTGCTTATTGTGCTATGACAAATAGTCTCACCTGTTGGGCCCATTGTAGCGAAACAATCCACAAGCGATCGTTGTTGAAAGTATACAAATATATTGGCAGTATGCCGCTCGTTTGAACTGTCTAAAAAAATTTGAAAAGCTTCCCAAATATTTATTGTATTGACTTGATGCGGATTTAATCCACAGCAAATTAAGCTGTGCAACATATACACGCAGTCATGTTGCATGACCATGTCTACCAAATTGGATCCTGCCTCATCAGCACCATATCGATCGAGAATCCTTTTAAATAATTTGGTGAATAAAGGAACCCGTTCTTTATGATTTTTTTTGTAGTAATGCGCTCTTTGTAATTGTTTCATAATCTCTTCAACTAACTCGAACGTAACGGCCATATTCGTCTTCTGAAGAATGTAACTAGTAATTTGTTTGCTGCCGTGATGTATAGCCACAGACAACATTCCTTTTATACTGTGTTCCGGATCTTCGTGAGGGCGCTCAACACAACAATCAAATGCAAATGGAATCTCTATTTCAAACGTTTCGTTCTCACTTTGACTGCCAAATTCACATTCGAAATTGTCTTCTTCAACGCATATAATTTTCTGTTCGATGCAGAATTGCCTGAAGATTGTTTTAAACGATTCCAGTTCATTTTTCACAATTGCATTTTCGGCACATACGAATAAGATTCGGTTGTCATTAATCATGGACACGAGAGTGGGACATTGTTCAACAAAATAAATTGTTATATCTTCGGCTCTTTCTGCCAATGCCAGTTCTAAGTGTTGTTTTCCACGGTCGTCTAATAACGCCTGTGGAGTTGATTTTGTGATCAACTGACGAAATAAAGAAACACTGTCCTCAGTGATAAGTTTTTCCAACACCGATGAAGAATTTAACTCCGCAAGGGGAGTATAAATATCTATTTTTTTGTCTTCGGTTAGATAGTTTGCCACGCGTTCACTTAATTCCTCCGCTAAATTCTCTTCAAGTAGGGTTTGAAATAAGTACGTTGTATACCTCTTTTGCATCATAAGTAAAATACTTATATGATTGGCACTTACTTGCTGGAAGAAATTGTCCACATTGGGGTTCACACCACTAAAGTAAAGAGTGCGTATTGCAAAATCGTCGTCGAGAACAAATGCATACTCTATAGCATTCCATCCACAAAGCTTATCGTTTTCGTTAATAAGATCATCTGGCATTTCGGCTAATATTTCATGTACAAAACTAAAATTGTGATCTACCAAATGCAATGGCAAACGGCCAACCTTATCTGTGACTTTAAGAGCAGATGGCTTATTAAGTAGTATTTCTTCAAATTTGTCATAGGATTTGTGCACCAGTGCCAAGTGTAAATCACAGTCATCACTTTCCCTTAGGATAAGACAGTCTAAAAAGTAACGAGTTGTCTCCAAAGCATCTGACCAAATCGTTTGAGAGCGAAAGATACTCTCCTTCTTAAACCGCTCTAATTTTTTGAACAACCAACAGGCAGTGAAATATTCTGCAAAAATTCTATGCAAAA
>KB663677.1:798023-850754 GCA_000349025.1 Anopheles minimus
GATTTAATATCACGAAAAGAAATGAGATGTACAAAAGTAAAAATAAAGCTTTTGTTTTTATGTTAATGTAGCATGCTTCTGCTAAACAGCTATCATTAATTCATCCAATCATCAAAACCAAGACAGCACACAGGTAAATGCTGAAAAAAACCAAATATTAAGCAAGGATCGCAAGTAAGTCAACCACATAGCCGAGAACTCAAATCAGCAAATTCAGCAGTTTAATCGAGCACGTGACAACAGAAGCAAACACTTCAAGCGAAGATATGGAAGGATACCAGTGGACGCTCCTAGCGTATGTTGCGATGCAATATCCAACCGATTCAAAACATGTACAGACAGATAACCAGGAAAGATAATCTGATAACATTCTTTTTGTTAAGAACCTGCAGTTCTTGTCTCTGCAGTTATCGTTCTGTTAAGAACCTGCAGTTATTGTACGCAATGTTGCCCAACACACCATATTGACCAACACAGCTATAAACTTGAAGACGGTTTAACCTAAATCAAGACTTAACGCAAATAAAAAAACTGAATTAAACAAATAACGCAACAAACCCTTTTTTTGATGAATCTCAGCCGTCTCCTGTTGGACAATCGAGAGCTATTGACTGTCCGAACTAGACACGTAAACTTTACGTCTGCGTGCAATTATTTCAGAGCCGCCTTCCGACGGTTCTCAAGTGTTACCAATATTACAAAGTGATACCTGCCAACACACATCAATATATATCTTCTTTTTCTTCTTCTTTGGCTTAATGACCTACTTGGTCATGCCTGCCATTGCTGGCTTACGAGATTTATTAATATTAAAATACCACGTAGTTGGATAGTCAGTCCTCACTACGGGAGAACAGTCCGGATGAGATTTGAACCCCGGTCTTGCCGTGTGAGACCAGCGCCGTTATCGCCTCTGCCATCGTACCGCCCCTTTATTATACATTACTATACTAGAGTCTATACTAGAATTACCAGGTTCACCTTGACTTGTATTCAAATTGAGCTTTATTGGTGGATGTTCGCTCAAGCCATCCGCGCTGTGCATGGTCAGTGGATCGCGTGGTGATCGTCTTCCCAACCATTCATACGAGAGAGGGCAACAAACCCTACTGCCTTTAAAATGTCTAAATGGAGAGCCATTTCATGATTAGTTAGAGAGTCATGTGCGCTACATCGCTCATTCCGGAAAAATAAATTGTTCTTCACCATTGATTGGTTCCATCACTTGCAGCATGTATGAAAAAGTCACCAACGTTTGTCTAAACACTTAATTAAAGTTTTTACTTTGAAGGAATGGAATAGTTTCAAAAAATCTATTGAAATCCAATTGATGTGGGGCTTGCCACTCATTTGGGAAACCGGTATAATAGCCATTCGATTACTTCTTTGATAACGGAAGGGTTTTTTACACGCGGTCGTGAGAGTCCGAAAACATTCGAGAAGGTGACACTCGGACCTCTCTTTCTCGGAGAAGCAAAGAATGAATGTAATCTACTCACTCTTTGAAACCAAATCATATCAGGTTACGACACGACTACCATCACAACGCAAAAAGACGAATGTAGCACCGGCCTTTCAATATTAGCATTTCAATCATCTAAATCGTTCAAGTCACATCGATTACAGAGTATGCTGGATGTTATTTTATTGTATGAGTGCCATGCAGACATACGCACTGACGAGAATAGAAGGAAATAAAAAAAGAATTGTAGGTCAGGAAGATAACTAGTGAATAAAAACAAACATATCCCAATCTTATTGGCGGATCAATCTATGGGCGGCTGTCGGTCCAGCAGTGCAGAAATTAGAAACAGTGGTGATGTCATCCTTGATAACCTCAAATATTTCGCCCTATCTTGTTTCACACGACTTGTGGCTTTGAGACATTTTGTGACAATCGTTTTGCTGCACAGTATGATGTTCTTCAACATCACCTATGTTGCTTAAGTTGAAGGCGTAAGGCTGAATACGTCCGGTGGCGATGTAGCCACACGGGAAAAGAAACCGAACATCGAACAGGAATTGAAACCACACACACAGAAAGATGAAATGATTATGTTTATTACGATCACAGATGATTTTCATTGGTGTCACTGAAATTATTATCAAATGATGAAACAATGGAATCAAACAAACGACCACCAATTAATGATAATCTGCAGAAGAATTCACTAGTACCAATTTGAACGAAAACGAATAATAATGGATGCTCACTTTTGCAACGGTACTACGTGTATGATCATGAAGTAAAATGTTATAGATCTATTGTAGCGGGATCGAATAATGCATTATTACTTTTAACATTTTAGTTAACTACATTTAAAATTTCAGTTAACTCACATCACTTTTATTACGGCCTTGCTTATCTGTCTTACTTCACCGGTCGTTCGATGTTACACGGCGTCAATGAAGTGGGTGATGTCACTTTAGATAACTTCGAATATTCCGCACTAACTTGTTTCACACACACTTTTCGACTTTTTCTACACTTTGAGACTTTAGGTAGGTTTGTAATTTTCTTCGTTGGCAATCGTTTTGCTGCAAAGTATTCTTTTCTCTTTACAAAACCTATGTTGCTTAAGCTGAAAGCGTCAGGCAGAATACGTCCGGTGACGATGAAGCTGCACGGAATAATAAATCGACAAGTATGGATGAAATACACGAAAACGCCAACTGGTTTTGTTTACAACGCACGGTTCAAAAGCCTTAGTTGATCGAAGCATGAATGCGTGCAGAAAAAAAAATAAACAAACTTCCTCCGAAGGCTTATCGAGTGCGCGCAGCTTGCTAGCTCGATTCGCTCTGTCCCGCTTAAATTTTTCGCTTCGTTTTCGCCTCTCTTCTTTCGCCTTCGTGTTCTTTCGCTCTCATCATCTAATTCGTTCATCGATTCTATCGGCCTTTCTGGCGTTCCGGAAGTGTCCGAGCTTGAGGTTAAATAGACCGTTTAGGCAGCACTCTATGAGCCGTGAGATAAGACATCGTACAAGATAAACACAAATCAGTCTCTATGTAGTCATATGTAGGTGCTCCTGCATAGAACCTGCCAGAGAAACACGACATCGAACAAAACAGTTTGATTCTGCCTGACAGGTATGCAATGTGCATACCCGATTGGTTTTATGTTTATATTTGGCACATTTTGTTCGTGTTTGGCGATTGTTGTGTAAAATCCTCTGATATTGAAAAATTAAAAAGCATTACAAGGGTACATTTGATACGCGGGAGCATGTTATACGCAGTCTGCGTCCGCATAAATATCAGTTTCTTCTCGGCAGTTTAGTAGCATTTGAAGAACCACCAAACCCGGTGAGCTGGATCCGCATTCTTCTACGAGTTCGATAAAAATACAAGATGAAATTCGATGTAAAACACCTATCATTTAATACAATAAATCTAGAAAAATATGCTTTCTGATCAAAACAATGATTTCCTGGTAGATAGCGTTTCACCCGCACTGACGTTTTCGCAACACATGCTGCAAGTGTGGTTTCATGCTCTTGCCGTTTTGATGTCATGCTCTGCGATTTTCAGAACAGAAAACAGAACAGATCAACAGAAAAAAACCTTTATTATACACAAACGGAAACGTTCAAGCAAACAAACGGAAATCAAATATGCATTGCGAAGTACGAAGTACAATGTTTATCTCAATAGTCTTTTCCGTTCTCTGCTTTACACGTTGCATACTATTTGGCGCAACAGCTATCTCGATTATAAGAATGTAATTACATTCAAATGAAACAAGACATCTAATGCGCAGTTCATCCATCGTTCTGTACATTAAAAAGCGTAATGTCTGAAAGTATGAGAATGATATCTTAATAGTCAATTTTTAAAATTAAAGGACATTCCTTTCCTATTGTTAACAATTCAAATGTCCTGAAAGTCCTACACAAGGTAAAAAGCAATACTTTTGCATACTTTTTGGGGCAGTGGCTTACGCAACGATGAAATAATCCAAGAAGACCTTCGATTTTGACCATTATCCTAATTTTGTATCTCAATTAAAATTATGTAATTCCGCTCAAGGGTTTATTGCTCAGAACGTGTATCACAACGTTATCTTTTCTCAGCAGCAAGCAATTTCAACACGATCGGCGCCTCCACTTTCGACAAGAAACGTTATATCCGACACGTCCTCAAAACAAACGCCATCCCTAAGCTATGCAATCAAGGTGAGACAGACAGTGTTTTTCCCCAATTTTCTCAATAGTACAAAAATCCATCAATTATCTTGGCCTTCCCCTACCAGGTAGTAACCTAACGTTACACCACAAATGGGAGCCGACCACTGGTTTAACCGACAGCTTCTCCGAACTTTCCTCGGTGGTGCGTTTCAATCAGACCGGCGTGGTAAGAATGGATGCCTTTGCGTTACACGTGAATCGACAGGCTTTGTGCTTTGCTTCCGGACTTGTTCTCTACATTGTGATGCTTTTAGATACCGGTATACCGGCGTTACTGTCCTTGTTGGGTGCTTTGTCTGTCTGTGCGTCTATAGTTTTCTCTCGATGTAACCTTCTTCATCCGACATATTGGAGCGTTTGGGTGTAGTTTTGGTTTCCGCTGCTGGCCACAAAGCCACCAGGATGGAAGGTACCTAGAATGGGCTTCCGGAAGGCCAAAGCTTATGATGCGTGACTGATACAGTAGAATCTTTTCCTTCTTGTTGTTTTTTTTACACATTCCCTCCTAATCTGGCTATTGTTTGTGCTAGTGTGTGTTTTTTCTTTGTCCTTCCGAATGCTTGCGTACATCATGTACTCTTTTAATTGTCTCTTAGTATCCCTGGTGAATGGACAGTACTGGGGAGATGGTTTTTCATTTGCTTCCTTTATGGTACACAAGAGAATGCTGATGATGCGACAAGATGATGCTGTTATGTGGTCAAACGAACGAATGTAGTGAAAAGGTATGTAGGTCTTACTTTAGGTGAAAATTACTGCATTAAGCGATTCAAGTCATTAGATGAGTGGAGATGAGCTTGGAAAGCAAACAACCAAGTTTTTCATTTGTATCATTCAACGTACAATTTTAAACACAAATTTCCTCCATTCATTTTAAGCCAAAGTTTTACCCTGAACAAGAAAAGAAAACAAAATCTATTCTATTGGTATCCTTCTGCAAACCAAAAAGGGAATTATAAACAGCGTACCCCTTTTGCTGGGAAGCGTCTGCAAAGGTTATCCTTCTCCGTAAAGGTTGCACAATTGGAAAACTTACAGTGACGTTAGCAAAAGTTTGTTTTCCAACGATGAAGTTTATTATCCAACGTTCTCGTGAAAGTTAGCAGAGGAAAGTATTCCCATAGAAAGCACGCGCCGGCCCCTGGGCGCTCGGTGACTGCGAACTATTTTGCTTCGTAGAATTCTTCGTCTGCGTAAGCATCCTTCACCGTGGTCGGATAAGAGCTCGTACGGCAGGAATATTCACGCCCGCTCGTAGCAAAGCCTCACAGTCCTAACATGTGTATGGTTTGGTATCGGTTATTGAGGGATTTTATTTTCCAAACGGGTTTCAGCTTTTCGACTCAATTCCTTCGCTTCGGTAAGCGTAGCGTCTTGATAAAATTTATGTCGATGGTGGCATCCTCGACTGGCGGCCATCAATGTCAATGCGGAGGATGATGCATTGAAGCTGAGCCGTCGAAGGACGGGTTGGTCGAAATATAACAATATTTACCCTATAGACACTCACACCTACAAAGCAGCTCCACATTACGAGAAAAGGAAAGATGATTTCTCTCTCAGGAAGACGAAGCCTTAACCACAAACCAAGACCAGCAGAATGTCTTTTTCAATTTCTATCAATGGCAGACCAGCTCTGTCCAACGGGGATGGGGAAGGTTTTTCGGAAAAGGGCCGGTTTTAACCACTTTATGATCGTAAGGCGTAGACGTCGGAGGCATCAGCTTCTTTCACGGAGTCGATAAAATTCTGAGGCTTGTTGAAGTGGAAGTTTCAAAATGGGACTAGAACCCCGATGAGTGAGCGGGTATGAGTGGCTATAGGTAAAAATTGTGGAGCACACTTTTGAATGGTTTCCACAAGACTTTTTAGGGGGCGCAGGAGGTCGTGGGGATGAAGGGAACTCTTTGGATGGTTCTGTGCTCGATGCTTTGAGGTTTGTGAAGAAAACCTCACAGAAGGGTATCAGTACGGTATTATCCAAACCAACTAAAGGGATGGAGCAAACGAAAGCATTCAATAGGTTGAATTAAGGATTTATCAGCATTTATTCGTTACATTCCCGAGCATCGTTATGCCATAGGCGGTACCAATTACTTACAGTGTAGCAGGAGTGGGAAACATTCGCACAATTCGCAAACTGAATACAATGTCTGTGCCTGCTGCAGGAAAGTTGTGCCGATTCGTCTAAGCCATGTTAAGACGATTGCTGATGAATTGCAATCGTTGCCGTTGGTAATGGAGGCGTGTGCTCGTTAGTCGTTGGAGCGATAGACAACACTGGAAACAGAGGACCTGCTCTCGATCTTGTTACCTTTTGTGTGTCTTGTGTGACGAGAAGTTTACGTGGAAAAGCATCCAGTTATAGATGGTAAACATCATATCTCAGCACATCGTATGCTGGCATCAGCATTGTTAAGCTGTAAAAAGAGTTGTGATAAAGCTATGCTTCTCTCGTGAGCTATACGAATGAGGATAACAGAAACTATTCAAAATTATAATATTGTGCTGAACAAATAGATTGCGAAGCAAATTGTTGAAAGAAAAGAAATAAAATAGAAAGAATTCCCCCAGCAGTGTACTCAGTCCACTCCGTTTCCCTTTGTTAATTCCCATATCTACCACAGTGCGTAACATAAGTTATAAAGATACATAAATGAAAATTATGTGCTGCAAAGTAGCAGTGCATAAAAAAAAAATTGCCAGAAAGATTCCAATAATTGCATGCCGATATAATACCCCCTAGGAAAATTGTTGAAAGCGTATATTAACACTATTGTAAAGCCATCAAGCCATTTAGTAGAGTATTAAATTACCCAAATCAGTACCGGAAGCTAGTTGAACCAAGATTTAACAATTAATCACCCAAGGCTGGCTGAAGCTAGAAACATGAAAAAACCATCAAAAATGATATTGGTCCATGTATTAAACATGCTCTTTTGTTGTCCAAATACTTGGTGTGTTACACACTGTAAATATTAATATGAATTTTATTTTGCTCTTTTGCATTTTGCTAAAATGTTCCACGAGTCAACAATATCGATTGTATGCCATAGAGCAATTATCAGACAACAAGGAAAAGCGAAATTCATGTGTTACATTTTCTCATAAGGATGCAATGTAACCTAGTAAACCCCTGAATGTATGCAAACCCCATGACAGTATATTCAGTAGAATGAATTAAACCAGCTCGTCAGACTGTTTCAATGGAAAAACGGTAGAAAAACTTTTTCTTCCAGTGTTCCCACGCCACAACACGACAAGACTTATCGTCCATTGATAGACGCACGATCACTGCTACTTACGCAAGCGATTATATTTATTTCCCAGAATTATAGCAACCACATAACTCTCGCAAGGATTAAATATGGATCTCGGGCATGCCGTTTCAGCGGCGCGTTTCTTTTCGTCCACGGTAAACCGCTCGAACAGGCGGACCGATAGATGGCGGTACAAAAATCCAATAAATATAGATTGGTCTTGACGGTGCCGGTACCGATTCATCGCTCCGCACCGCTACCGGGAAAACTCGGATCGGAAACTCGTTAACGAAGGGTGTCTTATCTGGTTGAAGGCATTTCCTTGATACAGGTTCCCATCCCCACTGCAGTGGGTGAAGTGGATTGCAAGAGTGAAGTGGGATGGGAGATACGCCGCCATGATATGTTGTTAGTTAACAGGTGAATGAACAGAGCGCCGTCGTGAGTGCTGTCTGCAAGGAATGCTTTCCACGCGCTCATTCCGATACGGGCGGAGACAGAAGGGAAAACCGGAATGGAGGCCGGCATGCTTGAGGATGCTTTTTCTCCTTCACTAAATTTTCTTCCCAATTGCTTCCAATTTAAACCGGGCGAGAAAAACTGCTGTGCAACCTTGTTCGACAGCGAGCTACAGCGTTTAAAATGGAATCTTGTTTTCGGGTGTCTTTGCCGGTGGACTGGGGATTTTCCCGGGAAGTGCCCGGACGATGATGATAAGAAATTATGTTTATTTGGACCAAGCGTGTGCCGACAGATACGTTTATTGGTGGTGGCGTTGGGATGTGAGTGCCGGGTGGGGAAAAGTTTCAAACGGAGCATTCCAACCTCGTGAAGTGTGGACGGTTTGGGGAAGCGAAGGGTGGCCAAGACGATGGCCAAGTTTCGTCGACAAGTTGCTTCTTAAATTCTCTTCGACATTGCTAGCGAGCTGAATAATGCGAATCGTCTGCGTCGTTTCAACGACAATTGGAAAAGTCGCTGGGAACAGGATGGGCAGATTGGCTGATGTCGTCTAATGTGTCACCGCCAACAGCCAGACGACGCGACTGGTACAGGGAAACACTCCGAACAGGAAACTCCCGCCAAACGGTGCTACTTGAGCAGCAGGTTACATTGCAAACAGGGCAGGCCATCTGGTTCATTAAAAGTTTGAACCGTCACCAATCCGGTGCAGAGTGTGCCATTGATCCGCGGCCTCCTGTACATCAGTCGGGAGTTTCTTTTGTTTCCGGGCGTTGAGGGTTGATTTCGTCGAGGTTAAAGTTTGATGCCACCACGACTGAACGTGCAGAGAAATACAAGCCTTACAGACATCCACCAAAAGCAGTCCCCTTCACCGGATGTCAGACACCTTTCAGGTTACATCTAGCAGATCTCTCTCCCATCCGCACGTGTAGCAATCGTACAGTCAAATGTGAAAGAATGAGAACACACGGGGCGCATAAGCGGATAAGAAAAGGAAGGTCACAGGAAAAAAAAAGCAACGACACGATGTACGTTAGTCATTTGTCACCCGTGACATGACAGCTAAATTGTGTCCCCAAGGAGCTTTACGCGAAGAACGTCGGTTGTGTGTGTGTGTTTTTTTTTTGGTGCTCGTCTGCCATCACCCAGAATGTCTGTGAGTGTGCTTTCTGTTGGTTTTCATATTTTTATGTCCAATTCAGTTGAAGCTCAAAGTCCCGGGGTAAACTTCAGCCTGCATGAGCCCGTGCTTGTACGCTTCGTTGGGAAGGAAACTTGGGCCAGAAGGTTTCCGGAAGGATGGGCAAAATGGGATTGTTTGATATTTGACACTGCTCCAAATGAGTTGAAACGGGTATGACATCTTGCTCCCGGCGGACTCCCTCCACCCACGGTTGACCTCACAAGAGCAACATTAAAGCTTCCCCGAACACGGTGAGCTTCGTCTGCGGCCAAGCACTTCCGACGGAATTGTGGTTTCGACCGTGTGCAACGTCTGTCTAATCGTCATCTTTATAAAGCACCGCCACCAAGCGCTCCTGGAGAACCCCTCCCGTAATATATCTCTAATCCGGCAGGGAAGCAGGCCTGAAGATGAGAGCGCAATAACACCGAGCGAACGCCGTAATGGGTCCGGTTTCTTCAGTGCACAGGGCAACGAATGTTGGCATCCGGGACAGTAGTTCCGACACCGTTACTGGCAGCCAACCTACCGAGGCAACACCTCTGCAATCTATCTGTGTGTACGGCTGTTGGGATAAATTTGGGCAGCAGGCACTTAAGCGTTGAGACGTTATGATAAAACGCTCGCAACCGTCTAATGCGGTGATAATTGACAATTAAAAGTAATGATATTCGCACCTGAGAGCACTGGTTGCGAGATCGTCAAGAGGACGGAATGGACGAAACGGTCGAGGTGAGATTTTCCCGTTGCTAAGATGCCAAACCAGCCCGGGAGGGTATTGGGCAATATGGATGGATTTTCACACGGAATCCAATGGTACGATAATGATGAAGGAAGTAATAATGGTGCTTTGTAGCGTTGTCATTATTTTATAAATACATTTTAACAATGCAAAACGAAGGTAGTGGAGAAGGACTTAATGAGATAATGAGCACGCCTAACGCCCAAAGGTTTGCAATAAACTCAACATTACTCCGTCGGGGGTCTGTGGAGCATCTACTGACTTCGAAAAAAAAATATCTAAAAAGTGACTACTCAAATTTCGATCAAGCGTGTAATGTGATGTTTATTGCATAGCTGCAGGCGTTTTAATTGTTATGTCCTATATGTGTGCCATTTTATACTGAAAACAAACATCCGCACCATCTTTTTCCACTTTTATCGCTCGCTTTTTTGCAATCTTCAATATTTGCAAATCTATTTAACATCACAATCAAATGCAGCCAATTAGGGTGGGTGAGTTTGCCAATGGATGGGAAGGAAGGTGTATAGATAGCAATATTTTTATTGACAATCAACGATTCACTTAACAACCGGTTGGCTTAGTTCCGTGGTACACTCACTCCTACTCCCCGTGTCCTGTGCATTGTGATAACTTCGATTTGTCGCTATGTTTTGCATTGCTGCACATCAACTTGCTGCATGACAATGAAACATACCCAGGAGTAGCTCTCGTTGCTCGTGGAAATCGGATGCCATTTTGTTGAGTCACGTACGTTGCTAAATCCGGTTAGAATACATTCAACAATTTGCACCCCCCATACTCCGCAGCCCTGATGGGTGTTTTTCAATAGGAATGCTTCAAGCTGTTTTGATGTTTATATTTTGTTATCCTTGTTTTGTTGAGTAAAAAAGGAAACAAAAAATTAAAACTCCACAAACTGCTGGTTGGGAAATTTTATACGAAAAGTTACAGGTCAAATATGCTTGCATCTTTATGAGAGGAGAAAAAGTGGTGCCATGCTTTCCATTGTAGTAAACGATGTTGAAAAATTCGACCCACAATAGTCTGGGATCGGAAAGTTAAAATCATCAACATGAAATCCCAGCGGATGCCGGATGCCGGTACCCGTTTTGCACCACCGAAGGCGGATGTTTAGTTTTGGAAAATGTGAAGTTAGCCTCGGATATCCTTATCTACCTTTCCAGAGGTGGTGGAGCGGTGTAGACCAATGCGTACCAATCTCCAAGACGCATCTGTATTGTTCAACGATCCCCGAGCTACATCATCAGTTGACCGGTGACGTTAACCGGTATCCGATACCTTTGAAGGGGTTTGGCAAAAACTCTGTAAAACTATGGTGGACTGGAAGAACGGGCGAATAAATATCGATCTACTCGGTTTGCGGGAATGTGTTGGTGGAACATAGCGATAGGGCGTGAGGGTGATGCGTGTGCTGGGAGTGGTACTAAAAGGACATTGTTGTAGGTTATCAGAATTCCCTCGAGGAGTTGCATGTTTATGCTTCAATCCTTTAGATCAACCGCATTGTACACCGGTTAGGCAGAACGACATAAATTCGATCGATATTGGAACGATTCCTCGTTGGCAGCCTTGTTCGCAGAAGTGGGCAAAAAGGTACAAAATTCGAATAACAAATTATGTCGTGTTAAATGCTTGTTTTTAATGCCAAAAGTTGTGTTTGTCCTGCCTCGAAGCACACTAGCATGTGCGTAAAGAAAAACGCCCCAAAGTATGCAATTTGTATATCAACGTTTTACAGGAATACAGTATACAGGAATTAAAATATAAAGTCATCTATATGAGGAGGAAAATTATTGAATAATCCCATAATTGGAAAATTAACCAAAACGCCCAAAGTTATGCAATTAGTTACTCAAATTATGCTTTAGTGTTCGCTTTAGATGTTAGTAATTGACGACGTACAAAAGTTGGATGAAACCGAATAAATATTTCAAAGCTTAACGAAACACATGTAATTATTGCTACTGATCGTGATGCAAAACTTTGTCTTCAAAAGACGACATTTTGTTACATTGGTACTTACCTCTGGTAACGATACTATCATGGAACCATTCTTCGAACGTCATTGAAGAAAGGAGCATATACCACAGCTACGTGCACTCCAATTTATTTGATCTCATTTATTAGAAGGATACATGATGTCTGCATTTATTTATATGTCATTCAGATTGCACCTTTCCATTTTTTCGTTCCCACCTTCCGTCTCACGAAACGTACATACAATACACTGGCCTCTCTTCACTAAACGCTGTTAAAATGCAAACCGTCCTGTGCAACCGTCATCCCCGGGGTCGTGATTTACATTCTCTCTACTAGTTGAAAGTACTCTGTCACCTGTGTGTTTTGTTTTTGCCTGTTGCTTTATTAGTGCGTTCGGTATGCGTTCTAGTATTGGGCGGGCTTTTTTCACGAGTTCTGCCACTTTCGCTCGACCTCAGTTTGTGTTTTGTATTGTTTTAACGTCTAAATTCTGTGTTCGTTCTGCGCCTAATCCTCCACACTGTATAACCTAACGCCATGCCGTAAAATTCACTCGCTCTAAAACATCGATGGTTGGATTTATGTTTTTTTTATTTTTCAAACAAAAACAGAGATTGGGAGATATCTTCAACTTTCTCATCACGTTTCCACAACCACAGCGGCACAGCTGGGCTTCATTCATCAATGTCGGATTTGGTTCCGACAAACGCAAAAAAAAAGGTGCAGAACGAAATATCGAATGACAAAAAAACAACAACATAAACTTATATTGGTACACATAAAATATCGATGCAATCGATGAGATATATTGGGAAGAACAAAAACTGCAACAGGAGAGACCATATTTGTTCCCCAATTCCAGTCGTCACTCCCTTTTTTGTCTGCTTCACAACATTTCTAACCCAACGGTACAAACGCTACAGACACGCACACATGCATCGTGCGGAGCGAGTGAACGGAAATAAATCTAACCTGCCGGACGACTGTCCCACGGTTGTTTCTGCATCATCGTACGGGACGCGACACAAGGGTTCCGCTGCTCGGTCCACGCAGATCTATTTGCCCAACAGGCAAGGCATGATATCACATTTCCGCTCCTCGAGCCGGTGCGGACAGAACCGGGCGTTCTCGGGATTGAGCACGTACCGGGTACGCTGCTGGACGGCATAGTCGCCGCAGGTCTTGCTGCACGGTGACCACGCCGACCAGGCCGAGTACTCGCACTCGATCGGTTCCGGCTCGTACCGGGTGCTGGGACCCCACGAGGGATTCGTGTCGTGCCGCGATGAGTCACAGTGCACGAAACACCGCTCGACCTTGCGCAGCTTCCGGGGACACCGTTGTCCACCGTTCGAGGGATGCACCTGTGCACGCAACGTGGGAAGGTAACGCAATAAAGCACACTGCAAGAAATGCACGGTTGCCTTGGAAACTTACCAGTATTGTGCGGCTCTTCACGCGGAATCCTTCGCCGCAGGTAGCATTGCAGGGACCCCGCTTCCAGTGTGAAGTTTTGCAGTCCTGCTTGAGCTCCGCGCCGTAGTCGGATCCGGCCGCACTGTTCGTGCTGATCTGGTCCCGTATCGGAATGTTGGTAAACTTACGATCTGCCAGGAATAGCAACCGAAGGAGAGAAAAAAAAATCCTGAACATGTGTGTCGTTGTGGACATATCGTAGAAACTTACCCTTGCTGCACGTATCGAGACAGTCCTCGCGAGACATAAAGTTGTTATTGTTGCCACCGCACCCGGTGAAGAACAGAATCGAGCAATCGTTCTTGTCGCTATCGAAGTACCAGCGCGTCTGTGAGTCGCGGCAATTGCCCGGTTTCGGCTCCAAGAAGCAGAGCTCTAGAGTTAGTGGGACATCCCGTATTAGACCACGCAGCTATCAACAGTATATAGATCCTCACGTACCTGGCACTCCATATAGCCCATCGCACGGTGGTAAATCATGTCCGCAGGTGACTTCCTCCACCGTCTCCACACCGTAGCACGGATCGTTCTGGTCGGTAATGTGCAGATCATTATCCTCACCACCATCCTCCTCCTCGCTGTCCTCCTCCTCGTCCAGCGCCGTCATCCGGCGACGCGTCATGTAGTAGCTCACGAAACGCTTGTGGTGCACCCGCATGTTCTTGTTGATCGGCATACGGGTACGCATCTTGCGGCCCAACCCACACGTCACACTGCACGGACTCCACTCGGACCACTGCGTCATTTTGCACTTGGGATTGATCTGAAACAAACACCACAAACACACCGGTTGGACAACGCTCGACCTCGTAATCTCCCCACCTTCCAATACTTACGTCCGAGCTGAGCACGGGCTGTGAAATGTCACCACCGCAATCCTCGTCGCACGATACGGTCTGCTGAAGCATCGGCGGATTCGGCAGCCGTTCACACTTCTTCCGGGCGCCCTTCTTCTTGTACTTGCGCGAGCGCGTCTTATTGCCCTTGCCGCACGGTGAACTGCACTCACTCCACGGGCCCCACTCCGTCACCTCACACTCCGGATCGCTCTGGTAGGCTTCCTCAATCTCCTGGCTGTTGTAATCGCAATCCCGGTCCGTTCCGACACACGGTCGCCGATCGAATAGCTTCTTCTTGCACTCCGCCTGCTTCGCCTTCATCGGATGCTTGAAGGTACGGCGCCGCGTCTGTTTGCCCTTGCCACACCGCGAGCTACAATCCGTCCAGTCGGACCACGGTTCCGTCTCGCACGCTTGCTTCGTTTCGTTCTCTTCCTCATTGTCCGCGTCACAGTTCTTCTCGTACAGCCGCTGGCGGGACAGATAAATCCGTGCGAGCGGTTTCATCTCCGTACCGGATGGGTCGTAAAATGGGGAGCGCGGATCATTGGGGTAGTTGGATTTGATGCGTCGGATCACTTCCGGCGGGTTGGTCGGTTGGTCGGGCGAGATGTACGTTGGGCCACTGTCGGTTCCTGCATCCCACGGGTACAGGTTGAGAATTTTGTTCTCGATCCAGGAGCAGTTGGTAAGACACAGCTCCAGCCCGGACACGCCGACGATCCAATCGGGTGACGGATCGAGCATCGACACAATCGAGACGAGATGGTGGTTGGAATCGACGCGGAACACCGCGAATGTTTTCCCGGTCACGTTGGGATACGAAATGCCGCGTGCTTTGATTATTGTACGGATTTTGTCGCTCTGGAGAAGATAAGTATTTGGCATATTATTATTATTTAGTTGCGATTTAACCGTACTGTAACATATTCCGCAAAGTGCAAATATCTTGCTAGATGTACTCAATGGCCTAACCAATAATGAGTCTGAACCAGAGCCAATGTAGACAGGGATAAATCGTACATGCGTTTATTGTCACTTTTAGTGACTTAGGATTCGATGTCCCTTGAATTAATGTATCAAATAATAAAAATGACTTGGGCGGTCCGGTGGCCGAGGAGATAAGCGGCTGTATTGAAGAAAATACGGCTTATGCCGTCATACGCAAGTAAATGAATAAATAGTTTTGACTGTTAAATAAAAATCGGTAACAATGTGGAGGAATTGGACAACAAAATACTAAGCTTCCACAAAACAATACATATTCAATCTTTTGTTTTGTATTTACTCAAGAACGGCCGGGCCGTTTACTTACATATGTTTTGAAAATAATATACATTTCAAGTATATCTTTTAAGTGTATATTTTAAGTATATATGGGTAGGCCAACTAAGAAGAACATACATTTTGGGGCGGTCCGGTGGCCGAGGAGATAAGCGGCGCCGGTTGTAAACGGCAGGACCGGGGTTCAAATCCCATCCGGACCGTTCCTCCGTAGTGAGGACTGACTATCCAACTACGTGGTATTAGTAAGTCTCGTAAGCCAGAAATGGCAGGCATGACCGAGTAGGTCGTTAGGCCAAAGAAGAAGAAGAACATTTTAAGTCTTTTATAAAAACTGCAAAATTCCAATAGTTTTTTGTTGTTTTTTAATGGCGGCCGGGCCGTCATTAGAATTATTTTACCGGCTGGGATTTTGGTCCTGGTCCGTTGTGTAGAAGTAGTGTAGAATATCACCATCCCACCGGGACGCGCCAGATTTCCCTGAGCTATTAACGTTACTTTTAGTGTCATGGCTCTTCAAGCAAGGATTGACATTATATTTTAAATTGGCGAAACGTAAAACAGAAAATGAATTAAAAAAAGGTGATCTTCAAACCCTCATAGTCAAATAAAATTTTATTTGATTTTGGCGAATATTGAGTTTTGCATTTCATTGTACTGGAGGACTTAAATTTAACAGTTCTATTTTACATGAAAAAAGGTGCAAATGGCATAAAGGAATGTACGATTTTTTATCGACACTGTAAAAAATAAAACGTTCGGCTCTAACATAAGGTATAACAAAAACATTAAATTTAACAAGTGTCTAAAATTTATGAAAATTCTAATAAAACAACCAAGAGACATGGGGATTTTTTGGAAGTTAGACATAGGATACTTGCAAAAAAATAATATTAAATATGTTTGCAATATTTAGTTTACCACGTGCAATAGAACAACCCTCTTGTTGAATTATGTACGTACCTGGTTTTTGAGCTCACTCTCCAGCATCCGTGTGGAACCGTGCTCCGCCACCTGTTTCAATCCTTCGCTGGCCACCTGTCCATACTCCCAGAACCGATAGTCCACCGTGTGGGACGCTCCGATCACATCACTGAACCGCGTCAGCCACCCATTGGAAGGGAAATCCTTCGGATGGGTATGTCTCGACCAGAGTCCTTCGAACGTTAGCTCATATTTGGCCTCATCACAGGCGCAGCATTCCTTCAGTACCGGCGGCTGCGTGTCAACCGAGTCCGCCTCATCCTCGCAGAAGATCTTACTGAGCGGTCCGTCGTCCATGTACCAAACGTCCCGATGTTCGACCACCGTGGCCCGTATCGCGATGCACCCGCTGCCGGCCGGTGGCGCAATCCAGTTCACCTGGATCTCGCTCTTGGGCAGCGAGTTCGTCTGTGTGACGGCGTTCGGGCAGCGCTCGCTGAACTTCGTCAGCGCATCACCCGAAAGCTGGAACGTTCCGACATTATGCACACCGGACGGTGGTCCGTCCCCGCGCACCAGCGAAAAGTCCTTCTCAGCCGCGAGGAAGAAGCCCGAGAACTTGTGCGGCACCTGCATCGACCGAATGCCGACGAGACTTACTGCGGAAATGGGAAAACAAGGAATGGAGGGAAACGTCCAAAGGGTCAATGGTTTGCACTATAAAATTAACAATTCAATCTTCCTTGAAGCTGGTAAACTTTTCCGCCCGCAACGTGTGTTTGTGTATGTTTGTATGGTTGTGTTTGATTGGAAAGTGCTCTTACGGTCGTTTGCGTAGCGAGCGAAGGACAAAGTTCAATAAATGCGGCACCAAAAGCCAAACTCAACTCCCGGAAGGCATTCAAGCATCAAACCACAAGAGACCCCAACCGGGGCAGAAGCGAGGACACGGTATTAATTTTATGTAATGTAATTTTCCCTTCTCATCCCACGGATTGTATCCTTCGATCCGCAATGTTCAATAATCTCCTCAACTGGCACGCCAATCATTGGCAGGCGGCCATCACAGTGGCGCGGTAGGTTTAATATTTGCTGCTAATTACATTACCGCATGACATCCAACGGAAAGGGATGAGAGCGAGACTACAAAAGGTCACAGCTTCGGCGGAAGGCCTAGAGGGTGGTACGGGACAGCTGAAATGAGCTTGGGAAAGAGACCGTCCCGGGGATGGAAAGGTTTACTGATTGCTGATAGGAAATCCTTACCATCATCGATCGAGGTCTGGTTCTTTTTAATGTGTTTCCCTTTCCGATAAGTTTCTTATACCGATAGTCTCGGCCCATCGTTCTACGGTACGATGTGGTCATGATTTTAAATTGTCAATTAGGTCCGGCACTGCAATCCCCGGGAGCGAGGACGTACGACTGCACGAGGAAGAGCGGGTTTTCTAATGGGAAATTGTACAACTGGGCGACATCATACAGAGGACGCCTCCATTTTTCCTACTGTTCCTTACGATCTTTTCTCTCCAGTCGTTTTCCCCTTTTTTTCCGGATGTTTACATAAAGTCCGGTGTAGGTGTAAGTTCCCCGTAAAGTCGTCTGTTATAGCAAGGTATGGAGGAGAAAGATCCCAGATCGTAAGTTCAGATAACGAGAGGAGCTTTTTGGATTTTCCTATCGCTTCGGTGCTACCGGAACCGAATGTAGAACATGGTCCCTTTATTTTCCTCTTTGCATCTTGCTCTTGAGCCTTCAATAACGAATGCAGAATCCAATATTGACACTTGAATCTCCTGGATACCCGGTGTGGACGAATGGTTTCGTGCCACGTTCGACTGGTTGGGTTCTCTCTATTAATTCGGTTTGATTTCGAGATTCGGAAAACGAAAGGAGCACTCGGAGAAGATAAATGAAGCCATCAGCCCAACGCCCGTCACAACCGTTGCCAACAATGCACAAGGGTCGTGGATTCGATTTTGGAGATAATCCTTCCACTGTCCGTACTGGGCACCGTGAATGGTGGATATGGTGATAATCGAAAAGTAAACGATGTAAAAGCTTCACTTTGCCGCACTCGAACCGACAGCGAAATGGCCGTGGTAATCCATGGCCGTAAAGTGAGCGCACCATGGTTATTCCACCCTCCATCACAAATGATGATGATTACCGAAAATGCTCTCGATCGATAATTGAATTTTGCGGACGGTGCTTGGTGAGGTACGGAGCGATCCCTGGACGGTTGTTTCTCGCGGTCGCTCCGAATAAGGATTTATGACAGTTTTGCAGTGCAGCAGCAAAACACTGTCAGTGTGGCGGAAATGAAGCGGAAATAAGGGGAATAGAAAGAAAGGGAAACCAAAAACGAAAATACTCACTGGTGTACGATTCGCCGGGCACGTACTTCTCCGGATTGCCCGATATGCGCAGCCGGAAACGTCCATCGGCGGGAGATTTGTTGGCACCGGAACCTTCGGGCGAGCGGTCACAGCGGAGGGCCCGCACGAGGTGATGCCCATCGAGCAGCAGCAGTAACAGTGGAAGCAAGACGAAGGCGCTGGTCAACAGCCGATACGGAGATCTCCTTCGTATTGATCTCATTGTGTGTATGTCTTTTTGTTGTTGTTTTTTCCCTCGGTAGCTTAAGTAAAGTGTACAGCCTACATTCAGGCGCTCGAAACGACACTCGGTTAGATGATTAACGATTGATTAATGAAGTGTCCTATAGAAGTGGATTGATATGAAGATAGACGTCAACGATTACGATTACTTCTTACAAGGCTAAGGTGAAGAAATCCACAGCACACATTCAAAATTGTTCGCACTAGTGTTCCCTTCTGAAGATTTGTTTTCCGTTTTGGGTGCTTTTTCACAGTCCACAGTGCATTAGGAGACACTTACTCGATTATGGATCCCTATTTGAGTTAATAGTCGAAAGATGTAAACAATTGCATACCTTGAGGCGCACTTCACTAAGAGCGATACACAGCTTCTTTTAGTTATTTTGTTTTGTAAAAAAATATTTGTTGGATTAATCTGAATTAGATTTATAAATCTGAACTTGAAGATATATCAAATGAATGACTCTACATCAGGAACAAAGATTTTCCAAAGATCATGAAGCTCTAAGGTTAAAGAATTTCCAAAGATTCTTCCATAGTCAGAACTGCGTACGGGGAAACAGCTCGGATGGGAATTCATAGCAGTCCTGTCGTAAGAGACTGGTGGCCACGAATTATCAATTTATGATAATTTCTGATGGTGGCCAAGAATAATCAATTTATAATTCCATGAACTTTGAAGTTTCTCAATTATTTACAAAAGCTTATCCAGCCCGTAATATACATAGTTACAAACCGTTTGTTGTTCGAGTTTAAAAAAAGATTAAGAAAACAAATCTCCTCTACCGCATCAGAGCGCAGAGGCTCTTATAACTTTAGGAACTAATGTGACAGTGACATTTCAGCAGTGGCGAATAGTCCTATGGGCTAAGTTGGAGGCAAACTAGGGTCTCGTTCCCTCGGGTGGGATTTGGATTTGTTCAATAATATGATACATGTTTAAGCATGTTCAGTGTGTTTGTTACTCCAATATTCTGGAAATAGTTCAAGCCTGCTGTCGGGGGTTCTCTGTGTCTAATACTGAGAGCTGATTATTGTTTTGAATTCTGCTCATGTACAGTTAAATTTCTCCTGGTCACATTTAAATGCTAATCGAATCTGCATACTACATATTCTTCATATGGCAGCTCCTAAGACTGTCGGTGAAAGCCCTCATTCCGGCCCTCAGATTCGAAGCCTGACTACTGATGTGTACCCAACTTCCAATGCACTTAGGAACTCTCGAGAGCTTAATCCATCACTGCTCCTCACTGAACAATCATAGAAATGAATGTTCCCATAACGCAACTGAAAGCGTGTAGCAGTTCGTCGAACATACAAATTAAATTTCAATTGAATACTCCAGAACTCATCAGAATCAATTCATGACAAAAAAAAGAAATGCTTCATTGGTAAATTGTTATCCCTGGAAGTTATATTGGATGTATTACGAGCATTTTTAGAAAATGGCTATCCCCTGCTGGAATGTGTTGCGTTCGCATTCGAAGAAACATGAACGATTGCTGTTTTGCCACCTCCCGCAGCCATGGCTATTTGTTCCTGTGTCAGATCAACACGCGATGCAATTCCCCAACTTCCAGAAAAACCCTTCACACCAACATTTCCCCCAGTTCATCCGAACTTGCACTCGAACGCGAAATAGCACACTCGTGCCGCACAACGGGATGATTGGCCGTTTCGCGAGCATACGTAAAAGTGTTTGGAGCGTACCGGGTCGATAGGTTATCGCGGGCTGCTAGCTGACAAGTACACACTGGCACGTTGCACTGTCTGGCAGTGGACCAAACAACGTCGTAAACAGCCTTGAAGGGTGTGCTATCATTGGGTTGTGTTTGTGACGGTCGTTTTCGAGCGAATTCCACCAACCGGAGTGCTCCTGCCCTAAACATCGCCAGGCGAGGCACTAATCTCGACGCGACTATTACATGACCTGTGCTGGTAACCATTGCTTCATCTCGTGAAGCCGATGTTGAGCGAGGTTGTTTTGCAAAATAATATGAGCTTTATTGCTGTAAATTTCCGATTGCCGTAAAGCAAGCAGCACCGGGTCCAAACCGGCTGGTGTTATTGGTGATAAACAACACCCAGTTCGGTTCCGGTTCAATTTCTTCTCCACAAGCGGAAGCACTGTTGGAAAAGGCATGCAGGATCACTGCTTGCACCTTTTTATTCAGAGAAATGGGAGAAAAAATCTTCTTTTCTCGTGGGCAGTTTTTCCTCCTGTGGGTTCGGGTTGTCAGCTGGAGTAGCCAACCCGTACGTGGCACAATAAGATAATGTTCTCGGAACGCCCGGCACAGAATGGTCTGGCAATGAATATTGCTTCCGGTGCTTGCGGGATGTCTTCCTGCTCCATTTGAGGCAGCTGCCGTGGTCTGCTGCGGCGTTATTCAATAAATATTTCATCGACAGATATTCCATCGTTTCGATTTTCCGATTTTTTTGTTGTATCCAGATTGCGGTTTTTGCGCATACAATACTTGGAATCAGCATATAATGTGATCCCCGGTTTTCCGTGCTATTCCTGTTGCACGCATCCATCCCACCTTCATCGTCTGTGTGCGAAAAGTTATTCATAGCATAGCCGCAAATCGGTTTCTTTCATGTTCTACCGACACGTGTATGCAATAACACAACCACCGATATGTACACCTCCTGCACAAAACTAAATGCCGTGGACCGCAAACTGGTTACAAAGACATTAGCGGATTAGGGCACCACTGCAATATTATGGGTATGTCTTTTTGCTGTCGACAAACGATGCGGTTCCTGTGGGTCAGCGAGCTATACCGAAGCTAATTAGATAAAGCCAGCGATGGGGTGGGTGGGATTATTCACCCCCTACTATTCCCCCCCTTCTTCTTGCCCACGCCTGAACAATTCCGACCATGGGTTTAGCGATAATTAGATAAATTATGCGCCCTCGAATGATTACGCCGGAGATTGCGTTTGTCCCATCCCATCTTGTAATGCATGATAGATGATGAGCTTCGGCGAACCGCAAAATATTATCCTACGGGGTGCGCTTTCCCTCCGCTCTACCTGCCCCGTTTCCTTCCACCGCGCAGGGATAGTTTCTGGGTGGTAAAAACTTCTCTGGCGTGACTTGCCGTGGAAGATAAGGTAAGTACGAGTTCACCCGAAGTAATCGTTACGCCACTAAGCAGCTTTCCCGGGGGGCTTAGTGTGTGAAGTTTCGCCGTCTTTTTCTGGTGTGCTGGTACTGGTTCAGTTCCACCAAGTGCTTCTTTACCGGCTTCCAAGCATCCAGGGAAGATGAAAGACGAAAGTGAAGCAAAAATGGAGAAAAAAACCAGTCTACAGTTAGGAGTATGGATGGGATGGTGGTATCCAAATTCAGCCACCACGCACGGCTGGACTAAGTTTGATAAGAAGACATACACACCCTCCCAACGGACCACCGTGGGGCCATTGTCCTTTTCTGGATATCCTTTTCATGTGAAATATTTTATTGATGAATCGATGTCTGATCGTTCGCTGTACCCTACTGTGGATGTTTTATTCACGAAAGACGAGTGATGCGCTTCGGTTGGCTGTGTGTTTAGCATAAAAAAATGTAAACCAACCTTTGTTACGAATCAATGGTTTTTTTAGTGCTGGAACAATATTTTTTATGGGCAAAAAGTTAAAGTTAGGTTTTTCATATAGTGTAGTTACTGAGATGTAACTTCATGACGAAAATAGTGTTAACCCTTTTTTGGTACTTATTGAAAAGATTGTTCCGATGGCCGTAGCGTTAGAGGCACCAGTCTTCAACCGGCAGTACCGGGGATCAAATCCTATCCAGCAAAATCCAAGTACCTGGTACCAATAAGTCTAGTAAGCCATTATATGTGGCCGGCAGGACCAAACAGTTTGTTAGGACCATACAAAAGGAACGAAAAAACTCAGAATAAAGTTAATTTTACAAAATATTGCATACTGCCAGGCGAATACGTCAAACAGAGTATTGCATTATTAACATTGACGTGCCTAAATTTTTGCCTGATTTGGAATAAATCAAATAAAAAAACATTTGAAAAGAAATGATTTTTTGATTGTACATACATTTTATCAATTGAGGTAATTAAGTATATGTATTAAACCATACGTAATGGTTTTTTGTGAGTTTCAAATATGTTACAAATTAATGATTACAACAATTACAATTTAAAGCTAATTGAACGTTGGTTGGGTTAAATTTATTCTGGCTCAACTACTATGCGTTGATTATATTTATAGCTGGCGCATGACGCCTAAAGGTATGCAATAATTACCTAAATTGCACTTGATCGATCTGAAACCGTCGAAACTGATCGATTGCATCGATGTGATTGAATTAAAAGTTGCTTTCGCTTTTCAATCATGAAAAAATCAACCACGGTGCAAATCATCAAGAAAAGACGAAAGACCAACACTGGTTTTCTTTTTATTTCCCTAGCGTTTTTTCTTCTCAACCTACCAGACACAATAAATTCACAGCTTCGTGTCGCTACAACCGAGAAGAAAATATTATATCGGAGATGTATTATTGGAAAAAAAACTAAACAAAGTCCATTCTTTGCCACAAATCAACAATCACCCAACGATGTTGCCCACTTTTTCATTTCACCTCCAGGCAAAACCACCGCCGGATATGAACCAAACTCCGCCCAGTGTCCTTTATCCATTCGCTCGAAGGAAAAGTTCCGGTTCGTCTTCGGGCGCGTACCTGTCCGTGGGTCGATTTTTCCACTTTTCCCCATAGTGCACACGTGCCCGGGAGTGAGAAGGTGGAGGTTGGGAACACTCACCACCACCACCATCCCGTGTGACAGCAATGCCGTGTCGATGGTGTTGACGTTGCGTGTTGTTTTCTGTTTATTTACAAACAGTCACACTTTTATGCTCACCTCCTAGAAGCCCCCTTCTTTCCTCCCTCTCTCTATCTCTCTCTCTCTCTCTCCCCACAAGCAACTTCATTTGTTTGGGCATGGCGGTGGTAGTAATTTAGCGTCCGGTTTACCCACTGTGCGCACACAGCTTCCGGCCATTTTACTCCGGGCGTTCTTACGTGCGCTGTTTGCACTTTTAATTTTCCTCCTTCGATTCCACGGTGTGCCGTTGCTTAGCGACCGGAATATGGTGGGAAAACCTTAAACTTGGTGGTGTAAAAATACACAAATGGTTTCCGGTGTGGGGGTTGTTTTTCGCTTCTAAATTCAATTGCGGTTGTTACCACCATACCACCGTGGACAAGTGGCGTAAACGCAAAGGCCGATGAATAAAGGCACATTTCAATTCACTTTCATTTGTGCTAAAGTGCCATTGCCACACTCAAAAAGGCTCAATTAGTTTTTGCGTGAAATTTTTCGTTTTGTTTGTTGCTGTTTGAACAACTTTTATTAGTTTTCTTTTTTTTCCCTTCCCATCATCATCAGACAAACCTCTGTACTGGAGCGTACACTACAAGGACTAAACCATTTGACCTAATGCAAAACCATTATTGTTTTTCGCTTTGGGTTGGTTCTCTTCTCCGCACGGATTGGGCGGCCTTGGTGGACGGGCAAAAGCATTGTGTGTAGTGTGTTTTTTTTCTCGTTTTTTTATATATACACTCTCTGAGGCCTCGCAATTCTTGTTCCGGTTTAGTTTGTTTCGGTTCCGCCAGCACCACCGCATGGAAAATGATGCTGATAAATGGAAACCCCTCCAAAGGCGGGACCCAACGTAGAGGAGGGCTGTGTCTCTAATTTTCTCAAAGCAGGGACACCTTTAGGCACGTTTACAGTTGGTGGGAGGGAATGGGGAAACGAGCTTGTATTTGGCCAGCTATTGCACGGTACGAAGCCCTAGCGATAGCAATTAAGCAAATCGCAACAAAGTGGACAATAAAACTGGACCGAACTGGGCGTCTCCATCCACCCTCAGGCAGGCCGGCTGGGACGGTAGTTCCGGAAGGGCGGCTCGAGAAGAATAATGGCATCTTTTTATGGCGCCCTGTCACTGCAGAAAAGTTCCAATTTCGAGATGGTACCAGCTTGGGTGGGTGTTGTAGTCTCCGGTGATGGTTGGGTTCGAGGGAGGGTTTTTTTCCCTTGCCAAAATTTTTCCTCCATTGCAGGCAGCGTAATGGCACCCAAAACGAACAAAAAAAAAAGAGTAAGGACAAAAAAGATGCCCCTTTTTCGGCAAGCATGATTGAGGCAATCGTCGTTGAACATTCCCAGCGGGTTGCCCTTATCGTACGGCTGAGCGTTGATAAATTGTTTCTAATGCTTTATGGTTGTGCAATAAATGGTTCGCACAGTAAGGATTAAAACTACACTTTCCCACTCTCTCTGTCTGCCTTAGGGTTAAACCGCATTGCGGAAAAATAATCATCAAACTGAATGTCTCCGTTCGGGGGACAGAAAAGCATTGTCCGAATCAATATTATGAACAGCATCACCTAATTGACCGTTTCGTGGGAAAATAAATGTTGTTACACAATCCCCATTTAGCGTTTAAAAAGTATTAATTACAACTAATTTAACGTGCCGACTGCACTCCGTGCTAAATGGTTTTCACCTCCCGGAGGTCACAGCTAATCATCGCACCAGGATCAATATCATACAGGGTACGATGATAAATTGATCACTTCCTCGCCAAACCCGGTGTCAAAGCACTGGGCGGAACGTACAATGGCGAGGCCAAAAAAGCCATGTTGCGCGCGTACCGACACGCGTTGTGCCGACACGCGTGAAGTTATTGCGCATGACACACACCGAAAAACCGGGCAGGGTTCGTTGCGCAGCGTACAACAATTAAAAAGTGCGGGAACAAATGGGAGTGCAATGTCGGACCCGAACGGGGGGAGGGGGGGGGGGTAGAGATGGTGGTGATTTATTTATATATCTTCACCCACCCACCCACTCGGCACAGTCGCACGGATGGACTCCGATACCTTAAGAATCAAGGTCGCAAACTGTGGTGAGCGTGCTGCGCATCGGTACACGCATTAAAGATGGAGGTCACGTTCAATGGGAAGCTGATAATTGGAGGAAAAATTTAAGCGAATTTGAAAGATCATGATCACAAAAGATGCATCTGGTAGTAATCCTTTCGGGGTTTTCTTAAAAAAAAAAACACATCACTTCTCAAAAAACAAAACTTCTTATCACACCGCAAAACATTCACATCCTGCCTGGTGGGAGAAATTCCGAATGAAATTCGCAGTGCACTCTAAACGCAAACATATTTGCGTAGCTATTTTCAGTCACCACGTTCGATATGCTGCTTATCGTACAAACAATTCACAATTGCACACTCACACACACGCGACCGCCAATGCCCCCACACGATGCAGGATGGTTGGACTATTTTTTGTTTGTTTTGTTTTTTCCATTTCACGGCTATTCATTTGGCGCTTGTTGATAGTAAACCATCGACCGATTTTAAGCGTAGGGCAAACAGGGCCATCACAAGCCAACATCATGCTGCCGCCACTATCAGCGTTGTCGTCGGTATCACTTATGCGATTTTGCATTTTACACGTCGCACCATCATTTCGTTCGCTTCCGTTCCGTTCCTGTATGCGTAGACACTGAAATCCAAACTTACAATCGCTCCAATCGCATTCGCCATTAGCACACAAACAAACAAACACGGATCACACGGCCTGCCCGTCGCGTCTTGCGATGGAACGAAGCGATAATCTTGCACATACGCGCAATTTGCCCATTACTTGTGGCACTTTATGAAACCGCGGAAAAAAATATAGTACACTCATCACAAAACCGGCAAAGGGGAAAGAACCCACACCGAACCGAACTGTGCTGCATCACTTGTTTCCCTTTTATTCGTGTGAAACTAATTAAGGACACATTTGTCCCCTCCTTTCATTATCTTCTTCACGCTCCAAAGATAATATAAGGCAACAGAAAAACCGCACCAGAAGGATACCCGTCCGTGAAACTTTCACCCCACACTATGGCCTATCCGCCACCACGTTTGCACAACAACGTACGCTTTGTTTATTGTGGGAAGATATTGCACTCCGGGTGCGCTACTAAGCAGCGACCGATTCCTGTCGCGTTCGGTAACAAACTGTCCACCCGGATTCCCATGCTTCCGATGGATGCTGAGCACCCGCGCATCGGATCGGGTTCGGATGCGTTCGGATGTTTCTCGCGAGATCCCACGAGTGCTAAAATCGGATTTCACGCAAAATTTCCCATACTTTCATGCCGGCGCTACCGTAGCCGTTGGCGGGTTTTTTGAGTGCAAGGCCGACACCGGCACTCATTTCAGTTGAGCCGAACGATCGAACGGATGCAGCTTTATTATGATGCTATTTTGTAGTGCTTTTTTCCACTCTCCTTTTTACATGCCCACTGCTTTGGTGGAGACATGTTGTGGCATATTAAAAAAAAAGGGGTGATACACTGTTGTTAGGTGCTGTCAAGGGGCGCATTTTGGATACAAGAAACCAGGATGGCAATAAAGGAAAGTTGGAGATTGTTGCTAGATGAGTCGAAAGCAGATGGCTTGGCGGTTGCATTAGATTATATTATAGTACCGGTAATTGTTTCCTTCATTTACTCGCTGTTCAATATTGTTTTAGAACGTTAATAGCGCGTACGATTTACACTGCCATTGTAACACTCATTGATGTCATGTTAATGGCATAACTTCAGGCGTTAAGTACCATGTTCTGGGAGATTATTTCCATCAATCGAACTATATGTTGAATTATGTTTTTGATGGTATTGTTCGTTATACGACAATAACATTGAAATAGTTATTAATTAGTATACCGTAAGTACATCGAAATTTAATGCGGAAATGCCTTGATTGAGCTTGTTAAATGAAATTGTCATTTTTTTCCATCCGTGAAAATATTAGTTGAAGGGATTAATTATTTAAAAATGACGTAGGCACAATTATCCGCATGTTAACTGCTCAAATTTTTCTTTAAAACTTAAGCTTTCAAACTACCCCGTTAAGATACATAACTTTAGGCGTTTAGTAAGGAGTTTTGATACATATTTACATCATTTGCTAAAGGTTCAATAGGTTGTTTGGTATTTAGTGTAGTTTATTGTAGAAGAAGAAAATAGGTCATGTTTTTCCAATTAACAATCTCAAATATGATTAGTAAATAGATAGTATAACTTAAGGCGTCCAGTCGCGCTGCAAGTACATGTCTTTAGTTCGATCTTAGTTAAACATGCAATTCGAATGTTATATCTGCCCATTAGACCATTTTGTACATTGATCTTCGGAAAGATTAACTGACAGACTTGTCCGGTTCACATGACGTCATCAGACATTGATGGAACGGATAAAAGAGTTAATTAATTTATTTTTTTTATTTATATTTCCAAAAGTTAATTATTTTATGTTTTAATTATTTTTTAGTTTTAAACTTTTCAAGTTTTGTTTTAGAATTTCTTATTTCAAAATAAAAAGCGAATGTGAAAGCGATTTAAAGTACGTTCGTAAGGGTTTCCTCATTCGTTTCACGTACGTGACTCTGCATTCTCATTTGCTCATCTCACTCGCAAATAAGCGCAATCTCACCATGCGTTCATCATTCGCGTCCTCATCATCGAAATCACACACACGAGCCCTCCCAATTCAAAAACGCACCCACTCACCCCCACACATACACGTTTGCAATTTTTGATACACCTCCTTCGGCTCCCAGTTCGGCCGCCAAACTTTTCACCCTTTCCCCGAGTCTCCGGCAGCTCAATTCACAAGGGCAACGGATTGGTATGACGTTTATTAAAATTTTACTAAAAAGCTAAGCTCCATCGGTACGGGATGGCCCGGTGTGAGGTGGTTTTATTCTGATCGCTGTTTTTTTTTGCTACTTCGCTGCGTGTGTGTGTGTATGTAGTGTTGGCATACGAGCTTCCTGGTGTTATTGCATATGCATAAGCGTCATGTGTTGCTGGCATGGTGTTGGCCGGCGTGTGAATGCTTTTCCCGCGTTTGAGTGTTTTCTCTTTTTATTTTGCTATTGGGAAGTGGAGGGGATGCTACCCCCTTCTTCCACCCTCACCTCTTTGTTAGTGGCTACTCCCATTCATATGTTTATGGTTTTATGCACGTATTCAGCATCCCGGGGATACGTTGGCGCTTTTGTGGCTAACGTTCCGTGCTGCAACAAACCGGCAACAAAAATAGACCCGATAGAGCGAGTACGAGATAAATTGAATTGTCATTTCTTTCCTGCTGGAAGTGTTTCGGTACCGCTGCAGGAAGTTTGGTAAACCGGCAACATCGCTGCGCATTGTTGTCTCGCATGGATTGCATGCTTTCGGAAAGGTGGGAAAAATAGTTTTTTAATAAAAACAGAGTACAGGATTTTGAATGTTGTCAGTGCAGCTCTTTGCTAGCGGTCTGTGTGTGATTGAGACAGGTTATTAGAGCTTAATCAAACCTTTTAAAAGCAATTTGTTTTGGATGAGATTTCTATTTGTTTTTTTTTTGCGAAAGGAATTTAATGGAACCGTTTTACAATGTTTAATCTTGCTACCATCGACCATTATTGGGCCCAAAGTGGATTGATCACCGTAACGAATTACACAGCAGACTATTGTCGCCTGTGTGAACTTTTCCAATCACTTACTAACTTCTCCCTTTTTCAGTTGAATTTTATCTTCCACTAACAAATAACATTGAATAAAGCATGGTTGGTGAGAGAATGGAACAGCGTGAGAAACAAAACGAAAGAAAAGCACTCCTGTACGTCTTACCATTCGAGTGTGATGGTGGATGGTGATGAGATAAGTGTATTGATTAAGCCATCAAGACGTACGCAAAAGTTTTCCGCATCTTCCCAATCGATCTTTTCCCGGGATTTTATTCCACAATTTTTGTTTTTCGCTCGCTACAGTTTGCAACTCGCCGCGAGTGTGATATATTATTGTTCGCAAATCGGGTGAACGACTAATTTTTCCAACGCGTAAAGTGAAAGTTTTTCCCTTCCGAAAGAACTTCCAGCGCACAACAACGAAAGGAGAAAGGGAGTGTATATATGTGTGGGTGATTTATACACTGTTTTCCGACCGAGGATCGAAATTGCGGAAAGCATTATTGACACTTTTCCGCGTGTGGGTTTGAATCGGAAGGAACGGATCGACTTTACGGATGGATGGCACAAATTGTTGCAAACTGTGTAGTAAAGTTGAACCGTTTCTTATACCTTGCCTGGGGAGAGGGTTGTTTTTTTTTTGGCGAGCGGGTGAAAGTTATGTGTGTGCCACGTACGAGATTGACAATTTCCAACCGTATCATCAACAACAGATTACGCTGGGAAAACATGTCATTGGAAGGTTAATATTTAGTTTGCAAAGTAAAGGAAAACAAAACCGTGGTAAGATAAACGGCTTCCGAAAGCACGTGCGACACACGTGCGGAAAATCTGTTGTGCCGGTTGTAATACGATATTTACACTTGATTTAATGGTATTATAGACAGTGGAACGTAGATTTTTTGGGGTTTGATTAACCGGCATTCGAATTATCCGCTAGTGTGAAATTGATAAAAGGTACAACCTTGTGGTTGTTTCTGGCAACTTTTGAATCAACTAATATTTTTCTGCACAAACTATAACGTGTTGATCTTGGTGGATAATCCTGAAATAAATAAAGCGATAATTTCAGATAAAAACAGGCATCTCGATTATCCAGGGTATTGTTATGTGACGCTCGGATTACCCATTACCAAAATAAATTAAAATGGTGTTTTAGTGGAAAGTAATATTTTATTTTTACTTTTTTATCAAACAGATACTTTGTCTAGGACACAAATTAGATATCAAACGCTTTTGTAATAACTTAATAATATTGCGTAAATTTTATGTTTTTTTGTGATGCATTTATAGTGCTGCTAGTTTTGAATGTTTTGAAATGGAGGTTTTAAATATACTTTTACTAACTTTTTTGTCTGTTTTAAACTAAAACTAAATATAGTTAATTCAAATTATTTACACGATCTATCAAGTCTATCTCGCACTGAGTATCCACGCAAATACGTTTAAACTTGATACTTAAACAAAAATAAACTAAGAACAATTATAAAGTTTTATGCAAAACTGAGATTGTATAAAATACCCACATTGTTCATTAGGCCTTCTCTGCATAACAATCAAACTAACAACACAAAATACGTTCAAATTATACAAAAATGTTTTGCAAATGTGTAAATAAATTTATTTTGAGCTTATTCACAGTGATTTAATATCGTTTCAATGAATTTACAGCCATTTATACCGTTAACATAAACATGACCTTTTGTAATAGATGCGTAGAAGTGCAAATAATATTTTGTTTTATTACTAGCAACTTCAATGCATTTAATTTGTCGTAGCGAAGGTATCTTATTCCACTATAACCACTATGCTTGTATTACAATTATGCTTGTAGTTTTTTTCGAGTTCCAACTTGAGCTTATTTTTAACCTTTCTCAGGCAAAGATTTTGCAGTTCAAATTGCTCGCGAAATGCGTTACACAAAAACATCGTCGTTAATACTTTCATTGTCAAGCTGTATGGATAATCCGACAACATGCCCCACGAATATTAGTTGTTTCCATTGAATAAAAAAAAAAAACATTTATATTCCATCATTTTTATTCAAAATTTTCAGCAAAGTCTGTCCAAAATTATCCATATTTGATCCGTAGATGGCCGGATAAATGACAATCTGCAGTATGAATATTTTTTACAGTATGTAATCCTTCTCCATCTTCATTTGGAAAAATGTTCGTTGTCCGCTTATCCGCGGCATCCGATAATCGACGTTCTACAACAATTTAAAATGTAGCACAAATTTACATAACGCATCATTTGTTCATTTAATGTCCATTTTGTATGCTTAAATTAACAACATAAATTAAAAACACAAAAACGCCCAAAACAAACCGAACACCATTTGCTGCCTTGCATCCCGAATGAGTTAATTAAACTATCTGCATCGTAATCAAGACTTACCTCGAGCCGACGCTTGCGCTTTTTTTGTTTTGCTCCTGGAAGTGTGAGAGGGTACGTTTCGTTGATGCATAATGCATTTGCTTGCCCCGTCTGTAATTGGAAACACATTCCATGCAAAAGCGTGTTGTACCACGACCGTGCGGGCATGAAATTATGCTAATGAATGGAAGGAAAGCGCCAACAGAGACGTCTTAGTTTGGTTGTTGTTTTTTTTTACTGTTCATGCATGTGTGGGTGGAAAATGTCATTGTCGTGTTTTGTGGAAAAGCGCGACTCATGAGAAAAACTTGTGTGAAAAGCTGGGCAACATTACTTGCTAACGTGTGTGAGTGACATTGGTGGAAACGGTGAGGAATTATTTTCATCACTTTTCCAACCCACTGGTGCCTAAACTGGATGTAGAAAGGAAAATTAAAATGCTTATGATTATGCTTTTCCTCTGCGTTTTAATTTATGCAGCGTTAAAATGAATGTATATAGTTTAATTCGGCTTAATTTTGCCGTGATGGAACGGAGTCTAACTGTATTAAAAAAATGCTGTTTTGCACAAAGGGTGGAAAAAATCGTTTGCGTATATTTAACTTAATTATACATGCATAATGTACGGTTAATATTTTCCCGAAATGGTTTTAATGGAAACACTGCAACATGGACGCACGAGAGCAAAGAAAATAAAGAGTGCCTTGTTTGGGTTGGTACACGGAATTGGAGTGGAATTGCAACGGTACGAAACGTTTGACGCCATAACGCGGTTCAAGCACGGCTATTTATAAAAGCTTCCACCATCTCGCGCCACATATGGAGTGGCTTTTTTTCCGGCTGTGTTGTTTCGCCCGCCAAGTATCCTTCCATTGCATTAAGCAGCAACGTTGGGTGCATTAGAAATTGTGCACTCGAGTGGTAACCGACGAACCCGCCGCGGTGTCGTGTTTGGAGGGACCGAGCTGAGCGCATCGCAAGAATGGCAAGCGTTGACTCGGAATGGGATGGATACGTTCTTTAAAGTAGCACCACACACAAAAGTGTACGTGAAAAGAGAAGAGAAGGGGAAAAAAACACATTCACACAAGTGCAACGAGAACAGTTCAAAGAGTGGATTACAAACAGCTTCACGAAATGTTTTCCGGTGAAGGTTTTCCCTTCCGTTCCGCTCATCCCCATCGAGCCGAGCTGAGAAAATGGTGCCATGCTACTTAGCATTCACACTGACGATCGCATATTTATTGTGACAGATTGACGGAAACAGGCCACGGTATTAGCCCCGTCGGCCCGGCTCGTTTGCGATTTCCCCATCAGGCGAACGGGATGAAATTTCCTGGAAGTAAAGTCAGCGAAAGGTTGTTTTGGTATTCAACGCTGGCAGCTGACAGATGACAAACGGGAAACCAACGCTCGTGGCTACGAATGCTTCTCACGTACGCTAATGCAACCTGCAGGTGGTTCACAGGATGCAGAATGCAAGCATATGTGTGGCACGGATGCATCAATACACGGAATAACATCAATGCCACATACTGTAAGGGTTAAATTTTCTATGAAACTCGTCACAAATGGGTGTTTTATGATATAAATTATTAAGCAATGATTGGTGTAATAGAAGCTTTTACAATTTTACTGTCATAATTTTGCTCTCGTTTAGAAATCAAAAAAGCGTTTCAATCATGTATGCACATGCCGGTAAATTTAAATTATGCAAAATTTAAATTCTTTTAAGTCAAATTACTATTGTTTCTTTTATAAAACAAAGCAAATTTGTGAAGCGTTTAGTGACCATCTGTCACGTGTTAGGTCTGTTGTCAAACACTTCACGATGAGTTTATCTGTATTGGTGTGAAAGTCTACATTTTGACAAAAACAGTTTGAATTATCGCAGATTAGACCCCATTATTCGGATGTTTTACTTCTAGGCTAAATTAAGCTAAGCTAAGAGATTAGTATGCGCAAGTTAACCATAAATTATTATTCTCTTCTAACTTAACTAAGATACGTGTTTCCCGGCGGTAGATAATATAACTTTATTATTTATTATAAAATATTATCTACAACACATTTATATTGTTCTGGAAATTGTTAATGGCTATAATTGTTAATAGGATATTTAGAACAAATCGTTGCTGTTGAAACAAATAATAATGGGGCGTCCCGGTGGTATAACGGCATTGGAGATGGTCTCTCGCACGACAGACCGGAACCAAAATCTCATTCGGATCGCTCCCCCGTTGCAAGGACTGAATATCCAGTTACGTGGAAAAACAAGTCCAATACGACTTGGCCGTCATACAACATAACATAAAAAAATACAAAGATATAATAATTTTTAAGTTCGTTAAAAATCAAGAGCAGTTAAATTAAGCAGTTAGTTTAAAATAACGAAAAAAAAGGTTTTTAAACTTTCTTTGCACAATCTTTAAACCTTTTTTCTAGTATCTTGTGAGTTCTGGCATTCTATAATTGGGCTTTCGGTGCAACTGATGTAGGTCAAATTATACTATTTCAAATAAACAATATTCGGTTTGAGTTGCGACTTACACAGCTGTCATAAAACTATTTACATTTTGTAGTTCATTTAGTCAATTCATACGCCTGTAAATATGTAATCAATTACACGAACAAAATGTGCAATTTTTATCGAGTTTTTTTCTCTGTGAAATAAACCCCAATCACATTATGGCTCGCAAATATCACTTCACAAGCAAATCAAATAAATCTATCAAGCACAATTTGGCTTATCAATATCAGTTATATTCTTCTCCAATCAAATGCTTTCTTAAACGCATCGAAGGAAGAGTTTCATTGGGTGGAAAATGGAAGTAAAGAAGCGAACTTTTAGATCGGTCTTATCGTTTCCCCTTTTTAGCATGCCACGACATCATTCTACTTCAATTTTCCCGCTCTCAGCTTGTTTGCTATTTTTCACTTGGGAAATTTTTACAACTAACTTCGAATACATCAGCGATGCTCGGGTGCGAAAGTTTCCCAAACGTCGGGCAGCATTCCCGATCCATTTCTTGAAAGTTGCACTGGAAAAGTTTTCGTTTTTCCACCATTCAAAAACATTCTTTGTCGTTGCACATCGGAGTGTTTGTATGTGTGTGCATGTTGTATGTGCTGCCGGTTGTTGGCTAGTGTTCTCGAACAGGTTGACCTTAGTTTATCTTCGCCTGACATGGCCACCCTGGACGGTGTTGGGATGAGCAACAGTGTGCAGGAAGCGAAGACTATCCACGTTGGTGATGCTGTCGGTTTTATCCCTTCAAAAACAGAGGACTTTTTGAACCGGAAACCTATTATATTACATACACACATTCTTGTGCCAGGGCACACCATCCATCCTGAGGTGAAACGATCGTTGGCTGGTTGGGGCGGCAGCAAGACTTTCCCGGTAGAATTGTTCTACCATTTGCGTTACAACGGCACTGTCATTTCCCAACGGAGCCGCCCAGTACTTCGAGTCACACCGATGGAGCCGCCCAGTACCTCATGTCGAACCGATGGAGACGCCCGGTGCTTTGTTTCCACACACGAGCCAGAACTTTGCAGTACCTCTGAGATTTTTCCTGTTCATGGCTGGAAACAAATTGTCCCATCCGTACGTTTAAAGCAGGCGTTGGTAGCAAACCTTTTGCAGCAAAGCCCGTTCCCAAATGGTTCCAATCGCTGCCGTTGGCACCACACGGACAGGTGGATTATCGTGGATACGGGAGAGACAATAAAATGGAAGCTTGCAGGATTTTGTTTGTGGTGCCTATACTTTGCATTTGCAGCAAGCTGAACCGTGTGTAGTCGGTATAGAGCGATGAAACCAGGTCCCGGAAGCTGCTTGCGATGTGAATGCGAAAACGCGATCGCGGATATCGGAGGGAAATGAAATTCGCCAAAAACTTCAGACATGTCATCCGTTCTGGCGAACGCAGGAGGTTATACGTGGTGACGGGGTGTATTTACAAAGAAGTGTGTATTTTCCAAAAACCTATGAATGAATGAATGGAAGGCACAAAACTTCCACAGCAGGAAAAGGTACGGAAGCCGAATGATTTATTCCTTCGGTGGGTGAAACTTTAGCACTGCTTTTATGCGTGTGCATAGTAGCAGTGCTGTGAGACAGGTTGGATGTGTTTTATTTGTCCTAAATTTGAATCTAACAAAAGTTTTGTAAACAAAATGGAAAACATCATTTTTTTCAGCGGAAAAAGTTCTTTTCTTTTTAAATTCTATTACATTTTGTTTACAATAGTTTAAAATAGATAATTTTCCGTTAAAATTTCATCACGGAATCGCTGATCTTGCATATAATTAAACAACAAGAAAATGCTTCAGCTACAATAGCTACACCAAATAATCCGCGTCATGCTCAGGCCTGAGGGATGTTGTGAAACAAAGCTTGATGGAAAAACACTACAATCCCTGCTAAGACGCTCCTAATTTGAAACGATTTATCTTGGTTTCTCTTCTTCTTTTTTTCCTAGTTGGACATAACCTAGACTGATCCAAGGGTTTTTCGCTTAAATTTGAAAACCTCTGAAGGGTTCAAAGTTTTCCCAGAAAAGCGATGGGAAATCGACATCAAATAATATTAATAGTCTTAAAACCGCTTAAGTACCACCGCTAGTTAAATAGAAAGTTGATTAGCGCTGGGTACGACACAGACACTGGTCTGTCGAATCAAATGGATTCTAGCGGCCGGAAGGGAACTTCATTCTTTATGCTAAATGTTCTACAAGGACGCCTCAGCCGTCAGTGTCGGTAGCAGGGTAGAACTTTTGCCGAAAAAGAGAAAGAAGGGAAACAGCCTTCGGTGGTTTGCGCATAATTAATATATAATATTGCCTCCCGCGAAGGAAAATAATTTTCCCGCTGAAAGTGGAAATTCCGTACAGAATGGCTTACACAATAACTGATGTTATCATCGGCGAAGCGACTCACGGGGTTGATGTTGAAAAGGAAGCTATTAATGATTGAAACCCATTCGTACGAGTTTCGGAACAGAACACCCATTGCGATCAGATTCAATTCTTCGAAATATCCGTTTTAATGCTACCGGCGAGTTTTGAAAGTGTTTGAAAAAGAAAAATAAGAAACATGCTTATAAAATTACCAGGAATGGACGAAAACCTTACACCAATTTGCCAAGAGCAACACATAGAAGTGTATTCAAATTTTACATCTAAAAAGCATGAAAGACTGTTGCTATAAAAAAAGGTTTTATTACAAACGAAACAAATTGAAATGCTGCTTTATCTATTATGCAGAGTTTAATTTGCCTTTAGTCAATGCTTTAAAATTTAAATGCAACTGTTTGTGTGATGCCAAATTGGGATTCACCATTTCTTCTATGTGTTTTGTGTAAATCAATTTCTAATGGAGCATTGCTCCAGGCAAAGATTATCTTTCATTTTCTTAAAAATTCACATCCCAACTGATTTCATGTGAAATAATTGCACTTCCTGGAACATCTACCACCTTCATACTTCAACCTTAATTAACCAAACTCGTAAGACTCAGCTCGTTGCCGGTTTGGGCATAAGGTTCGCTTCTCGTGAGGTTTGGCCAAAAACACGAGGCCACTCGTCCTGATCTATTATTATCTGGATTAACCGGAAATAACACAGCACGATAACGCACGGCCAACGAACTCGTACGCAAAAGAGGATGCAAAATTCATGCAAAACCTTCCATTTTCACCTCGAACTCCCTCGTTCTCGCTGAACATAATCATAATACCGCTTTGTCTCTCTCGCTCTCTTTCTGTTTCACCCAATTCCATCGAGTGCACCGGAGCAGATGGGCCGGAAGTGGCTGTGCCTTTCCGTAAAGTGTTGTTTTCGTGTTGCGAGTGTGACGGTGGGAGTTTTTAAATTAAAATCCACATTTGCCATCGAGCGGGCTCATCGTGATGTGATCCTGCCCGGATGCTAAAAAGAAACGATAAATTCTATAACCTCACCGAGAGCGTAGCGTTTTTCCTTTTACTATTGTTGTTTCACTTTGACGCACATATGGGAAGACAGTTGCTTTGTTTTTTCTTTCAACGTTTTTTGCTGCTACTCCCGGTTTTCACCGCCGTTCGGGCACAAAAATCCAGCATTGTAAATATTAGCCCAGAGAGGATTACGTTGCGCCCGCAAATAAAAATCAAACACACACACATATACAAGAAGAGCCTCACTCAACCATTTTGGTTGGTAGGAAATGGAAATGAGACGGGTAAAGAAAAAAAAAAGGCTCAGGTTGTCGATGGAAATAGCGATGCTAGTGCTAGTGGAAGGTTTTTTCACCCGTGTCGTTCCCTTCATACAATGCGCCTGAATGTTTGCTCGACGATAGCCTTATTGCATGGATTGGAGCTTAACAAAGTTTCCTTTATCTACGCCATACGGGTATATTTATATTTTGGACCCTATTTTTCGGTTCCATAAGTTTGGCTACGTTTGACGATGGATCCGGAATTTTTGGGAGAAAAATTGATTGAAACTTGCTCTGATTAACATTGATTGGCAGCTGTGTCTTCGTGATGCAGAGTTTGTAGTTAAACGAATCAGAAAACAGATTTTTGTTTGCAGTTTGTCCTAAATTTCCAATAGAAAAACTTTATTATTTTGAATTTCGTGAGCGGTTATTACGAATTGATTGTCATGTGGTTTGCATAGTTTAGGGCTAACTATTCAATACCGCCAAGTTATGCAATATGCATGATATTTTATTTAAGCCTTGAGTAAAAAATTAAGATTGTTTAAATTTGAAGTTGTTTAAAGTCTAAGATATGCATGAAACAATAGATATTCATAAAAACAATCACCATTAAATAATCAAACAGTGTGCGCCTCAACATAATTCTATCAGTTTTTTACGTACAATATTTCTTATGTTATAATTTCTCGGTACTACTCATGTTTTAGGTTCATTGGCAATTCGCAAACGAGACGCCATTTAATCTACTTTTCATGTGAAATGGTTACTCCAACATCTTCCGTGCAACAGGAAACGATAAGAAACTGACAGGGCAAAAGCCCATCATCAACCCAAGCTCAGCAGTAAACTCCGTCTTTGCAACGGGCCGGCAGAGAAAGTGTAGCCATCGTCACGCACTGAAGCATTAGTCAAATAACCGTGTGTGCCGTTTATTGATTTATGTATATTGTTTCGCATCAACGTTCGCCCTTTTCAACGGTTACGGTTGTGGTGTCTACGTTTGTGTATGTGGTGTTTATCCTGTGGTATGAATGAAAGCTAAACGGAGCTGCATATATACACATTTTTCCTGCCGATCGTCTAGCATCGTCTACGTTCCACGTGTTTCCTTGCGAGTGAAACGAATGAACCAAGGAATCGTTGTTTTCTATCAAACCGGAGGCGCATGAATATTGCAATCTGGTGTCGAGTTAGTCTGGCGCAAACCATCCAGAAGGGGGTTCACTGTATCGTTCGAACTGTTTGTACACAGTTGGTACACTTTTCTTTTGTTCGCTCAAGCAAACCAACAAACCAGATGATTTATGAAACTTTCAGTGACTTCATAAAAAGCAGTATAGGAAAATAGTTTTCACAGCAAGCATAAAACTTTGTTTTCATCATATGGCGGCCATCTGATTACTGGGCTTTTATTAAATGCATTTATTTTTCATCGAAACCTTTTCCCGTTCAAAAGAGTAGTTTGTAAAACCGTCAAATTTATAGCACACACTGTTCGATAGCAATTTATTGCAACCATTCAAACACTAAACAATCAAATCGTCACTCACTCTACAGGGTTGATTTAATGAATCGTTATCTGCCGGGACAAAGGGAGAGAAGCATCATAAACGCTCCAAATCGAGATAAAGTCTGGTACACACATACACACCAGCATCTAAAATCTGCATAACTGGTTATTCTCAGCCACAGAAGATTTATGCTTTTACGAGCCAGTTCGTTTATGTCTTTCTGCCAAACATTTTACGCATCGCAAGCTTTCACACTGGCGGGCGAGAAACGAGGTGTGGGAAATGATGTCTTTATTTCATTCACAAAGGGTGTGATTTAACGATTTGGAACTTTGAGTTTTAGCACGTGTTTGGAGAATTTTCTTCGCATTAGGACTGCTTCTGGTTAGTTGATGAAAACATTATTTTTCGTTTTGTATAATTTTATGCTTCAATTGTTGTACATGGAATACAGTATTCAAAAATATATGATAAAAATATCGGGAAATAACCACTAAGCAAATGAGAAGTTATTTGCATACATGTAGGCGCTCAGTGTATTTTGTAAATCGATGGAATATTAAAGCCACTTCTTAAAGTCGCAATACCAAGTAGTAATCAACGGTTTGAAGTCATTACATTACATTAGCTCTCATTCGATATCATAAAATTAAGCAAAAGAGGATGTTCACTTAATTCTTGCTTCTACCCTGTTAAGCATGAAAGACAACAAAACAGAAGAGAAATATTTTTATTAATGAAAATTTCGGAACAAAATCAAGATAGTTGATGAAAAATGTATGTTATTCTTCTGGTGCAGCACTTCCAGTCTTCCTGAATTTGATTTGATTTTAATTCGTCTATAGTTGCTTTCTAATCTCGGTTGCCATCTTCAAGTGTTGAACTATTCCCTTTTTTAGTCATTTTTTCTAATTCTTTTCTTTATTCTGTGAACAGTTTTCTTTTTATAAATTTTCTAGTTCTACAATTTTGATTCTCAATTTATATGCTAATACGTAGCTTAAGGCAGTAGTTAGAATGATTGCTGTTCGTTGTAGCTTTTATGAAAAAGGGGTTTAAAATTATTTATTAATTCTAGCCATTAGGCAGACCATTTAACTAAAACAGAATGAAACGAAATGAAATGTAATAAAATAATTTTCCACGCATCTTTTTGAATTGTTGTGTAGGAAGATAAATTCATAACAATATGGTAAAACATCAGGTTCAACGACGAAACAAACATTAATTGCATACATGTAGGCGCTTAATTTTAAATGTGCGGAAGTGGAATTGCTGTTCAAGCTATAACTTAATCCGCCCTATATTCATTTGATTTGCATTGAAAAAGATGGTTTTGAATGTATGTATTATGTATTTACATATGTGTCGACGATAAATGATTAAAACATAATAATTAGTTTCAGAAAAAAAGGAAAATGAAAACTCCATTCTCGTAATTCTAAATAACACAATGAGAGAAAACATTTTTTAAATTGAAAACTGTGTTTTAAAAACCCATTTTAGTCGTTTAGCACTGAAGAATGAAGCACAGCAAATGGAAAGACCGATACGAATGTTGGTTGAAATCAGGAAAAAAAAAATCCACTAGCGAACAGATAAAACCAAGCTTCAAAAGCTCCATTCATCAACCGAACCGATAGGCGTCTAAGCTCCCTGCGTACGTACGCGATCGACGAGCTGTCAAACGCTGAGGTTGCTGTAGAGGAGCAACACAAAAACACACGGCGAACAAAAACGTAAAAGTACGCTCGCGTTGAATACCGAACGATGGCGTTACGATTTCGAACGGCGTGTTGTGACAAAGAGCTCCAATCTGCCATCGGTTGTGAATGTGAATCACCACCGTCGAAATGCGGAAGGAATGCTGCCATCAAACGCGAAGGTGAATCTGATGATTGACACAACAGCGACTACCCGGGGCACGGGTACGTGACGCTTTTCCCCGTGAATTGTCTCCCGATGCAAATCAAGCGAGATTTTGATGGAATTTCCCATTTCCTCGATAGGCTCCGGGGCACAGATGTAGCGGTCCTTTGGTAGATCGCATGTCTTTCGTTGGCGATTTATAACACATACACGCATAGCCCCTTCTCGACGGATAGAGATGCATTAATCTTCGCCTCGTGGAAGGAGGGAACGAGAAAGTTTCAACCGAGAGCGACCGATTTTGACACTGACAGATGGGTTCGGGTTCCCGCTGAAATGTCATCCGCCGAAGGTCGATCATGATATTCGCGTGCAACGTTACGATGATCGTAATTTGGTACGTTTCATTTCTTCCATCCACGTGGTGTATTTTTTTCTTTTTCCTATTTTGTTCGTTCACTCCAGAACAGCGCACGAAGCGCAAATGTGCATCGAACTGAAAACTTTGTTATCTCACGGTCGCTGATGGAGTGCACCGCTAGTAAAATCGACGGAACATGAAATGGTTTCGTCGAATGATTGAGTCACGCGAGATTTGCCTGCAGCTGGGAGATGTTTTTTTCTCCCTCGAATAGAACCCAAAAAGGAAACGGATTGTTCAAGTGAGTTTTTGTTGCTTGAAACTTTTTCGATGCTGTTTTTCTTCGTCATGATCAGACGAGTAAATGTTTTGAGTGTTTTCTATGGTGTCGTGACAAGTTGTTTTACAATCGATGATTAAGTTTTAAAACCATTAAAAATGCGTAACTAGAAATTTAATAAAATTTAATATATTTCTTCAATGATTTAAAATATTTGACAAAACAATGATAAAACTTGAATATTAACAACTAAACCTAATCAACTCAACCATCACGACAGTAGAGACAATTATTACTTATTTGAACGTTGAGTTGTAAACCTTCCCTTTGTGCAGCTAATACGACAATTTATAGTTCGGTTCTTGTTTGTTCAACATTTCCCTAACACCATACGCACACACAGAAGCAGCTTCAAAAAAAAAAGGCAGTGAAAGTGTTTCACACTGCTGGTCGCTCGTTAGTTCTGTTCTAACTCTTGTTTGACAGTTTACTCATGGCTCGACGGGCACGGCACGGAGGAAGCCATAAATTACACTCTGAAAACGAGGCAAAGAATCCATCCCCAGTTCGCCCTTCCCTGGAGAACGGTCCCTTGTTGTTCTGGCGCTTTCAGCACTGCTTTCAGCAGTGCCCATCGTCGGTGGACAAACAGGCGAGCAAAGCATCAGGCGACTATTTACACCAAACACCCGCGGGAGCAAGAGAAACTGTGGGAATTTTAATTAAAATACTTCATAAAGACACATACGAATGCCAGCGAGTGGATTGCTTCCCAGTGTTGGTTGTTTTTTTTTTCGAGCTTAACTCGGAACCGAACAGCGGAACAGCAAAAGAAGGGGTTACGAAGCGGGGCTGAATTAATGTAAAATTCGCGTTTTTCTGAAGCACGTTTGCGAACAGGAATGACACAAAAACTAAACTATTCCAAAGGGTTACCACCGCTGGTGATAAATTTATTTCTCATATAACAAGGTCTTGTTAGCTAAACATTTTTTTCCGATTTCCAGCCTCAAAACTTCATGAGGTTTTTATTTTCTTATAAAACAATTAGAATTCAAGTTGTTTTTTTATTGTTAACAAAGAAACAAAGAACCAGGAAATATTCAACACATTGTCGCAAACTAAGGTGGGCTATTTAATTTATTACGAAGCCTTCACCTTATCATCAAGGCGGGAAACACGTGCAACCAATATTTTCTTCGCCCGAGTACGGGCGAAATAAAGAACACACTGAAGAACGCACGTGAGCCTTAGCTATTATGAAGCTGTAAGGTAACTGAAAAAGCAAAAAAAAATCACATTACACAAACACGCCTCATCCCTGTGTCACGTCATCGCACGGATAAGGGACTTAAGAGCGCCTCAAAGCTGAAGCTGGTAAGCTATCGTGCGACTGAAAACCCCACAAAGACGCACCGAAGTGACAGCGTACGATGACGCATGGCGAAACATATCAAGAACACCCGGAAAGATGGATACGATGGTTCGACATCGTCAGTGGCAGTGCAAGTGTACCGGGTGCAACCCCGGGGATGAGTATGTCAAACGGCTGACGTGTGTACGGCTCAGCATTCCCAGCATGTAGCAGCCATTGAATAAATGATGGTGGCACCTCATGCATAACATATGTGTGTGGCCCTTTGCCTTTTTGAAAGCGCAGGGCGGATCACCCATCGGTGACAAGCGGCTGTCGATGTGTCGTGCTTTGAGTGCTCCCCTGCTAACACTGGGGTAAGGGTTTCCGTTTTTCGGCTTACCACTTGCAGACGGTGTGGTTACTAATTTTACTGCCCATTAAGAGCCCGGGTCCGTTCGTCACAGCACTGCCGAGACTGGACGATCTAATAACAGTGGCTGTGAGTGGGTGTGTTAATGGACATTATGAAGCAATTTAAATGTATTTAGCAACACAGTTACGTTCAAGCTACGTTTTGTGATGCTGAGTGTAAATTACACTAGGAATGGTATACATCATCAAGTTTCTTTTTTATTACAAAAATCCACTCACAAAAATTAAAGCTTATCGTTTATCAATCGCAGCACTCTATCGATCGGAAACCTACCAGGCACCTCCATCGCTACGATACGCCCAACCAGGCGTCTCCATCATTTCTCGATCGAGCGAAGAAGTAAAGCTTGCTGTTGTCGTAATGTTAATTATACACGACAAGTTCACTTATCGGTGAACCGTTTCGTTTGATGTTGTGCCTCGATTGATATGCCCCTTCAACCGAAGAAAACACACATGTGCACCCGGTTGTCCATCAAAAGGACATCGTTGCATGTTGCGCATGGTTGATCACTAACAAAGGAGGAAGAGAAAGACGAACGATGCAATGAGACGGGTTGTCATTTATTTTCACATGAGCAAGAGAAGCGTTTTTTACTATCAATTACTTCATTTGTGCTGCTGGCGCATTCTGGCATTCGGTCGAGTTGATTAAATTATTCCGGCGGAAGGAATGCGAATGTCCGTTGGAAATAACGAGCTCTTGCAAGCATCGAGGGTAGGTCAGTAATAAACGGATGGGATTGTGCACATTAAATGGATTTGTTCTGATGTGATGCACTATGTGTAATATTGTGAAGCGGTGTCTGTTAGAAAGTTTGTAAGATAACAATAAAGATCCAGATTTTTTTTATTTATCTGGTAGCTGAGTGGTTGAGAATACTTTATCCGTGGTATATTAACTAATTTCTAAAGTTTTTTTCTGCACTGTTGTGATTTAAATCTGATCAACTCATAACTTACTAAGAAAATAAAACTGGATAAAAAATATGTTAACACTATTTGAGAACCCTTTAAACTGCATAAAAATGTATTTATATTTATATACATATTTGCCTATTAATATATCATCATATTAATAAACTTAAAAACACCATTTTATTCTTGATTTATAAATTCCCTCATTCTACCTAGCTATTGAACTTTACAAAATGCAGGTTGATGACATTTAGAAATTTTCGCCAACCAAGCAAAGATCCTGTTGGCAAACGTGCTCATCTTACTCATAAAAATTCTTACCAAGAGCAGGAAGTGTACACCATATGGAAGTGCCAACGCACTCAGTTCTCTTTAGAGATCAAAGTCAACGACAGCTTTTGTGGCAGTATCACACAGTCTAATTAATGCAAACATGTCTTCTTTACATCCTGGACGTCTTGCTCACGACCACGCATAGCACACGTGAGCGTTCTCCTTGAGCGTAACAACCATTAGCGAAAGACAAAATCTGTTCAACCAGCGCGACCGCGTGCCGCACAAGCTGTGCTAATTGAGTAATGGTGGTTTGTGTGGGATGTAATTTGCGTCGTACGTCTTTTTCCAAGTTTTCCACTCGGTACCATAGCTAGTTGCCTAGCGCCGGGCACGAATTTGTCGATGCTCGAAATGCATTATTTAAAAACATACTCGTAACGCGCGCGTACAACGAGTAGAACGCAAAAAAAAAATCAACCCTTCGAAACGAAATCTTTCCCATTCGGGTGTTCCAGGTTTCCGGGTGTTCAAGCGCCATGCATCTTAAGAAAGGACGCACAGTCGAGCCTTCGCCCGAAGACACAAACCAGTCGCTCTAATTGCATCGTCGGGTTTTCGTTTTCCTCATCAGTAAAACCCGCACCCGGGACACGTGCACAGCCGAAAGCGCATCGTACTGAAATGAAATTAAGATTTTTCCGCGTACGGTGGTGGCGTGCGCGGAGCAAATTAATCGACTGTTCGATCGATTTTCCCATCCCCACCCGCATAGGAACCGGTCTGAGATTGGCTCGGCTGAGATAAATTAGCAATTGCTTGCACGTACTGAAATGAATCCTGGCGAGTGGTCGGGTGGCACAAGTCCGGACAAAGTTTTCCGCTGGAAGGTATGCCGGAAACTATTGCAAGTGCACGAAACGGAGCACGAACGGTCGCTATAAAACCGCGTGTATTGGAGAAGGTAGTTTTTCCTATTAAATCTTTCATACCTTTCCAGGAAGATGTCTGTTGGGAGACGAAAAACAACTTTAAACAGCAGAAGGAAAGCGATGAAATGGGATAAAGGCTAAGCTCTGATTTTGAGATTCTCATAATGGAGGAAAAAAAAAACAAAATCCATTTTTTTCTACGGCAACTTTAAGCGTCCCTACGCAAACTAATCCGTTCTTCATCGGAGGGATTTTCCTCTTGAATTAAAGTCTTCGTCAGTGGGGGATTAAAGCTCTGTTTCTCACCTAGCGAGTGTCCGCTACGATGAAGACTTATGGTCAAGGCTAATGTTCTTACACTTACAGGCACACTCAAATCGTGCCGCAACTTTAGACGGATGTAACCGATCCAAGAGTACCTGCTTCTTCCGGATGGAGCCGCCCAGTACTTTACGATGGAGGCGCCCAGTGCTTTACGATGACATATGCAGTTCGTACATGTGGAACGGATTTCAATTAGCATCGCATTCACGGTTGGACTGAGATTCGGATCCCCGCTCGGTCACGTACTGACGATGATAATGGTAGCTATCGGTGAGCCATCAGGATAATGCAGTAATTTCCCGTTTCCTTCCATCGTGTTGGACAACCCCATCCGGATCGCACTAGGGAGGAAAAGTGTAGATGATTTATTCGAAGGCCAGTATATAGCAAGTAATAGAGAGTGAGAGAAAGTGAGAGAGAGAGGGCGAGAAAGAGAGCGAGGGGAGAAAGGGAAAGTGGTAGAGTAGAGCGGCTGTGGTCGTGTTGCATCAATCATTTACGAAACGTTCGAGGTACGTGCTTAATGCTCAATGCGAACCAGTTCGATAGGTGTTGGATATGACGCGCGATGCGCATCCAAACCATCCCAAAGCCAGCATCATGCTAAACCATATTTCAATGGAACTGTTTATCTAGCCTCATTCGTGCCATTTCAGGGTGCAATCTAGCTTTAGGCTGTTTCCGAATCCTTATCGTGTATGAAATGATCTACTGTTGAATGCACTTTCCCTGAACAGATGCTTCATAATAGGGAAAGAAGCGCTCGCTTAGAAGGAACTCATTAAATCCCAACCCAGCGACATCAATAATTCGTAATAGTGCTTCATGAAAGGATTTTGTTTCTTTTCAACTCTTTTTCGTACTATTTCAACGCGCTTCTTCCTCGGAGGTAAAGGATAAGTCCCTTCCGCTATTCATTTGACGGTGAATGTATAAGAATAAATAAGTCTGTTTCCTGTTTCGTGCCGTCCTGTATGCCTTCTTTGTGGAGTTCATCTGAGAGTTGTGGGGGAGCAACGTGTTCGCATTTTCCCCTAATGATTCGCGGGAAAATATTATCCCAAAACCGCTCACATGTTCTTTCTCACTTCCTTTTTTCCATCCCTCCCTTATTTACATCCACTCTTATGGACTTTTTGACGTGCGTGTTCTTTTCGCCCTCAGCTCGATGTGTGGGAAGAAAATGCAGAGAAAATATTAATCAACAGGACGAGTCTGTTTACTCAGCACTCATTTGCTGGAAAGGAAGAAATACTCCAAGCCGACGGTGCAAAGCAACGGTGTGGTAGTGAGCGAAAGCGATTTGAAAGGGCTGCAAAATAAATACACCCGAAACTCATTAAGATCGGTACCGGGGCGGTAGCGTTATCGGTTTTCGATCACGGTGAAATCGTTTCCGTTTCGCCGTAGGGATCAAACTTAATACTTCCTCGGAAAAGCTTTTCGGTCACTGGGCTGGATCGGGTTGTCTTTTGCTCACGCCAGTACGTGGGCGAAGTGTTTCAATGAATTTGGTTCGAAATTTGATCGTGCATCTGCAAAGACGTGCTGTAAAGACTGCTGGCAATCAACAAGCGCATTGAAGTTTAATTTGATGACTAAATTTATTTGACGTTTGGTAAAGATTCAGATATTAGGAATTATTCATTTTCATGCAAATGTATTACTGTAATTAAATTTTTGTCCATGAGGTACTATTCAATGTCTTAAAATGTTATTCTATTAATTGAGGGTTTCTTGATCAATGGTAGTAAAATAATGAATAACTGCTATTTTATGATCTACTTACTCTAGCTGTGAATCATTGATCGTCTTGGCGAGAGATTTGGACGAATTGGACAGATAAACTCTTAATCATTTTCTTCACGAAAAATAGATATTCTAGCATCTATGAAGAAAGAAAAGCGATTTAGCCTGTGATGTGGAATTGTTGTTCGATTAATTTTTAGTTAAAGTGTATTGCAGCTGATAGTTTATTTCATATCAAACAAAAAATGTGTGAAGTTTGCAAGATATTTTCAAAGAAATTTGATCAAAATTGCATTTTTACAATCGTTGACCATCTTACTTACGAGCTTACCAACAGTTTCTAAAAAATCAAACGAAATTCTTCAGCATGATAGAACCCGGTTTTAATTCAACACTCAATATTTACTCGCATTGTTCGACAGAAGCCGTTTTGGGATTAAAACTCCCTAACCTAATATATGATGAATCCCAAACGCAGAAATAAGCTCCCTTAATCATATAGCTAGAAGCATTGCAGCTATGCTATAATAAATTATGAAAGAAGATTTGCAAACATTTAGACAGTTTTTTCCAAATCAACAGCATTAATCAAGTGGCACTTGATTTGCATACATTTAGGCGTTTATATATCATCGAATATCGTACTTTTGTCCATCTTGGAAAACCATTCACGATTTCCAATCATATCGAAACGATAATCCATTTCACACATGCCAACACTGTTTCGTTTATCGTGTGTAGATAAATTGCCATTTTATTTACCAACGCCATCCGCATACCACCAAGATCATAATCAACACCATCACCATAACTATTCAGCGGGAATGACGATTGATGGGACGAAATTGAACGAAATGGCGCTGGTACTATCCTCACCTTAAACACAAACACACACGTCCCCATCCCCCTTCTAAGGAGGTGGCTCATTTTTATGGCATACGAAATCGATTCCGAATGTCACCATTCGTCAATCACACACACGTACACGGTGTGTGCGCGAATCACGCACACGTAAAAATGGCGAGAAAACTCCGTTTGCAGCACGCCAGCATTTCCTTTCATCCCGTTACGAATGGGCAACCAATCTCGGCAACCTCCTCGGTGGGACGGGGGGGTTGAATGTTGTTTCAATTTGTCTCGCGTCTGTCCTACCTCCTCTCCCTCCCTATTTCCACCCAGTTGGTACCCGAGAGCGCTACCCCCAGGAGACCGAAGCAAACTTTCATAATCTATCAGATACCGTAAGCATCAGTGGCAGGCCATTTGGTCGTCTGGAGTGCCAGCTTGGATTTACGACAAATTGGTGGGTGGCTCATTCCTTTCTTCCATTTGGTCCAGTTTCCCTTGCGACGATGGGTTCTTAATCGTAATCAATATTGACTTTTCGCCGTGACGTATTAGCAGTAAGTAAGGTAATTGGAACGAGCTGCCACATTTGTCACCGTAACTAAGGTTTGAGGTCACTAGGTTCTGCTGGTGGGTGATTTTTTGTTTCTGCTTTGTTAAGGCACACAAACATACGTCCTGCTGATTCTCGTTAAATGAACATTCCTTTGAATGGGGATTGCTTTCGTAAGAAATAGAAAGTTTTTCTCGGGAAACACTTTTCCACCCGGAGTTTTATGTCTCGTCGAATGTAATAAGGTTTTCTTCACTCATTTTTCTGTTCGTACAAAAAGTTGACTGCAGTCTTGTGGCATTTTTACCCTTCTTTACCACACCATCACAACCTTCCCGCGTAGAATCTCCTTGGGACACTGCAAAGAACATTTCATCTTCACCGACTCCCTTTAAAACATAAATGTTTTCCATTCACGCACAAACGCTCCGGGCATGTGCACAAACTTTTGCCCGCGTGTCTGCCAGTGACGAAAGTAATCCTGCTCACTGTTCTTGGAACGGAGTGAACAACAAACAATGATAAAGCCCGTGCACACGTTGTGGTGCACAGGTTTGCCGAAAACAAACGCACGTCGACGCGCTTGACGGCTGTCCGGATGGTTTTCCGTGAAAGGTGTTATCAGATTACGCATATTATTTTCCCAACTGTTTCAATGACGCTGTCACTGGCACCGTAGGGGATGAAATTTGAAAAATTCTGTATATAAAGTGAAAGGTTTCAAACATACCGTCACCGGATCCATGTTGGGTTTCTTATGAGAAAATGAAGGAAGCACGCGTTAAATAAAATCATTCCAGTCTCCATACGAGATGTGTACTGAACGTACATTTGTTTATTGTTTCGCGTGTCTTCTTGGAGATATTGCTTTAAAGATACCCCTTTGTTTGTTTGTGTAGATAGAGCATACAGTACTGGCCGTTAAAGTGAGGAGACGATATGTTCTGCCCATATATGAAATATTTATGAAGTTTAGAATTGTTTTCAGACTGTATGTCTTCGTTTTCCTTAATTAATTCCAAGACCGGAATCTTGTTTATAGATGATTTGAAGAGGTCAAATGGTTAATTACCACTTCATATATTTTATTATGCTCTTCAGAACGACAAACTCAAACCTAAAATATTATGGTTCGAATTTCGTTGATAGCCTAATATGGAAATTGGATATTCTGGAGTCTGATGACTTATGATTCCAATGGAAAACCGATATGCTCGAATCGATTCTGTGATCGTTCACGCTTCCACCTCAACCTCGACTTCTACTGCGGTTGTCAGATTTGGGGTCTGGGTACTGGTGGGGCCCGACATTTATTTGAAGGCTGGGGTCACCAAGATGCTTGTTCCGGCACTGGATAAGTCATCAATCTTCGAGGCTCGTAAATGAAGAATAAATACAGAAATGATGCTCGATCTACTCTTAAAGAGGCCCATTAACTTCCTAGTTATTTTCAATCAACTCAGAAATTTTAAATAAATCCAGAATGAGAGCTCTTCCATCGCTTTAATGAGCGCAACAAGCTCTTCCGGACCACAGCGTAATCGCAGAATGATCACTGAACTTATGTTTAAACAACAGAAAATATATTAACCGCTTCAACAATATCGGAAACATGGTAGCCTTATTTAGTTGCCCACCGCTGTACATCGGGAAATCAGATTTTTTCCTCAAAAGAAACTGATTCCGTTTCGTACAGACTTTTCTACTCACACGCGCCCTCACATTTTGCTTAAAATAATATCCGACTCAACGAATGGCTCGATAGCAATGGAAATTATTGGCAAACAATGTACGAACAAACAAGCGTTGGAGTTTTACGCGAAATAGATCCATTACAGCCGATTCCATGTATGCCAAATGTCAACAGTGGGGTAGAAAATTAATACCATGGATGTGGGAGAATAAAACATTTCAAAAGGCGGAGTACGTAAAAATTGGAATATGTAAAGCATTTTGAAACAAACGGAAACACACACAGTTCACAGTGGAATACAATGGGACCAATCTACTAACCCTCGATTGGAAACAATGTCAGCAGTATCGTCACTCCGGATGATATGTAGATTATGACGATGATGCCATGGATCTGCACGATGAAGCATCCCTTTCAAATGTGCACTTGAAGTACGTCAAGAAAATGGAAATCCTCCCACGGGAGCCTGCAGCGTGCCTGCTAGCCATGAGTGCACGGTCGGATGGTATAGTCTGGTACGGGGATTTTTTCTATTCAATTTACTATGTATAAATAAGAAAAACCTAAGGACTAGCAAAAAACGAAGCGATCCGGGGGGAACACAATCGAAACACAACAAGCTGAAATGTATATGACGTTCCCTGAAGGCTTTTCCAGACAACATTCGTCCTTTCAATCAAAACCGAACGGAATTGCAATGGTACGGGGAAATTATTACTGCTTTTATCTTTTTCTTTCTCTTCCACCCGGGAAGAAGATCCACCATTGCTATGTGAACACACAAAGCGATAGCCTTTACAACACTGCCAACAGATGGTTCACTCCAGCCGTGTTTTACTCGCTTTGTCTCCGGCATTGGTTGTGGCTTGGAACGCATTATGAAGCGTGATGCGCTTGATTGGAAACTCGATTCTTTGCCATCAAGAACAGAATTGGAAACAGATACTATTATTAGTACCTCCGGCCGATATGAGCTTCCTATTGGCAACGGGCAAAAAAGATTGCCCGAATTCTGAGATCTTATGTTTTCATTGGTTCTGCTGTTCTGAAGTAAAGCAAAGGAATATTAAGGTTTTTTTTTTTACAAAAACGCGTTACAATTTATATTAATCTACAATGGTGAAATATATGAAAAATAAGTGTCTGAAATAGTAGAACAATCATACAATTTAAGTGTATCTTGAACAATAGAACAATTAGAAATAACTATGTTACAAAAAATTTAACGAATTAAAGGTATTACTAGTAATAGAAAATGTGGTACTCTCTTCTGTCGATCGTGTAAGCCTCTTATGGCCGTATTCTGTGACACATCGGCAAAAATATTCAGTTTTTCTTAAGATTTCTTAAGGAATGATAAGTTTTTCTTAGTGGTATAAATGATTGTAACTTCATTCAAATGATATCAAAGCACTTCGAATAAGCTTAAAATCAATTGATTTTCAAAATAGCAGATAGTTGTTGCACAACTTTATTATTTTTTTATGAGTTT
>KB663677.1:851956-862099 GCA_000349025.1 Anopheles minimus
GACCGTTTTCTATTAAACTTTTTGTTCTATTTCAATCCTGTGGGTTGATATTTTTTTTTGCGTGTGAATTGTTTGACATCGTTCCAACCGAACTAAGCTGAAATCTGGTTTCCCAAGATTCGAAATGGCAATTGTCAATTTCTGATTTTATTTCAGATTGTTATTACCTTACCATTTTCTTCCATGAGGCACTGGGTGTGTGTCACGATCTGTCTGGTTGTATGTTTTATTCCTTGTTTCCTTTTGTTCTCATTCTCTTTATTTCTCTTTCTCTCTCTCTCATTTGGAAAACTTTCCCGCCGAACCGATGTGGTAAAGCTTAACTTTCCTTTCGCTGAATCGGAGAGTGACCCAACTCGATCGACGAACAATCCATAGCAATTATCATCAGTCTTTCGGCTCTGTTGAAGTAGAACTTTGTAGCGCAAAAAAAAAGCTCAAACACCGAACACTACCGTCGAAATGTACCGCACCTAGCTGTTGGAATTGGAATCGAAACTATGCCTAGCGGTGTTGTTCAGCAAACGTGGCAACGGTGTGGTTAAAGTGAAAATTAGGTTCCGTTCACACCAACCATCCAGCTAGCGCGTTGGTACTGTTTTCCCATCACAATGTGCAGTAAATTCTCGCCGCGAGCGATAAGTGAAAAGTTGAGGAGCTTTTCGTTTTTTGTTTTGGTTTCGCCAGGTTTAACGATTACGTTCTACTCCTCCTTATACCTCTTATAGCACTTTTCGGTTGCTTTCTTCGGTGTGTTTAGATGTGTGCAAATGTGTTTCAATTTTTGGCGCTTTATTTTAGCTACAATTTTATTGTTCCGAATCACGGTGCAGCCGTGATACAGTGCGAAAGCGCAGGAAAAACTTCCCGCTTTTTGTTGGCCCGAATTTACGTTTCCACCCCCTTGACATTCCTACCGGGCGTGCGAATTTTACACTGGCCTTAGAAACCGGGAGGAATGGGGCCAATTTTGAAGTGAACGTTCAACTTTTTCGCTTTTTGAAATGCAACATTTCGAGCATGGAATGCAGCAAAACTTTCCCGTCCGTATCCGTTGCATGGCTTGTAGTTTTCGAGCAGCCAAAAACGAAAGGAACAAGGGATGGGAAAATAATCCATTTTTATGCATACGCTGCGTTACGAATCGGATTCTGGTAGGTTTCGACTGGGTGGTTATTCTTTTTTTTGTTTCGCAAAGGTACATCAAACAAATGTTGCTCCCCTCCCTGGGGCACTGTATTTGTATGAAATAAATTTATTTTAAATATGAAAAACTGTGAGAGTGAATGAATGGTACCCGGGATGGTGAAACTTTCCACGGTGTAACTCTCAGACAAAGTGCATTGCATCCTTTAATCCACACCATTTAGTTAGCTTGGAACGTTTAAAACGAAACAATTCGGATAAATCCCCATTCCGACTCCTCACAGATGCTTTTTATGCAAGATTGTATTTTATTTTTGTATTTATAAATAGAAATTTTTTTTTTAAATAGGTTGGTTTGGTTTGCACTTTCGAGACATTTGTGCATTTTAAAAACTATTTACATCCTTTAATCCACCCCATATCTTTTTGATCCTGGTCACGGTGCCTAGGAGATCTTCCTTTCATTAAAATTTTATTAACAGTGTTTTGTTTACATACCAAGCAGTCCAAACACACTTAAAAACTATGTATTGAACGATAAATTTACATAACTAACTTAATAACTTTAGGGTTATGTTATGTATGTATGAATACAAAAATAATTGACATCAAAACATGCATAGAAGGAATTTAAATCGGCATAAAAACGGGCTAAGAAAAGGAGATCAGGAGCATCGGTGTTCTGTGGTACAAGGGAATCCAGACCCAAGATTGGACCTCTTGGACTCTTGTGATCCAGAAGGAATGTACAGGATTCCAGACAACAGACGCCAGGGCAGAGGCTTCATTATGGGCGTTAAAAGACAAGAAACATGATTAAGAGGGTATTGATTTCGTAAGCATTGAAAGAGGATCACGGAAGAGAAACGAGAAATGTGCATTACTGATGATTTGCCTTGGCATAGATATAGGAAATTTGTTGGAACACCAGGTAAAGAAAGGGTCTAAGAGATTAGACGGACAAAACAACAGCAGCTCGAATGCGGAAACTTAAATTATATTTTCAACATGATAATGATATCCAAAAATGACGATAACATTTGTAGGTTCAGTTGGAAACAGTCATTTCATGTAATAGAGTATAAGTAAAATATATAAATCCATTTAAATCCTGGTCACGGCACCTAACAGATAACACAAACATAACATTGCATAGTATCGAAGTTATATTGGGGTTAAGATGGTTTATTTGATACTTTAATGGGTTCTGCCAAAGGACTCAATAATTCAAATTGGCAATAGGAAGCATTTGGACATGTATAAACATATTTTTAACCACCCCATTCCTGTTCAATCCCAGTCATGGCACCATGGAGATTTGCTGAACAGACTGTAGTGCATTATTATTGTGTTTGTTTACCGCCAAAGGTAGAAAATTAAACGCTATTTTTTTATTCAAATTCCACCAAAGGTAGAAAATTAAATGCTATTATTGATTTCAATTCCATATAACTAAAATAAAAATGTTTTGTTTAAGTGAAGACCAGCCATTGCATGTGACAGGGTATGAATAAAATTCTCTACATCCCTCAATCCACCTCATTTAGTTCGGCACGAACATTTCAAAAGAAAAACATTGCTTTAATCCTGGTCACGGCGCCAAGCACTGAAACATTGTAGTGCAATCTAATAGCAGATGTTTGGGAATTTTGGACACTTGAATAAAATTCTTTTTATTTCCGGAAATGAAGCTAAACCCTAAAAAACGAAAAGCAAAAAATGGCAATTAAAAAGATTGCTTTCGATGAAAACTGTCATTTGAGGCAGCTTTATGAAACTCTGGCTGTTCTATTATCTATTCTGAACCGTTTAAAGTTTCTGCCAACGTTTGCGCTTTCGTGGAAGAGAATGGTTTATTTTTCATTAAATTTAATGCGATTGCTTCAATTTAACCAACCCACTATGTTAGCTCCCCATCCCCTTTCGGAAGGGTGTACGAATCACACAGCTAGTTTGAATGTTGAGAAGGACGACAAACCACCATTTCCAAATACAGAACCCAAGCTGCACCACACATTAGTTGCAGTTCTGCAACTGCATTCCTACCAAGCTGGAGCACCATATCAAACCTGCACTGCTGGAACCGACCCACCCAATTGGTAGGAATGTGCCGGCTGCTGAAGCTGTGGGGAGATGAAATTAATTAGGCCCGAATTCCTGCTTACCTTCTGGTTTGCCAGCCTGACGGACTTGGGGACACATTGGTCGTCCGTATTTCCTCCCCTCGAGGTGGTAGCTTTAATTAAATTTTACTACCATCAACTGACGGTCATTGCGCTGAGCAGGAGGTACATGGTAAGTAAGCAACTTTGGAGCGATTTTCCACAAAAATCGGAACCCAGCATTTTCGAGTGCAGGGAATTTCTGAAATTCAAAATCAAACCATTCAACCACCCGGTTGTGGATTGGGATACGGCATGGTTGGACGATGCAGTCCCATCGCTCCAGGTGCCAAACAAAGCAACACTGCGGAGTTTTCAATGCAAGCAAAGCAAAACTAGCAAAAGCGTCAGCAAACAGTGATGATTTAGGGGTGCTTTTTTGACTTTTTTTATTTTTCCCCTGTGTTCCGTCCTTCGGTATTGCAGTTTCACTACAGTTTTCCTAATGAACGCGCTCAGGCCGGTTTGAAAAGGGTTCCAAATTAAAGCCTAACAGTGTTGCACTGCTGAGCAATCCGAGGCGCCACCGTACCGGCTTCAATGTGTGCGAAATCCATTTCGTCTGATTAAAATGACTTTGTTTGACTTTAAGCTTCTTCACATTCTCGGGGTTCGTTTCGATTGTACCAACCATCGGGCATATGCAGTGGGGCAATGAGAAAGCGTAAAGGCATTCCCATTTTTCGAACCCGACGAAATGATGAATCGGCTTGCACGTGAAATGAACGACTTTTCACTGGTGCATTTGTCATCGTCATGCAAAACGGAGGTGTCTTTCCATTCCGAAGTGCAATGATGCTATTTCCTCCTCAGACTCCGCACCTCCCCCCTTCTTCCCTCCCACAACCGGAAGGCACAATCCTTTACGAAAGCTTAGAAACTGAAGCAGGAGACAGCCAATTCAGCAGGTGAAGATTTATAGCATCAAAACCAAACGTGCTGGAGAACTTTTGTGGAATATAGTTTCCGGTTTGCCGTGTCGCATTTTGGGAAGCATTTTTTTTCCGCATGAAAAACTACACACACCCACACGCTTGGGTACACCCAAATATGGCGCATGGCGCAACATACAGCTGGATGCAGAACTTCCGTTTCGAGCATGCAGCACGAATCCGCTAACCGGATTTACAATTTGTGAGCTTTCCTTGCCGATTAAAAAAAGGAACCGCTTCACGCGCTGATGACGAATGGGACGGACGCTTGGCGCGCAGGTCGTCTGCATATGAACAGCTTCCGCTTCCCGCATTCGACACCGGGCGGGGTTGATAATTAAACCCGATGCAAGTTGACAGCCGCTGTGGTAAGGGTGCGTTGTTGATACTGCGCCATCCCACGAAAGGGTGTGGATTGCGTTCCCACGACACGGTGTGGATTATTATTTTGGGCCGGAAAAGTCGCTCGCACGGAACACACCGCCAAAAGTCGATTTCGTCGTACGCACCGGGGCGCAATGAGTCGGGAAAACTTTGAAAAAGCAACAATGGGATTTATTGGTGGTTAGAACTAACGGCCCTCATCTAACGTTGCTATATGCTTGATGTTTTTTTAGAACAAATCACAAAGTTAGCTCAAAAGCTTGATAACAATGATTGTATCACATTTATATAAAATAATTATAAATAATAATTGTTTAAAGAAAATCTACACTGGATCGTCGATTATCCGGGAGCCACTTAGCAGGGTGTTGGTCTACTGCATACAAAAGAGATGCAAAAAAATAAAAGCTTGTTAATGAAGTATTTTAACCCGATTTTTCATTGTTGATTTCACGTTTTACCCTTACTTCTCTAAGTTTGCGATGCTTTTGCTTTCATTTACTACCAACATATGTTCTTATTAACAAAGAATTATTAAAAATAAGCTTATTCTATTAATACTAGAACTGATAAATAATATAGAAGAATATAGAATATAGAACTTATTAAAATAATAAGAAAAACAAATTTGATCAATATGTTTAAAGAAAGCTTGATATCATATAATAAAAAACTGTTGAACCTCAAATAAGAAATAAAATTACATTAAAAAGATTGCCAAAAAATAAATTTTAGTTTAAAATAACGTGAAAACTTTGAATTAATTTTTAACGATTTTTGTCTTTTTCACATTAAAGTTATTTTTAGCAAAAAAAATGTCTCTCATACAATGTGTTAAATGTATGCTAGATTAAGTAAAAGTTACAAATTATAAGCTATACAATAAACAAATATCATACATTAATTCTAAATTCTTAGTACACCCGTTACATCAATGATTTCGATAAATAAAATTAAATTCCATAAAAGATACCATCTTTCGTAGGGTCGTTTCAACATGTGATATGTCCTTTAGGAATGCAATGATTTTAGTGTATTATAAACATTGGATCCCATCCGGACCGTTCCCCCGTAGTGAGGACTGACTATCCAACTACGTGGTATTAGTAAGTCTAGTAAGCCAGAAATGGCAGGTATGACCGAGTAGGTCGTTAGGCCAAAGAAGAAGAAGAAACATTTGGAACACTTATTTATTAATATTTCTAAAAGTTAGGAGGCCGTCTTTTGCTCGGCAGGACCGATGCATAAGTTCCATATGATTATCCTTGTTTATTTTATTTCTTATAAATATTACGGACATACAAATATTACCGACAGACTGACTATCCGGTTGTGCATTAATGTGAGTCAAGTAGGCCAGAAGAAGGAATCGACTTCGTATCAGATAGACAAAAACAAAAGAAAATAATACATTTTATATTTGTAAAGAAATATTTCATAAATTCCAATTCAAATTGTATGATATATTCGTAGGAACGATTGAATAAAATTGATATCATATTCACTTTCTCGTTTTGAGTTCTGAAAGATCCCGACTTTAGAGGAATCAATGACAACAACGCCATCTGTCTGTAATATCCGTGCTGATAGCAAACAACTTTATGAAAATTAATTTCAATAACATACTATTTAAAACACAAACTAAATACGATGCTTATTTTGACGATACGATCTTTTGCCTTTCCCTCATTGTGCAACGCGGTTAGTACATTCTCCGATAATTCGACATGAACCGTCTGCCATCCGATGCTCCATATCTACCGGCACCATGGAAGCTGTCGTCATCATCATTAGGATTCTCGGCTCCCAAGTGAACGTTTATAGAACGCGTTCTGTTCACGCGGTGGGTTGAGCAAAGCGTACAGATCGTACCGGATCAGCGCTGACAACAGAAAAGCGACGCAGCAATTTATTTCAATTTTCCGGTGACTAATGTTAACGCCCACCATTCGCTGCCCCGTGCGAGAGTACGATCAGGACGAGCAAGGAAGTGTGAAAAGATTCAACATTTGTGAGAGAATGAAAGAGTGTGTGTGTGTCCACGCGTGGTGGGTGGTTTTGTAGTTGGCAAAATATTGAAGCACCATTATGCTTCTCGACGGAACGTGCCTGCAACTGATATCGATGGATGATGATGGCCCTCCGAGAAGCGTCCGGTCTTACACCGGTCGGTGGAACGTACCGGGCTTTTGCTAGGAAACTAGTTCCGTTTCCTGATTTAGGTACGGGTTGCAATTTGTCCGTACCGTCGGCAACAGGCCGGTAAATTCATCCGCTTGGTAAGCGGATAACTCAGCTGGTGTTCAGTGCATCATGCTTCGAAAAGTGGTTTCGAAGGTGGCTTAAATGACAGTCACACTGGGAAATACACAGTGTAGGATGCAGTTTCATCAACATTCAATAGCAGGTGGGTGTTTGCATCTGTGTGGTCTCTTAAATACTTATAAATATGGTTTTATGAAACAGTAAATATGCAGTAGAAATTATTTGCTTTATGAGTACAACATCTTAAACTCTTTTTTCATTTTCCATTATTTTATTGATGTAGCATTTGCTATTTGATTTTTTGGATAATGGGAGCGCCTGAAGGTATACAAATCTTTGAATCTTGAGACGTTTTTTTTTATTTCCGACATACTAACATACTGGAAATTTAAGTCCAGTAGATTTCTATTTTTAAATCTTAATGCTTACATTTTGCATACTTTCAGGCGTTACTTCAACTTTACGTTACCTTTTGTTTTAAACGAAAATAATTAACGTTCGACATTAGGAATTACGTTCGAAACGTTAACCATGTTCATCAATCTAATCAACCGATGAGCAATAAATACTTCCCATTATGTAGCTATTCTTCCGGCCGTGGAAATAATAGAAGCATGATTAATAAAAGCTTTGAAACCAGATAGACAAATTTGGATCAAATTATTATCGTTTTATCGTGTGTTTCTGATTCGCTTAGTGCTTAGTTCCAGCATTCACACGGCCATTAATCTTGACAGTGCACTTACACCCACTCATATGGGTGCAGATACTATAGTACAGCTGTGATGCGTGTTTCAAGTGCTTTCGTCCAGCAAGCAACCAGGACGTGATGGATGGCTGGCCGGTGAGTGTTTTATATGAATGACAAGATTTAGCATTTGATGTCAGGCGTCGACCATTAATCAACCACTTCCGATGCGCCACCTGTGGCACGGTTTCCTGTTGCGCTCGATTCCCGTGTGGTGTCTGGAGAGGGGTTTAACAAAAAAAGCTGGTGTATTTATTTGCTGAGCATAATATTGTTGCTGCTGAGAGAGTGTTCCTCCGCACGACAAACGAGATGTTTTCTTATACACCACACAAATGTGTTTTTGTGTGCGGGAAAAATAAACAGCAGTATATGAGATGCTACAATATAGATTGCATACATAGAGGCGTATTCGATAACATCCCAAAAGGACCGTTTGGCAAAACGCCTTTGGCTATGCAATCTGTGTATCAAAATAACCTTGTTATGATTGTCGGATGAATGATAAAACAATAAAGCGTAGATTTCAATTGCAATTCGATGAATATTGATTTGAATGTACAGCAAAGAACATTTCGAAAATGTGCTCTTCCCATCATATTACTCATGTTCCTCGTATTCCAATTATATGTGCAGGATTATATATATTATAATCCTCTCCAGACATCTATCTACTTCGTTCTTTTTTTTTTTCGTAGTGGCTAGTGGCTAACAGAGCCCGATGTTAGGCAACCTTCACTCGCAGGCTTAAACCACATACTCACCTAGCGCGACGTGCGCTGACCGAACCGGATAAATTTAGCCTGCATATGCGAAAACCACCCGTGCGAAAAGGGCACGCACGTTGGGTTCTAACATAGCCCCACGGTGGCCTCGAAAGCACCATCCGAAAGCATCGGCTTGGACCAGCCCAATCATTCGGAAATATTAAAATCGTTGACAGGTGCTTTCATTATTTTGCGCACAAAGTGCATTTACCACTCGCGGGAAAACGACTCCCACGCTCAAGGGTACGCCGGGTTTTGTGGTACACCGTACAGCTTAAAATAGTACAGCTAAAAGTGGGGAGGTTGGTTTTCACGCGCAAAGGCCGGGTGTAGTGTCGAATAGCATTAAAATAATTGCAAACCACGGGCGTGGAAGGCGAGTGCTTCAGTAGGAATCACGGGTGGAGGTTGGAATTCGAGCACACCGAAGCCAATGTGATGGAAAATAATCTTTCCGGTTCGATGGAAAAATGCTCATTTGCGTGTTTCAACAACAAAATGAACGCTCGGCCCACAGGAAATGCTCGGGAAGGCAGTTGCATTTAGCGGTGTTTGGCGTTTTGGCAGCTTGGTCAAAAAGGCAACCGCAACGTTTTTTTCCGGCGGTGGTTAAATAATGAACTTCCGAAATGGCCTGGAAAAGAAGGGAGCACCATTATCGAATTCCACGGTTTGGCATTACTATGTTACTATTGTCATACGAACGCTGTGTGCTTGAGTGGTACCTACCGTGCAGATTTATCAGGAATGGAAATTAATGCCTACGCTAGAACTCATACTGGACCGAATCGTATCACATTCTCTTTACGATACACAAAGCACTTAATTGATTATTAATGGCCACATGTGACAATGGGACACATATCATCGCGAGTTGGTAGTCGTAAAATCAGCAAATTTCGCACATTTCGATTTAATGGCACGGTAATATCTATCGTACAACGGGCCAGTTTTGTGGTTTGTGTAATTAATACATTTCATTCGTGTATAACTATTGGAAATGGATACTAAATGGGATATTTTGAGGTCGGCAGCTGTTTGCATGATAAAATTGCACATCGCAGAAAATAAATCCTTTGAAAGTCAATTTCAAAGGATTTTGACACTGATAGTTTTCAACTTTATTTGGAGAACAGATAGAGAGTTAATCAGTTAATCCATAAAGAATCATTCTGCGTGGAAATACTACTTCAATGGCGGATCATCCTATGGGCAGAATCGGCCTTTGGTCGTCAGTGAGTTTTACTGGACAGATGATGGCTAAACACTCCTCCGCTCACGAAACCTTACCCACGGGCCTTAGTCGAAAATTTCAGGGAGTCTCAAACATCCACCAACTTATTCCGCTTCTGGCTAATTTGGGTCTGATGAAGACATGATGTTGTTACATAGTACATCGTTACATTGAAAACATTCTGAATGACTTGTAAGGAAACATACGTCAGACTATCTTCTTGGGCAACGAGTGCATTCTGTCAAATCGAACAGGCTCGCAACTATTCTAATGAGAGACATCAAAATGATGTCAGGACTGATCCCTTAATATAAGCAAATTAATTTATTTGGGCTTCCTTTCAAGTCCACAAAAAAGTTAACTGTTGCAGCACTGCAATTGATAGACCAAATTTTATAGACCAGCGTTACCAGTGAGTTTGTAAAAACTTTTGAGAAAACAGTTCGTACAGTCAACACTGAGCGAAGTAGTGTGAGGCACTTCGTGGAATATCTCCAAACTGTCA
>KB663677.1:862109-1019391 GCA_000349025.1 Anopheles minimus
CACTGAGCGAAGTAGTGTGAGGCACTTCGTGGAATATCTCCAAACTGACATTCAAAATATACTTTCCAGTTTATGGTACTGTTTGGGAATATACGCTACTGCTTCGGAGATGTGACTCCTTTGTAGGATCCTCTGGAGTTCCCCAAAGGAGTGTCCTTAGTACACTCCTATTTTTGATATTCGTTAATGATCGCAGCTATTCCCTTTTGATCTCCCTGAAAGCGCCCTGCTGATTGAGGTTCCCTCTAAATTGTTCTCGATACATTCTCCAAGTGAGGTCGTGATAATCGCTCCTCCTTTGTCTTGATAAATGATGTGTTATCCCGTTTGAAGGAGTTGGAATGATCCTTTTCAACTACACTCTTAATGACACCGCCATAAGTCGAGTAACTACGGTAAAAGACTTTGGAGTGTGGCTGAATAAGATTCGATTATCGTCTGCACTCAAAGATCCTCTCTGCTTAAGGGCTTACCTTGAGCGGCACCGAGGACTTCGCCGCCGTTGTCTTGTCTCCAACAGGATCGACTGCGATGGCCAGAATTGAGTGTGTGCAGGGAGTCGATTCCTCGCAGGTTATCAACACACCATTCCAGTGGTTATCAACACACCATTTTTTAAATTAAAATTTAATTTTTAACCTTAACCTTAACCTTAAGCTTTAAAACCATTTTAATTTACCTTGGAGAGAATCTATATGATGTTCCAAGTTTCTCTTTTGTCTTCAAACACCTTTTATATATTTTTAATTCTTGCGTATAAGCGGGTTGTACGGCATCATTCTTCGGACATGATATGGAACCACATTTGATAGCTCTTCCTTCTTTTTTGGCACTACAGCCTCCAGAAGCGTTGGCTGCCATTTCTGCCTGATTTGAATTTTACCGCAACAGGATAGTCATTCCTGCGTACGGGGGAACGGCCCGAATGGGATTCGATTCCCGGTCTTGCCGTATGAGACCTGTGTCACTTATCTCCTCTGCCACCGATCCGCTCTAGTTTGAAGAAGATGCTAGCAGAACACTACTCGAACTATTGTTTGGGATAATTTAATATGTCTTATTATAATGGCGATTTATGGAAAGAAACCAAACATTTATCTTCCGTCTAATATTGTTTGTTTTCTTGCTGCAACTCCTAACTCATCTCCCGCGTATTCCAATCCCCATTGCATCCGATATCATCCATACTGAGGAAAATGTTACAACCTAATGAATCATTTTTCATTTTCCATCATTTTGTTTTCCCCTCGAATCCGTTATCCTTACACAAATATAGCACCACACTGGAAAGCGCTTTCGGCCTTCCAACGAAACTGAAATTAATCATTGAGGTTTCTTCACAATCTATCCCGGGATCCGCACTATGCCGGCGCTTGTGCTCTAGTGCACACGGGCGGGAAAACCACAGAAATTGGTGAAAAATCACTTAATCACCGCATACCGTTAGCATCCCAAACGCAAACGGGCCCTAGCAAACGTGCTCGGAATTGGAGCAAGCCTAAAGTATAACCCCATTTAGCGATTCGTATCACGCAGTAGCGAGAGAGCGCAAAAAAAAACCCCCATCGGCTTCCGAAAGTATTGGTTTAATTTTAATCGTACCAGGCCGTGCACAATGACTGTGGAAAACATCGGCACCTGCACTTTATTGGTCCCCGGGGGTAGGTTGGTAGGTTTTGGTTTCCAAAACCGGACGACTCTTCCAGAGTTCGTTCGGTTAAGTTGTCACTAGCCGATCGATTGGAAAAATGCAAAACAAAAACAAACATCCACCGGTAAGGTTTGTTCCCAGAGGACTCCATCCCAGAAGAAGGTGGAACAACTATATATCTCTCTTCCTTCCTTCCAATAGGTTGTAGGACCTTATGAAATGGTGGGAAATTTTTGGTTTGAAAAAAAAATGCAATAATCCCGGTGCAGCGAAACCATACAGGCGTGTTAAGCTATGAATAAGGTATTGCGGCGAGAGTCGTTCATTTTAATCATCTCGCACGAAAAACTATTTCCGACCGGTTCCCCGACAGGCGAGCGAGATTTCCATATGAATCACACATGAAATGAAGCTGAGTGGGTGCACTTTATCGGGTGCAGCTTGCATTTAATGGTTTTTGTACTATCGAAACATTTGCGTTCCAACAAATAACATGAGGTTTACTGTTAGTAGATCGCTTTAGTGCGTGTAATGTTTGGTTTTATTCCAAAGTGTTTCTGGCTTTTGGTTTTCATAACAACATCGCTTGTTGTATCTCTTATCACTCAAAGCCATCAATGTGCCATTTCTTTTTTTAAAGGGAAAGAAACATGTATATCAGTCCCATTAATACATTAATCTGGTATGCTGCACAAAAAGCCTTTTCGTTTTTATTTTGTGGTGCGTTCCCCTTTCCGTAATATGCTTCTGCACTGTATTTTGTTTTTATTCTCTTTTCCACCTCCATCAACATTCGTTCCGATGGGCCTTGCATTATGCAGACAATTTTCACAAAACCGAGCAACGCATAAATCATGCATATTGGTTCCACGGATAGTTCCCCGGATATTGTCGGACGGTCAACTGTGTCCCCGTCACGGAACCGGTGTGGAGTTATGAAATGTTTTACTCTCTTCTCATCTTAAATTCGATACCGAAGCGGGAAGGAGTCATGCAGCCAAAATTAACGTATTTTACCCATGTATGAGTCAGGATTGTACCTGTTACGCGGGCATTACATTTTTTATCTGCTATACATGCAGGTGTTTACAAGCCACATCGAGCTCCCAAAAACATTAATAATAATGTTGGATTTTTCAGCTGCGATAGTTGATTTCGGTGGAATCTCTGAACATTTTCCAGTGGTGAAAATGCCCTAACAAGAAGATGCTTATCAAAATTGACGGATCAAGTGGAGGTTAGCTCGTCCTAGTTCGGAAGCAACTGAGGATGGAAGAGAATAGCCTTGGATAGAGCTACCTGGAAACGGATTGGTGATCTGAAGTGAACAAGAAGTTACCGTACTAATCAAGTATGATCTTATGGGGCATAGCGAATCGAAGCTTTGTGAATGGAAAGATCCACTCTACATACAAAATGGGTGAAAAGCTAAAGTCCCGGTTGTAGCAGAGGAACGACTTGTCTCATTCGTGGAAGAGATGGTTGGAAACTAACAAGAAGAACGGCAATAGCTATAACTGACTAATAACCTAATCATGCAGTAATTCCTGGAAAAGATGGTGAAGCATCAGCTGACCTTCTACCGTCTCTTCTTCTAGACCATTTGAATTCCTCAATGAGGTGCATGCAAGATATAATGGCTGATTGCTTAGAAACAAACGCTATTTGATTATTGTTTAAAGTTTCTGTAATTACAGTAATGCATCACAGTTTTACTTCCACAGTTTGATGAATTGCAAGTAAGTCTGTCTATTGTGTACTTCAGTTTCAATTTGTGCTCTTACATTTGTAATATTACTATTTGAAATAACTTATTCTGGAAGTCTGATTGTAGACAAGCCGGGAAGGGAGTGTATTAAGAACCAAAAACGGCGATCTGAACTGTTGTAATGAACATTTTCGTATACTGTAAAAAAGTATATGGGTTTGAAAGAGCATGGATTGACTCTACCGACTGCTAGCATTCGAATAATGCTTAACTCTAAATTCTATGTCATATTCTAATGAGAAACAACAGTTTAATCTATGAAAAAATTTCATTTTCAGAGTCTGGTCATGCTCTAAACAGTAACCAAAGAACGTTTACAATATTTATAAATCATCAAATATCAACGACGACATCAAAAAGTCGCATCACTATCAAGATAATTGTTAACGATTTAATAACTTATCGCAAAAAATACCCATTGGAATAAAAGTGGCTGGTCAATTCTCTGCCAAAGTGGTAAACCAAAACGAACACTCACGAAATGAAGGTAAGGATGTGGACTCTATTCTACCTTTTTACCAATATTTCTTTGCAGTGTTACTGAAAAGTGCAATAAAACATATGATTTTACATAAACTTTACATGTATGGGACGTGTTTTACTAACTTAATCGTTTCAACTTTTCGTAACATTTTAAAATTATGTTTGAAAAATATGTTTAAACTTTCAAACCAGTTCTTATACCTTGTAAAGCATTCGAATTCTGTCGAAGTCTCTTTAAACATGGTTCGTTAAAAGCCTATACTCAATTTATTCAGGACAATTTCTTAGTTCTCATCCGATCCTTCGTCACTGTCGGAATAAGCCCCGAGCAGTCCTAAACTACCGATACCACCTCCACCCCCACCAGTTCCTGAGGTTTGTGACGCTTGAATCGGTGACGTCGAAACCACTGGCGCTACAGACACCGGTGGAGGTGCTTTGGGAGGAGGCATTTCCTTCTTTTTCACGACCAAATTGCTAAGGGCCGTCTTTTTCACGCCAATGCTTATGTTGTCCAGCTTACGGACCTTGCTGGTAGCAAACGATGTCACGCTCCTGCTGGCCGTCGATGAAGCAGTGACAGTGGCGGATGAGCAGCTTGGTTTATTGCTTTCTGATGCTGTGGACATCGATGTTTCTGGGGCCTCTTCCTTCACCTCTTCTACAATTATTTCCGTCGCTACCCGTTTCACCCCGGATTTGTTTTGGAATTTCACGGACCTTGAAAAAAAAGAAAACCGGTGTGAATATAATCCCCACTTCTTTCTTTTTGAATGTCTCCCATACTTTATAAACTCCTCGTCCTGTCGCTCTTGTCGTTCCTCACGCTCACGGATACTCTCGGACCGATCGTACTGCTGCAGCATACTGTCATAGTCGATGTCCTGCTGGCGGCGGTTCAAATCGCGCAGCTCTTCTAGCGACTCCAGCAGCTCGATCTCGTTCCGCGACTGTTGCGTTCGATTTTCGAGCAGCTTCATCGGATTGGTAGCTTCCTCCTCCCGTGCCTCTTCCTCTTCCCGACGGGCCTGCTCTTCGGCCAACTTCAGCGCCATAAAATTGCGCGTTGCTCCCGCCTCAATCTCGTAGTCCGTGTTGCGGGGATCCGTTTTGAACGAGATTTCCTGCAGACAGCGCGTACACTTGATGTAGAACCGATATATCCGTATGCCGAGGTAGTCTTCATTTTCCACATCCTCCTTGCGTGCGTTAAACTTCTTGCCCTTGTAAATGTATTCGCCACAGGTAACGCACCGCATATTGAACGGTGCCATCAGTCGTACCGTGTACTGCCGATTCTTCGGCAGCTTCACCCGTGGGATTTTCGACGGGTCGAAATCCGGTGGATAATATTTCTACAATAAAACAAATAAACCAAATGAGAGGCCATTTACACTACGCATTACACCGGTTGATTATGATTTACTTACGTTTAAAACCTTTCTTTCCGACATTTTTTAAGAGAAAATTTGTGGAGAAAAACCAACCGTGTGTTTGTTTACGTTTTCGTTTACAAACTGTCCGGCTGTACCGCAATGCCAGTTTGACAGCAGCTAGATGTCATTTGAAACTTTGCACCTCACTGTCAGCGAGATAAAATCGTGAGAAAGATTGCAGCAATATGCTCTTGGCTGCGTCCATGAATAGTTTCAATCAACACGTACGCAGCCATCGCTTCAAACATATTTGAAACGGTTTGAGGCTCTTTCAGCCTACATGTATTCTAAATATTTTTCCTTTTTTTTAAAGCGTGTAAAGTTAGTATTATTAAAATATCTCAAACAGGAATCTTGGGCAATTAAAATTTCACAGCGGAGGTATATTTCTACACCATACAAACATAAGTTCATAAGCGTCCATTGTACGTGTACTTTGTCTTTATATTTAATTCATTTCTAATTTATTAACATAAGTTCTTTCAAATCCGTTTAACACACCCAAACGATTTCCACAGCTTCCCGATTTTAGGCTGTTTCCGTTCCTTTATTGATAAAATATCGTTTTCTTATAAAGTTCCACGTTAAGTTATCGGTTGCGCGTTTCCGTTTTTTTTTGTTGTAGTTGTTGTAATTGTTTTAATTACTTCTGTTTCACAAAAAGTAATGGTAGAAGTTAGCGATTACAATGGTAATATATAGTGTGATATAATTAGGGGTTTACGATACAAAAGAAAAAACATCATTTCCTTCCGAATTTAGTGAATAGGCATGCTTCTAATACATCGAGGGAAGAAGCATTTGCGTTCACAAAACAAAAGGCGTCCGATTGCCACCGCCTTCTAAACTGGGTTGGCTTAGCGCTTTGGGAAATTCTGCACTACATCAACACGGTTAGCAAAAACAACTCGTCTAGCAAAACGGTTTGGCACAGCATATCTCTAGATATGTGAGTTGAGCGTGATGCGTTTAAGCGGACTGTCACATATGCACTAGATATCCCAAATGATTCTCGCCTCCCCTTTCCAAAGGCGTTCTCTCCTGCGTCTCTAAATACCACCGTACGCACAATGTCTGTACGGCTGTCACATGAATCGTCCCACCGGTTCGATCGTTTCGATAAGATCGTTGCCTTCCCTAGCGTGACTGCGTAATGTAGATATGATCGGTGTGCAGTGTATGGGTTCTAACCTCAAATGATCGCAGGTCTCCCGACCCGGTCGTTCGTCTTTCCGTTAAATCCACAACATAAAATAATCTACCGTAAGCTTCACCGCAACCGCAATGGAAAAAGTGATCAGTTTCAACACATTCAACGCGTTCGTTTCTGTGTGTGTGTTTGCATTGGTGTTATCCGATTTGGCGCAGATTTAATATTTGTACGAGCAGCAAAGCTTACATCTAGTGAATGAAACAAAACAAAAAAAAACAGATTCATCTTACACCGTAAATTTACGTTTTGTTTTCGAAAGTGCGGAGTGCTACAGTTCTCGCAACAAAAAATGGGGTTAGACGAGGAAAAACAACAATTAAAAAGGTAACAAAATGGCGGTGCGAAGTTTTTTGGTGGGGTGTTGACAATATGATTTCAATGTGCACCAACCGGATCGCGGGAACGCGACTGTACGATCGCAAACGACCGTACGGAATGCTACTCTATGCGATCGTGCCCATTGCAGGTGGTGCCATCTATCGGCTGGAAATCGCACACTGCTCATTGCTGTGTCCCGTCGCTTCCCGGGCGCGTTTGGTGTCCCAATGGATCTTTGTGTGCGTGTATGTTTTAGAAGTGCAGGGAACTCGTTACCAACAATTAAATAAGAAAGAGCAGAGCGAATGAAAAGAAAAAAACACAACAAACAATAATGTAAGGGGTTTTAGGCCATCGTTAGCGTGCCGGCACCCATTCCGAAACCGACACCCCGCGGACCATAATTGCGACCGTAGCAACCCCGGCAGTAGATTTCGCCGTTCGGGCCATCGTTCAGGTTCGTCGAGTCGAGCGATTTGTGGCATTCGAAGCAGCTGAAGCAACGCTTGTGCCAGATGCGGTTTTTGCTCAGCATCTTTTCCGCTTCGTACACGGCATATCCGCACCGGGTGCATCCTTTGCCATCCTTGGCCTTTGGTCCATTCGCTGGCTTCGCGTCGGTGCTGTTGGGAAAGCGAAAAGGAAGATTGTGAAGTCACGGTGAACTCTGCAACCATCGCAGGACCGTGGGACTACTTACTGTACTGGGGCTGACTGGGCATCGGTGGAGACCAACGTTGGCGTGTGTCCGAAACCGAATCCCTTCGGTCCGAACAGCTTGCCGTAGCAGGCGCGGCAATGGATCTCCCGGTCTGGACCATCACAGGCAATCATGGAATCGAGCGGTCGGTGACATTCGTTACAGTTGAAGCACTTCTTGTGCCACATCGTTCCCTTGGCCAGCTGCTGCTCAGCCGCAAACACCATGCCGCCACAGCGCGGACATCCCTGACCCTGCGGTGCCTTGATCACGGTCGTGTCGATCGTAACCATCGGCTTCTGGGAGGCGAGCTGATCCTCGCTGGAACGGGAACGAAACTTTTAGTACCGCGAGAGCGAGCGCACATGTCAAACAGACTAGAAAACGTACCTCATGCAGTCGGTCTGCAGGAAACCCGATCCGCAGGCAAATCCGTATCCGTGCGGGCCCCACTTCTTGCCGTAGCAGGTCTTGCAGTATACGTCCCGATCCGGACCATCGCACGCAATGATGGAGTCGAGCGTTTTGCTACAGTCGCGACATTTGTAGCACTTGCGATGCCACTCACGTCCCTTCGAAAGTACCTGCTCGGCAGCGAACACTACACCACCACAGCGCGGGCAACCCTGTCCGGGCGTAGCCTTAATGACCGTCGTATCCACAGCGGACGGTTTCGGTGCAAACTCGCTGGTGAGAAAGAGTGGTGGAGTGGTTAGACAAGTACGCTCAACAGTCACAAGCACCAGATCGAATATACACACAAAAAAAGACATGTCACTAACGGTGTACGAAAGTAGCAAGAAGCATATCAACAGGTATAGCTACACATATCTACAGTGAACAGTTACTTAACAGACAACGTCCAGTGTTACTACCTCTTGTAGTCCAAATCGCGCGCATCACTCATTAACCCCAGCGAAGAGATTCCCGAATGGCCGTAACCACGAGAACCAAACCGACTGGCGTAGCAGCCTATGAAGCGTAAGAAAGGGAGGGGAGAAATGGAACGTGTCATTACTAGGTGGCAACTGCATTTACACATCCTCCAAAACTCGTCTCGAACGAATAGCGATGTTTTTTTTCCCGCAACATTGATACTAACAACACTACTTAACGAACACAGTTAGTGACAGTTTAGTGTGTACAGACTGGTTTGACAGTAGCTGTCAAATGACATTCGGCAAAACAAATTTACCCCTCGATCGTAGTACTGTCGCACTGCAGTGCTCCACCGCCTTGACCGTATCCGTAACCCTTCGGGCCGAACTTTTTGCCATAACAAACTGGGACATGGATGGACATACATAGAACAGATAGAGAAACGTTACATCTCGACCATCCCGGCGCACGACCTGCTCGGTGCGATGTGCGATTTTCCTTACCTTTGCAGTAGATGTTACGATCGGGACCCTCGCAGCAGTTTACAGAATCGAGACCCTTCTTACACTCACCACATTTGAAGCATCCCTTATGGTAGGCCTGTATGGTAGTGGAAAGGATGGACAGATATTTAACGCACACCGGTAGTAGTATTCGTAGCAGTAGCACAGTACTACTACTCCACCGACTGCAAAGGCAACATCTTCCTGGCTGAGGAAGCCCATACAACAGCAATGTCTGTGTTGTGAGTGTGTGTATGTATTTTTGTTTTGTTTTGTATAACCTTAAAACACCGCATGTGATATTATTTACACGTCAAATGATGTTAGCAAACTACGGCCCGCATCTCTTCCCATCTCGCATCTCGCAGCGCATGCATTACCTCTACAGTAAATCTCTTTATCCGGTCCATCGCAGTGGATCGTGGAGTCAAGCGTACGGTTGCACACTAAGCATTTGAAGCAGCGCCGATGGTAACCCTGGATGTCAGTGGGAATTTGGGAGCGGCGCGTTGACGGCAAGCGACAGGTTGACAATCGAGAGAAGAAGAAAAAGCGTTGGGAGATAGAAAAGACAAGAGTAGTAAAGCTGTAGTAGTGGTAGCAGCAGTAGTACTGAAACGCATATCAATAGTTTGACGGTTAGTTTGGAAAAAGGCTGTTCTAGTGTTCTGAATGGCAAGCGCATACGGTTTTATTGCGCCCTTCAGTTCCCAGTGTTAGTCTCCAGTTGGGATAGCACTAAGATAGTGGTCAACTCACTCTTCCGCGTGCCAACATTTGCTCGGCCATGTAAACAAATCCGCCACAGCGAGGGCAACCCTCTCCTTCAGGTGCCTTTGACATTGGTTTCGGTTCAAAGTGTCCGTTCGTGCTATGGAGTGGGGACGGACGGAAGGTTTTGTTTCGGATTGCGTGGTGGTGGTGGTGGTGCGTATTGTAATTTTGTGTACATCAACCAAAAGTCGGAAGCGTTGTAATTGAAAACCACAGCAAAGACACACGCGCAAACACACACATACGCAGGGATATATAGTAATGATACGATCGTACAAGTTTTTTTTGGTTTGATTTGTTGTTGTGCAAACAAGGGCCAAAACGCACGGAACAGGGATGATGTATGAAAAAAGAGAGAAAGAAAAAGAGAAAGAAGAAAGAAGATAGAGAGATCATGTAAGAGAAAACATATAAATCATTCAATGCGTCTAATACAGTGTTTAGAGATCCAACTGCTACTGAGGGACCTTCGGGAAGATTTTTTTTTTCTTTGTTCGTCCACACTCTGGAGGAGCTGCTGTGAATGTCTCTGCTTAGATCATGCTTTATATGCACCTAGGGCAAAGTTTAACAATTGACACAATGGCCCTTCCCCAAAACCGGATAGTACTGTTAATTTTGAAGGTTAACACAATTTGTTCTTGCTACAGGAGTTCCTTTGCTGACATTCTCGCTAATCTGGGACAAGGCAAAGTCCCCTGTGACAGTGGCTAAGAATTAATGGTAATATTCAACTCTCTTTTCGCTTTCATTTTTTTCAAATTTGTACAACACTCTGCACGAGTGTGTTTGTAACCTCGGTATCGCTTTTTTTTTGCAACTCGTTTTTGCTCCAGGGCACTTTCCTTATCCCATTTACAAAGTGTTAGACGTTAGGAATGGGGGGGGAAGTTGAGGTGAGGGTAATGGAAGGAAAATTATGAAAAGCGTGTAGCTACTTTCATCCGAGCACACAATTTAGTACACATACAGATATGAGGTTGAGAGAATGGAGGCGTCGTACAGCGAGCGAGGCACTGCGTGTCATGAAGCGTTAAGTCTAGCTGTGGGAGCACCGGAAACAAGTAGAACTGTTATACGCACAGCACAACATCCAACACAGGGTGTGAATAGAAGGGTGTTATCACAAGTGATAGAAAACAGTGACAACTACAAGTCAGGAGAAAGAAAAAAACCGTTTTTTTGTGTAAAACATTTTGCTTGCAGAGTAGAACACAACACAGAGAAATGGGAAATAGTGGGGAGCACAGGATACGCACAAAACAAATGTAAGATACAAAAAAGAAACAACAACCAACAACAAAACAACACCAAATACAACAACAGATAACAAGAACAACAACAACAAAACAGCAACATCAAACGTCAAACAACAAGAACATGAATATCTCACCGATCATGGGCCAGATCATGGACACACGGGAACATGTATAACAGTAACACGTCGTAGTAAAGGACACACACACGCACGCCATATTTTGCTCATGATTGGTTTTACAATTGACGAATCACACGGCCTCCAGGCAGCGTGTGTCTTTGGGTGTGTGTGATGTTTGGGTGGCGATAACCGCCCGACACCGACAGAGAGCTGTCACGTGGAGCTCGTTTCTGTGCACGTTTGCCGCGCGTCGACGTTCTCTAGTGGTTCTCGTATGGCATTCCACTGCAGCAAAGCTTTCCAATGTCGGACGACTGCTTTTGATGACTTTTATGTACACAAACACACACGCGCACCAATGTAGCTCATCCCAGGGCACGCATACACACGCACACACACGCACACAGACGGACACAGACGGACGAAGACGGCACAACAAGGGATTTGGCGGGGGGGAAGTTTTGTACATCGACGAAACAATGGGAAAGAGACGTGAGACGAAAAATAAACCGGGCAAACTATTGGGGAACGATCTATCATTGGCTCCTTTGTTCCTGTTTTTTGGGGGATGTGCTGATAGAATGTAGCGTGCTCTCTCTCTGTATCCATTCGTTGACAGTTGTGTCACGCTGCTTAGTGTCAAATAGTGTAGTAGTGCGTCAGTTACTTAGCTGGACGAACCTGTCAGTTCATAGTGCATCTGCGCGTTTTCTGTGTGCATGTGTGTGTACGTGTATGTATGCGCATGTGAGTGTCTATGCATGAAGGAGCTTAATGTTGTTGGCCATCCCGACAGCTGTCACAGTGAATCGAAGCGAATTGGTTGGAGTAGGGAGTGCAACGTCACAGCCAATGAGGCACAACAGGGTGAATAATGGTGATGGTGATATTGATGATGCAGTCCTCATGCACATTCCCCTTTTGCCGGTTTCGAACGTCACGGTACCACCGTCATGAAAACTGCCGAACGAACAAGGTGTCATCTTACGACGAGACACAAACAAAACCAGTGGAACCGCTCACAGTTAGTCACAGATAATGTACGATTTATTTGCCAAATAATTCATCCAATAAATGATTCGATACAAAACGAAAAAAAAACCCTGGGCCGATCGAAACAGCAAACGCTCCGCCGCACATGGGAGCGAACCCACGCGCAGGGAACAGGTTGGGAACAGGCCGGATACTACTACGACTGAACGGTGTGGGTGAAACCATCTACCTAAGCTTATGGGGGTGATACCGCTTCTGCTATCATTTACTCCCTCTAGCGGCGATCGAACACACAAATCGAAGGAAATGTAGGATAACGAAGGTAAAGCACACACTTGCCTTAGTTTGCTTAAAACATCACAAAGCCATTTTCTTTTCAGTTTTGCTTTCGATTACAATAAGAACAGAAACAAACGGGAACACATGAACACGTTGGATCAATCTTGCCAGGAATGGTTCGCCGCACGCAAGTTCTGACACGGGTGCGAACCTTCCGCGGGAAAACGAAACAAAGACACGCGTTTCGCGTAATGTTTGGACTTCAACAAAACGTCTCTATTAATCTAACACAACAACAAAAACGGACGAATACAAAACAATGTGTTTAGAGTGGGGACCGTGTACACCTGTCATTTACGGTAGTGTCCAATGGTAATAGTGGTGGTGGATAGTGTGTGATAGATATTTGCAAAAACTAATGTTCCTAATTGTGTGTTTTTCGTGTATTTTGATTGGGGGGGCTTTTGATTTGCTTTATTTCACCCCCACACTTTCTTACTTTGTGTAGTCTCCTACATGTCCTAACAATACTTTCCTGACATTTATCGTCCACTTCTCAATACTTATATGGTGGTGTACGGTTGGTTTGGTGGTGACAAGAACGAATTCCATTGCCCTAAACGTACGTCGCCCCCTAAAACTGATCACACAAGCGTAGCCTAACCGGCATCATTTATCGACAAAACAAAAAATGGAGGTGTTTCTGGTTTGGTTCTTGCTGTTCCAAGCTCCGGCGCTACCATCGGGGCACTTACTTAAACGAACGGGTTTATGTTTTAGTGTTCTAGTACACGGCGCAACATTTACTTGCTGCATCGTTCCCCGCCCGAAAAACCGGCGTTGTTACGAGTTTGACGTTCGGCCCAAAAAAGGCACATTTCCATTGGTACAATCGTGACAAAACGATACAGTTTGGTGGCGGTGGTTTTGTTTTTTGTTGTGGATATGGTGAAGGTAGTAGCAGCAGTGGTAGTAGTAATATAGTAGTGGTAATTGTTGTTGGTGTGTTCAGATTGTTTTGTTTGATTTTTTGGCATGAAAATGTAAGAAAAAAATAACAGAAAAAAGTGGAAATCAGCATGCATGTTCTTCATTCGTCGCAGGTGGTTTGTTTTGCTATTATTTTGGGGTGTATTTTTTTTTTTCAAATATATAGTATTTGCAAGTACTCATAGGGACGGAGATGGAGATGGATGACAAAAAAAATAAACAGAAAAAATTGACACTAGATGACGCTAGTTTGGCGATAGTATAACATATTTCGATATTTTACAGAACAGTTCGTCCATCATGTTTCGGTCATGCGGCACTGATGGGAAATTAGTCTCGCAACAATTCATGATGCAATAATTGACATTTAATACATGTAGTATTAATATACACAGTTGTGACTGGAGGTATCTTCAACTCATAAGCGCCCTTGTGGCCATTCAATCAAATGTAAGAATTTGGTATCATATGCTTTACAAGGGGGAATGATTGACTTCTCTTTAAGACAGGTGAGTACTAGTATACTCAGAACTTTAGTAGCAACTCTTACCCTGCAGCTATAGGTCTAAGGAAAGGCCCAACGAGAGCTAAACGAAGCGAATATAATCACATGACTGATGGTGGTAATATAACGAAAAAAAACTATATAGAACACTGGCAATAATACATCAGTTTCCTAGCGCAAAAAAAAAACAAGGGTGGAATGTAAGATGTCCGCCAAAGATTCGGAGAAAACGCACGGTAGGCTACAGTTACGTACTATATGGATCAATCGATTCTTGGTTCTCCTCTTCCGTTTGGTTTCTTTCCCTGCCGTACATAGCAAGTGTCTAAAATGGTCTTTCTATCATAGCGAAACTTACCCCTCGCCCTGAAACTGGGCGCCAGTGTCCATCGAGAGGCACCCGGCGCCTCCACCGAATCCGTAACCCTTCGGTCCGTACTTGCGACCGTGGCAGTTCTTGCAGTACAGCTCGCTTTCGTGCTCTGCACAGTTTGTGGAGTCGAGCATCTTGCCGCACATTCCTGCGTACGGTTGACCGGTAGCCCGGTAGGTGATCGGGTGGTGCATAGTGAAACGAAAAGAAAAGAAAGAAAACGCGCGTACTTGTTATTCGGGCTGTATAAATGCAGTATATAGTGAGTGCTTTTAAAAATAAACCTTCGACACATCGACGACATTGCAATTGCGCTAGTAAAAATTTATTGATTGACATCGCCCAAGCGCATAGCCGGGTAGTCGACACCGACCGACCACGGTTCGGACCACAAAACGGACAAAGAAGATGTGGGGGGGAAAAACCCACAGCGTACTACGTACAGTACACATCGAATAGTTTACGGCCACGAATGGGGTCACATGGTGCCTCTCGTGCACTCTGCCTGCCGGTGGCCAGATGGGGGTGGTGGGTTGGCAGAAATACCGACATCTACCCTCTGCGATGCGAAACACATCGCGAAGAGCTACGCCCAATGGTCGGGGCAACGGTCGTGATGGGCATTGTGCCAAATGTTGGCCGTATAATGAACCGTGGCTAGCATACAGGCGGCAGCGAGAAAACGATTCAGTTGCTAGAGCGATTGTAATGAGGGAAATCGGGTTAGAGTTAACTGGAGAATAGAAAACCAGATTTAATTTGAGAAAAGTTTACACGTGCCCAAAATAGTAGATTGGTCATAATAATCGAGTTCGTGTTGGTTGGTTTATTATTTCACTTGGACCTCAGAGTCTTAGTCGTTTCTGATGTTATCCTTCGTCTGAGAGAGTAATATAGAAACCGACAAAACAGTAAGACTACCGTGTTGTCTAATTTTCAATCTACATCTTTCGAAACCCTTAAGTGTTAAATCCATTCCAAAATGTGGTAAAAATATCGCCAATACCAGCAAAGTATGTCTTAAGTCTAAGTAGGACATCACATGGTGCAATTATTTAACATTTCGATCCTAGGACTTCAAATCAGTTCTTGTAAAAAAAATTAAATGTCTGTATAGATATCACTGGTAATTTTATTGCAAATGTTTATCTTCTATGAACCACATGGTAATTTTGGTTCCAAAAATCGTACTACTGTCAACTGTACTTAGTACACAGTGGAAACAGCTGTCACTTTAAGGTTTCATTGGCACTCGAAACGTTTCTGAAATATTTCATTTCAAATTCATCAACAACATCTACTCTCCATGGCGTTACACCGATTGTCGTAACGAACATTTTTCGTGTGATGCTAGACATTAAAAAAAAGAAAACATTTAAATAGATCATCCCCTTCAGGGAAACACGCTGCAGAGTTACGCAGCCATAAAGAAAAAAAAGGCAACATAAAACAACATCCAAACCGGCCGTCCTAAACAACCACCCGCTTTCCACGTCTCTACCCATTCTATGTTCGCGATGTTCTAATTTTGGTTGCACCCGCCTTTTGCGGCACGTCAACGACACTTGGCCGTCTGCCGGGGTCTCTCCCCGCGACCAGTGTTGTCAACAAAAGCTGGCAGCGAACGCAGGCGGATGCGTTACGGGCCAGGCCCGGTTCGCTGCCAGAACCCACCCTTACACGGCTGCAACATTGCAATTACGGGTTTTCGGTGTGTTGTCGTGTGTATTGGACACTTACCGCACTTGAAGCACTGCTTGTGAAATTTGTGTCCACCGGCGACACGCTCCTCGGCGGCGTACACCGATTTGCCGCACTTGGGGCACTTGGGGTTTTCCGCTGGCTTGAAAGGCATGGTTCTGGTAGTGTTGTTTTTTTTTCTTTTCTTTTACTTGTGGCGTTGGACGCTGGAGATTCGAGCGTTCGAGATGGGTTCGGGTGCCGAGCCTGTTTCGGGATGACCTGTTGCACTAGCGCGTGGCGCGACTTGTTGCTGCTTCGATGACCTTTAGACGTGCGCACGAAACGAATCGAAACGAATATTGCTTATATAAAGGATGCAATGTAACACTCGCGTACGGGTTTTTTTCTTCTTCTATTTTTCTAGCAACAACTTGTTAAGTAGCAGCCCTAATATGAGTACACTGTGCGCTTGAAAAGCACGATAGCTTGCGCTTGTTCGTTTAATGTCCTTATGCCACCGACTGTGCGAATCAAACCGGATGAAGTTTTAGCCGAAGAATTAATATTACCTATAAAACACACGCACACACATGGGATGCAAACAAAAATGGTTCCACTGCAATATCACTCTCTTCACACTTGGTATCTTCCCTTCAGAAGCCTTACGAAACTGGCACCTCTAGTCAATTCTAGGACACTCTCAGAAAACGGGTTAAAGACAAAAGGATCAACGACCGATTGACTGCGCTTCGAAATGTGTTCGCTCCTCACATTGCAACCGACAGTGCACCGTGCGTGTGTAAGACTAAAAATCTAGTGCCTGATCCACTGCCGATCGATCACTGCAAGCCTCAGAACCGATCACGAGTGCACTCGTGTCGGCTTACTTCGGGATTAGGTAACGCAGTAATCGTCGTGTGATTAGATGACGAGAGCTGCGTGAGTGCATCTAGATGTAGCGTTGTTGAATCTAGCTCAAATGTTATAATACCGCCGTCAAAACGCACCCCAATCAATAGCACGTTTTTATTGAAATCGGTTTAAAAAAAAATGGATACTATGTTGAAGATACTAAACCTTTGCAGTACAGGAAAATCCATTGTACGTCACACGAAAGACGTCACGCGACATTGTTTGCGTTGCGTATGGGATGAAACCACGCAGGATAAAAATACGTCCGTGCACGAGAGAACAGAAACATCACGAGAGTGCCACATGCCTTTCTCGTACATGCCTTGCCCGGGGTATCCCACCTCCCTTTTGGTAGCCAATATGGAAACGAACGCAAAGGTAAACAAAAAATAACCTTTCATCGCTTGGTGCTACGCAACCGAGCACAGCAACGAAACGCTACTTGACCGAGGCGCAACCAACTGCACACGGCCGACAGCGGTCCAAGAAACACCTGCTGATGTGTAGTCGCTAGTTGGGGAGTTTTTCCTCTCAGCCCGGATGAACTTTTTCAACCCGGTTTATATGTGTGTGTGTGTCTGTGTGTGTGTATTAATAAATTCTGCGTGGGGTTCGGTTGGTGTGTGTGTGTGTGTGTGTGTCTGTGTGTGTGTATTAATAAATTCTGCGTGGGGTTCGGTTGGTGGAGTATATGTTCCTCGCCTCAGGGAGACTTTTTAATACTGGCGCTAGGCCAGCGATCGTAACACATTGCACTCGATCTCTCACTGACATCCCGCATGGAAAACCGGCTACACTGTGTGAAGAATGTGTTCGTCTTCCTTAAACCTCTCTTTCACAGCTTGTCATGTACGGTTCGTCAAGACATGCCAAAGACCCATTAGAAATGTTGCTGGCACCTCTGGTCCTTCTCTTCCACGCCTTGTGTTCACTTTTGCCCACTGCACCAACAAATTCCAACAACCTGTTCTGCGTGGGTGACTGCTTCCAACAGAGACATTGGGCAACGGAGATCGACAAAGTCCTCGTGACGTTCCTTGCGGATGAAATAAAATTCCCAAAAAGGTGGAACTGTTGCTGAACCGAGCGAAACCTCCATCAGCGTTGATGATCGTTGACAGTAAATGATAATCTTGCTCTCGCACACCGAGCGAAACCTTCCCGTTGATCGTCGTCTGTCACAATTAATTGAGTGTCATCCAAAAAGCGATGACTGTCCATCGTCATCCGGAGGAGAAAGAGTCATAATTAACATTCCACCGTCCGTTTGTACGAGAAGGCTTGATGGAGGGGTTTTGGGTGAGGGATGGATATTTTCAACGGCGCTCTAATTATGCTTAAACATCAACCAGAAGCTCAAGAATTGCAGAGGAATCTTGTGGACTCACTGTCCACAAAGGAGAATGACAGCAGTGCAGTTGTCACAGTGCCAAAAGCGCATCCAATGGAACGCGTACGCTTCTGTAGAATTCTTCCCATTCTGCCCTTTTCCAAATGTCAACGTATCTGCTACCGACGGTTACTTACGAAGCAATCCAGCCTATCCGTATCTGGGATGTCACTAGCAAGCGAGTTCAAATGCACCAATAAAAAACGAACCTTCGTCGCATCTTCTCTAGGTTCCCTTCCCATGACATCGGGTGACCTTAACAGCTCGTGCGATTACTTGCGTCTTCATCAACACCCAACGCTATCACGCACAAATCATGTTCATCAACATATTTTCACACCAAATTTTCACACACCGAAACCCACTACCAGTGGCAGAGGAGATGATCTTTCCTGCAGATATTTCCAACTTTTCACACATTTATAAATAGACACACAGACACCGTTCGCAGGAGAAACCTCACCAAGCGCATGGATGGAAAAATGGATCAGAAGAGAGAAGAATGCCGGGGTTTGGTGGGTTGAGATAGAGGATGGAAAATTAGAGCAACAGATATTCGCAGAGATCGTTGCATCACTACCATTCCACACGACACTGTTCAAACATTCGCTCAAGTTAGTTCTTCATCGGTTTTGCACTTCCAATCGGCCTCTCGCTTATGGGGTTATCGAATATAATTATGCACAGTTCACAAAACCAGGGTTGATCTCGCTACAGTTCGGTGGCTCAACACTTCTTTAGATCGTCTAGCGAAACTTTACACAGAGATTGCTATCCAATTGCCAGTGAGTTCACTGTTCGTTTAGTTCACAAAATCTTGTCTCAAACGGCTCTATTCTAAACCTCTTCAACACTTATTAAGCACTTAGAATGCAGATTTGTTTTTTGTGGAGACGGATTAAACGTCCAACATACAGACTCCGTTGAGTCTAAATTGTCTTATAAAGCTTTGCACAAAGTATGCTGGACAAACGCAAGCGAAACAGAAACAAACAGCTGAACACAACACTCTGGTGAGCTTGAGAGTACTCGCCGACTACTAACCGTGTATTCGAATGATTGACTATGGTGCCGTGCACTCGGTAGTCTATGTATCAGGATGCACACGGCACGCTACTGCTTTATTCGGTAGCAAAACTCGCCAGGCGCACCAACACCACAGTCGCGACGTGCGAACAGCTCGGCTATGTGATCGGTAGGCCATCCACACCTATGGCAGTCCCTTTCTGACCGATTGCTGGCCGCACAGAACGGAGACAGCCCAGTCTAAGCTAGCAGACGAGGTAGCGGTTTACCAGGAGTCGAGTTCCACGCTACCGGCTACCCGTACATTGCAGCTCGCTGCAGAAGGAAAACCGAAATGGAAAATGTCCTCCCCTCATGAATTTCCCACCTTCATCCTACGCTTGAGGATCGACATGTAGAGGTTTCGCTCAAACATAGCGTCCCGTCGAAAAAACACACGTCACTCTATCTCGCTTTTCTGCCACCGGTCTGCCTACTGCAGTCACTGCCCTTCCCGCTATTGACCAAAGCCCATCCAAGCATTACGGTACCTGTTGCTGTACAGTAGTCCGCATTCGTGTCGATGACTCAACCCCAACGATGGCAACGATGACGAAGATGACAACTGTTTGATCTCATCTAAAGATCTGCCACCGCTTCGTGACTTCTCCTGATGATGAACGGCATAAATCACATATTTTTAACAGCACTCGGTAGAGAAATCGAGCGCGATGTTTGTGTGTTTTCCTCACAGCAGGCAAAACATTGTTGGAAAAAAATTGGGGAAATGGATGTTTTACTACTTCCTATCGTTCAAGAGGCAGTTTTTTGCGATAACTCAATCGAGCGATGAATCATGCGCCTGGTGGTGAAGGAGTGAGAGACTCTCGGCGATATACTAACGCCTTCTCACTGAAGTGGTGATGAATATGGAACAGATAATAAGAGTGAACATATTTATTGTGGATCTCCTTTTTTAAGTATTTTCGGAAAAGATTTATTTCCCCGAAAATCGAGCCAATTTTATTCAAATCTCAATCATTTGAGGGCCTCTCACTTATTAGTGTACTTAGTAGTGTATACTTAAATCGAATCGTTGTTTGTAGTAGTGTATTGTATGTTTTTTTAAATAATTTTTTGCCTGTTTTGAAAGAATTTCCATTAAAATACTCCTACTAAATGTACATTCTACGTTCGCCGTTAAAAAAAAACAACTTCCGAACACTCCTCTGTTGCACCACTTGACATTTGCCACAAGCGCATCAGTTGGAATTTTAATTATGATGTTTTTTTCATTCGTTTTTTTTTTCGTTGTTCGTCCAAATATGTCCAACCAATATACCGCTCAACAATGTAACATAATCGATATTCCATCGACGCTCCCTTTTGGCAACGCGATATCTTCATCCTCTGTCAACGCCGGGTGAAGTAATTACTCTTCTGCCTAGCGAACCGACGCCGATCCTCATCAATTATCCTCGTAAGGATGGTTGGAGAGCAACAACAGCGGAAGGTAGAGAAGAAAAAAATCACTGCTGTAGACGGCTCAAGCGAGGTCAAAGATGACAGTATGGTGTGCCTGAACCGTCGCTGACGTTTTGCGATTGGCAAAATGTATCTTTCCAAGAAGGAACAAGAAAAAGGCAAATGTCACGCTTCGTAGGAAATTTTCTGCTTTCGTAGGTGTAGATGAACAGGTCTCCTTACACCAAGCATTCCATGTGCATTTTATGTGCAAAGGTTGCCCCTTTACATCATGAAGATCTATGCAGAAATGGAAACCAGCATACCTAAGAATACCTTTGCCTTTCCTCTCTCATCCCCACTGAAACCCTTCTGGTTAAATGGGCAAAAGTGCTTTACCGAGTGGTAAAGCGGGCGAGAAAATTATGACCCGTACCACCACTCATCATAAGCATACGGACGCATGAATCACACTTATAAAAATGAGGAATGTTTTCTACCAGTGGCTTTACCATTCCCACCGTGTAAGTGAATCGTTTTGTAGCATAGGGATCGGATCAAGCGGAGTACAAACCGAATGGGAGATAGGTGGAACACACCTCTAAGGAAGCGACCGACCGCTTAGCGAAGGGAAATCCACGGAATAGAAGAATTTGGTACACCTTTAGAGCGGAAAATTTTTCGTGTGCAGAGCTATTTTTAGTGTGACCACACTACGTCCGCAGTCGCATGAGAGGTTAGCATCGGAATGAGCACGATACGGAAGGAAAGAAATGGTATGGCAGAAAAATAAAGGTACAAAACACCTTCACTGCTGCTAAACACGGTAAACATTGTCGGGTTTAAAACCCGCGTTGTGGCCACTGGTTGGACGATGCACAAAGTAACTTTGCGAAACTTCAACTTCTGCTTGGACAGGAGAAAAGAAATCCCAACATCAGGCCGGAACGCGGGTGGTTTTTTCCTTTTTTTTACACCCCCTCCAACAAGACACCCAATCTCTTGCAAGCAATCTAACCCGGGGCTTTGTTTCTGTCGTTTTTTGCTGGAGAATGTTCCGATTTTAGATTTGTTTGAAGCTGTGCGATCATTGGGCGGTCGCTAATCTGAACGAACGGTGAGATAATTCGACGATCATTAGAATCGATAAAAGGTGATTAAAATTCAATTTAAGGAATTTTAGACGGAATTGCATTGTTTTCGGTGTAACATGAAGAAGAAGCAATTTGGAAAAGATGACTTTTCGTGGAATTTAACCCCTAAAAGTATGCAAAACCGATTTGTTATGGTTTTTTAAAGTATTTGTACGAATAGTTTGGCATTTCTCTTGAAAAAACGTGTGACACAAATTATAATTGCAAAAGTTTGTCGAAATGGTTCTGCACTTAAACTTAACCATTAGTACAGTTCATATCACAACTATAAGACCACTTTTTTCAGAATGATTGGCAAATAAAGACATAAAGAAAACTGATGTTTTACGAAGTTGCCAAATATACGATCTTCCATGTTTTACTATTTTGTAATGTTTTATTATTATACAAAAATTAAATTTCAAGAATATGGACACACTTGGAGCGAATTATACAGCTATTAATATGATAAAATGAAAACAATGAATTATTGCAATAATTTAATAACAACATTTTCCTTTTTACGAGCCTTTAATATTAACTGTCATTTTCACTGGATTATTAACTGATTATTTCCTGTTATTATCCAGCTATAACAAAAAAAAACGGGTTGCCTTATATTTACACTATAGACTGTATTTACATCGTTCAGTGAATAATTCATGAAAACCATATTCTAAAATTCTGCAAACTTTAGAACACGTTTTAAGAACATATTTCTACTAAACATTCTTATAAACCAACAAAAAACAACTAAACGCTTTATAAGTTAATTATTTTTAATAAATATATCCAGCTATTCGTGCTCCATATCAACACTAGTACAGGTGAATGCAGCCCGTCGGTCAACCATTCGTCAGCGCTTCACCCACCAAACCATCGCAACACTCCTGCCAAGCGCCAAAGTGCCAATCCGTCCATCGTACGCGCACGAAGCAACGCTGCTGAGTCGCGGTGGGTTCTCGAAAAAATTGGAGCTCCACTAAAAATACATCTCCGGTCTCATCTGCCAAAAATAGTTCCGCAGGAGAAAATTCTTCGCCAACGTTCGAACCAATTCACCGGTGCTCTGCCACTTCTGGTACCGGTCTTTCTCGGTCGGTTTCCACTGCCACCGTGAGTAACTCATCGGCAAACTTTCCTCCCACTTGTGACCCAACAAATGGAACGCAGCAGCGGCCGAAAACGGCGGAAGAAAAATTACCTCACATTAATATGTATTTTTCACATTTCGCTGATCAATCCCGATCACCCGAAACGCGATGATGATCGTGCCTGGATGGACGGGGAAAGAGTGGCAAACTTGCCATAAGCTAAACAATTTAACTGTCCGGAAAGGATGATTTGCCATTACATTTGCCAGATACGGCTGAGTGACCCTTTTTCCAAACCAAACCAGTGCACGTACATTTTCTCATTATTTTCGTCACATTTTATACAACCGTAAACATGCGACCTTTTTGACATTTGGTAAATTCAACGATCATAATTATTTCCACTTTAATTGTAAGTTCCTTTTTACTTGTGTCCACTTTGCACTGCAACCAGATCGTGATCATAAACATTTCCACCCGTGTGTGTTCCCCGGAGTATATGACATCCTTGTTCACACGTTTTCTGTTGAGGAAAATTTTCTCCCTCCTCTCTTTCTCTCTCACTGAAACGAGCGGGTTACGGATACGCACTGTTTTGGTTGAAAAATTATCATAAATTATATGCCCATCATCGTACCAATCACTCACTCATTTCGTAATGTAGCGAGATTTTCTTGCAGTGGAAAAACGTTTTCCACTGTAGCATGATTCACCGATTCGCCCGAGCAACTGTTAAAAAGTGAGAAAACCATTGTGATGCAGCCAATGTCCGAGCTGACAAATAACAACAGATGAGCTTTAAGCTATTAACCTTAGATATGATGACGTTTTATTGTTACATTTTGTGTTTTATGTAATTTGAATCAATTTTTAATTAAAGTTTGTATAATTCCATTTGTTTTTTTATGAATTCAATTTACACATGTATTTCCTTCATAATGTTATGGTATCACTTTTTCTAATTCTTTGTCATGTTTCATTATTAGTTATTGCTAGTTATTAAGTAACAATATCCTTCTTTTTAATTTATGAACGATTACTAGTTTTTAGTACAGTTTTTTTTGTCTAATTTTTTTATATTCCCGCTGTTCTTTTAGTAGTTTCAGCTTACTAAAATATATTTTATATTTTTACATTTCTTTATGCAAGTATTTTCTTCTTATTTAATCTTGTTACAGTGATTGTTTCATTGTTTTTTCCTGACCTTTTCCTTTCACTTAATGTTTTATAATATATTGTCGTTTTTACTAGTTACCAACTAATATTTTTTCTTTTATTTTATTTATTGAGGATTAGTAACAGTTTCTGTTAATTATTTATTTACTTTTTTCTTGTTTATTTTCTGTTCTCATCGTTGTTTCATTTTTCAACTTATCTTCTTGTTATCTGATAAGTTATGTATATCTTTTATAGAGATGTTAGCTTCCTTTTCATTCACATCTCTAACTGTATCTCCTACAGAAGGGTTGAAACATTCCCTTACCGCAAGTGCACTAAGAAAACATACGAAAATAAACCTCCCACCATTGGTCCTCCATCTCCCCCCCAACCCTTCTTCGGACATACCGATATGGACGGTAAGTCGGCAAGTGAATAATCATAGCCGGATGATTCATAACCGACCGACTAGAATGTTTTCCGTTGTTTCACGTTTCTTTTTTCTATTTTGCTCTTCTTCCCCGGTACCACACGAGGCAATCCCACGCGTGCCATTGTAAGAAACGACCTGTGTGCAAGTGTGCGCACATTCTGTGACGCGATTTTCTTCGCGTCGGTATGAAAATGACACCCGATGTGAAATAAAATGGCACGAATAAATGTCAGCCGGGCGCGTGTGGACATCGACCAGCGTTTGAGGACACGGTTGTAGGGGCGAGAAGAGGGCGAAGGTGGTTAAATACACCGACAGTCAGTCTGATTGTGCTCGGGTGTACGAGGCTGTGGCGAGTCGTTCGAGAAAAGGGAAAGTTTGCTGTGGAGAATGTGGCCCGTAAGGATCGGGAATTTATTTTGTTGCCATTTTTAACCATATCCCACACTGGTAAGCGATTTCAATTGCACCATCTTTAGACCACCCAAGAATGTTTCCATGATTTTTTTCTTTTTCTTCTATTCATCAATATTACCCAAACGTCGAAGGACTATCCGGGGGAAAAAGCGAAAACAGCAAAGATGAAACAGCAGCGCGGGTTCGAGGGTTGTGTACTTGGAGTGGAGTGAAATCTATTTTCAGCAGATGTAGAAAAATGACGATATGCTGCTTAAAATAACCGCGCCGTGTTTTCTCATTTTATAATACTACTTTTTCACCTGCTAAAATTATATTTGCCCTTTCTGGTCGTCTCACTCGCCCTGCCCGGCCTATATTATTGTACCTGCCATCATTAGGTCTTCTCGGTTTAGCCTGCGCTTGTTTACCGCACCAAACAAATCGTTCGTATGCGTTCGAAACGATCTTACTGACCAGTTAGCAATTTTCCCTCCACTTATCCTTCTAACTTCTTTTATCCCTGTCGGAGGGAGAGAGAGAAGAGCCAAACAAATTGTGGACTTTTGATGCATTCCAACGCCACGATTACCTTGACGTATACATGCACGGGGAGAGCGCATTCGAGTAACACCGGTATTACGTAAACTCTGCAGGTAAAATAATGCAGTATGCAACAGAAATAGAATAGATCATCTGTGTTAGTGTGCAACAAAACTTTGAAAAAAAAAATCATTACATGAAGCGAAAGCGCAACAAACATTCAGCGTCTGGGTATATTGAAGAATGTTTGTAGTGAATTGCAAGCAAGCAATTAAATTGAAGCTTAAATCACAAAATGGTCATTCAAATAAATCACAATTAGTCATCTGGTCGATTAAAAAAAAAAATCAATGTTAAATGGAATTCCAATCAACCAGTTCTACTACCTTCTTAGAGCTCCATTTCTGGTGCCGATCCCACGTTCTCTCTCTATCGCATTCGATCTAATACTTTAAAGATCATGCTTCAAGACTTCTTGTCGTCTCTAGAATTTTATCGGTAAGGAAAATAAGTCTAATAGGAAAATATGTATTCATTTATGCGAGCTGTAGCATGCGATGAATATTCATGATCTCTAGAAATGCCCTTACACATAACCAATTTTAATTTGTATCAGCTATATAGCTCCAGTTTTGACGCGGTTCTGGGACAATTCCAATACTATATATAATTCTAAAAAATGGTATATATAATTGAAAATACTGCTGTGGACATGGTTTTTTTTTTGCAAATTTGGGGTAGATTAGGATTCAAAAATAAGCTAGCGAGACACATTTGCACTGAAAAAAATAACAGGAAGCAGAAGATGAGCGTGACTTATTAATTATTAGACATTAATTTTAAGGCTTTCATACGAAGTATATCTATAGTATGCAGTCTTTACGAGAATTTGATCTATGGTGTTAGTAGTTATGAAAGCCACGTATTGCAATGAATAATCACCAATGAATAATCAATGAATAATCATGAAGTATGTGAATTCAGATCAAATGCTTCTACCACGCCAAGGTCTATGACGTAGCACGAACCTTGGTAAGTTGGAAAGATAGTACGAATCTTTTCAATGCTTTTTTGAGCAATTTGGAAATTTTGAGAAGATGGAGTTGGTAATAGGTATCCCAATTTGGAACACACCATTACACCAAGCTAAAAAAGACCATAAAAATCCAATTTCCTTCAATTATCCACAAAAAGTAGTTTACTCATCTCTTGCAATCCAAACCGCAAAATGATCCAACGAGATCACTACTCTTCGAGGCCCCCTTCTGATTAATTCGCTGACGAACATCTGCTTCGTGGGGCATGTTATTGGCATCCTCATCACGTGCTCCAATCTTCGTATCGAATAAACAGCTCAGTAAGATCGAGGTTAATCTTTCTTCCCCACACGTCCTAGCTTCTTTTTCCAATATAGTCCAAATCTCGTTCTATGAAGCTTAATACAGGCTTCATATACTCTACTCCTACCTTAATACGTCCACGTTGTATAGACCGATAACATATGCTCCTTAAAATCTGTGCTTGTATGCACGGGAAAACTCAACCCCTCGGGAGGAAGAATGATAAGGCTTAGTTGAAAGGAGTTTGATAATTAGTCTCTGTTGTACTTCAGGCTACACACGGCTAGCTATCCCTTTTGACTTGGCTTCCAACGATACTCAAAACAACTGAGATGCGATGGCTCTCCAACAGATAAACTCCCAATAATATAAAAAAAAAATGCATTTACTTCTACCATTTTTCCAGGGAAGACAAATAACCCCAAAAAGTGACAGAAAAATATCTCTTCACCATTCGGTGCACCATCTGGTGGAAATTTCCTCACAATTTTCTTTTGTTAAACGGGTTCCCTCGTTTCCCGCGAGAGGTCACTACCAATTTCATTTCACACGAATTTTCCCATTGGATAAAATAGAAACAATTTCCATCGCTTGAAAAACGATTTTCATGCGATTTCTTTCTGCCCAAATGAAGCTTGTTTCGGTGATCGGTCAAACAGTACCGTGCAGAGATTGATTTGGCCCTTACCTCCACCATGTGGTAAACAAATATCCGCTAACGTAAACAATATTTCACCGGCAGAAAAGTTCAATCGCTGTAGTCGGGATTTAAATTTTGCAAAAACCATACACCGGGACCGATCGAGTTTGCAATGCCCGTTCGATTTGTTCTGCTCGGGTACGGTTGCAAATGTAAATAAATCATTTCAACCGGCCAAACCGATTTCTCATTCCAAGCACGGGTGGACATTCCTCAGGAGTAGTTTGTATGGTGGATTTATTTTTTCTATAATTTCTTTCGCCTCCCCATCGACTATCGAAGGCAGACGCGTTACACGAGCCGCACGCTCGAAACGCCTTGCGCCGAAAAGCGTATAATTAGTCGAAGGTCCACCTCCATCGGTATCGTTCGGCCTCCAAAAGGAAAATCCAAGGAAAAGCAAACAAACACTAGAAAGAAACACGCACGGCGAGCGCCAAGAGTGCGCGTTTGTTGGTGTAGCTTAAGTGTGGTTTCGATGGTGTCCGCACGCGTAGAAAAATCCACCCTTACCGCTCGGTTAAATGGGCTGGAAAGATCATGGTCCCCACGCCGCACGCTGTTGAAGTGATACACCTTGCGAAACGTGCGTTCCCGTCTGTTCGAGGGCGAGGTTTATGGCCTGTCAAAAATGTAGAACTCGCACCTCGGCACACACTTTTCCCCGTACGTGATCGTGGGCGACACTACTATCGTTTAGCCTGGCGGACTGGTGATGCAATCCTAAGTGGGCCAACGTGTGGAGATTACATTCACACCCTATTGTATACACGATGAACACCAAATAACTTTCCTTGGGTGATTATGGTTTTTTTTTACGAAATAGTATTAATTTTATTACAGATAAATTATTAACGAATTTTTCTCACTTACAAAACAACCGATTTTCCCGCCTTTTTCTCACCGTTGCGGGATGAGAGATGAAAGTGGAGAGTTAAACAATATAAACCCAAGGTGTATAAAGCCGTACGCCGTAACAATAATACCAGTTCTCGTAACAGTCGAATCTGGAGACCTTCTGGAGTCGCACGCGTCCACTGCCGGATCTCTCTTGACACTTCTCAGCATACTCCCTGCTACTTATTATCTTACACACTCGCAAATGTGGATGTTCTGTCTCGGTCTTTCGGTCGAGTTAGGGATGAAGGGGAGTTTGGGGAGGACATTCGGTGTAGGTCTCGGGATACTTTGTGTGTGTGAGTTTATGTGTGTGTGCATGTGTATGTGATGGTGAATGGCGTTTGTACACATATCCGGACCGGTGCTCGGGCCGCTTCGCTTTCGGCCATTTACTTGCCGAGAATAATTTTACGGCCGGCGCCAATGTTCTGACCAGCCTGGGTCGCACCCTTGTTCGTGCCCGCCTGCAAACCGATGATGGCCTGGCCCGCGTTCAGCTGTTCCTCGGTGAAGTTACGCTTGCACTCGTCCGCTGGTTTCGGTCCCAGGAATGGGCCCTGGAACTGGGGATGTTTGTAGCACTGGTGGGGGGAGAAAACACAGTTCGCTTATTAGTTCTCATTTCCGAGAATCCAAGAATCCATTTCCAAGAACTTACCGCTCGTCCGAGGGCAAAGATTGTGCTGGTAACCTGCGCTATGTCCTTCTTCTCGTACAAGTCTACCGTTTGGAACACGTCTAGATCAGGCACACCGTACTTCTTGATCGCCTGCTGGAAGAGGTTGATGTTCTCCATCATCTTGAACTGTCCGCCCGATGTGTTGATCTTGGACACTGCGCCCGGTTCCAGCTTGTTGATCAGCTTGCACAGGATCAGCCCATCGCGCAGGGCGTCCTCGTACAGTACACCGGCCGGGAACTTTTCGCCGAGCACCTCCTCGATCCAGTACTGTGCTTCCTTATCCTTCTCCAGGTCACGCTTGCCAGCGATCTGGATGAGATCGGCGACGAAAGAAAAAAACCTCACATTAGAAAGATTTCACCTAGATGGCACGGGTATTCACGAGTATTCACCACAACCACTACAAACCTTAGCACGAACTTGACGCTCCAAAGCCATTGTGTTACTGCGCACTAACTATCACGTTTGGTTTCCGTTGCTTCAATCAACTGCGTCAAGCTGCGGTCGCTCGTATACTGATGAGTGGTCCGGACGGTAGGATTGCTTTTAAACTTCTTGCTTCCGTCCAACGTGCGCGTGATGGAAAAACATGCGCCCGCGTTTGCGCACTAGCCTATTTGCCAGTTCGTTCGTCGAATGAGATCGCTTTTGTTTTTCCGAAATTTAATACTGACAGGAGGGAGGTCGAAGGGAAAACCTCCAACGAGGGAGCAAAGCGTCCTTTAACGTACACGTTTCTGTAGATCATCTTTTTCTTTCCTTACCTCTCATTCCCATCACCAACACTCATCCACGCGGGAAACGTAACGTCAGATTTGTCGATTATTTCCATTCCAATGTTTTTGCGTACGAGACGGGGAAAGGAACGGGGAGTTTATGGGCGATCCTACCAACTCACCCATCCCACCTGCTGGTTTCACCACCCGGTGACGTGTTTACAATAAAACACACATCATTATTTCGAGAACGTTCGCCATCCCGGACGTGGCGATAACTCCATGCGTTTCGGAGTTGGAACACGCCCGCCATACAGACAGATAGCGTGAGTAATTTATTTCCGTCCAAATGACAGATTTTCCCAGACGCACTAACGTTCGCCTTCGGGTGGAAGGAGGTTTGTTTTTAGAGGGGAATGGAACCATTTTTGCGTAAATTCAGCTGCCAAAATATTCTTAATGCAGAGTGAAAGGTAAAGCGTTGGAAAGTGAAAACCAAAAAACAAAGCAATAAAGAACATAGCAAAGCAATGATGCCCCGTTCTGCAAGATCAATGTTTTAGCGCATACTCGATCGTTCGGGTTCATTAAAGAGTACATTAAACTGTCATCGGAGAAGAAGAGGTCTGTTTTTCTACTGATTGATGGTACGAACCCGAACGATACAGATGAGAAACAAACGCATTAAGGTTAACGTTATTCTTAATCGCCAGCTCAATCATTGAACCAGCCCATCTAAACATCTCGATTGGTTTGTACTAAAGACCTCGAAACAATCAAATTCATTATCAATGATGCAATCGTTTCTTTCGCCAAAGTGCATTCAAACACGTGCCATCCACACATGCATCATACACAAAACGCGAATTGTTTACAGTGCGTTGCGGTTTCAATCTTTCGGCAGTTCGTGTTTTACGCTCAGATGTGTTCACGCCTCGGTACGTACGAGGAGTGCACCAAAAGGGTTTTATACTAATTGCCAGCGGATGTTCTAGACGGTTGCATGTGAATTTATTTAATTGCAAACTATTGCCAGTGCTTAATGAGAATGCAGCATCATCCAGTTGGAATGCCCGCACGTAGATGCGTACCTTACTCAGTCCCAACATTATGCAGCTGACTAATAACGCCACCAGGAAATAGTCAACCGCAACAATGATTCACCTGTTGAGCAATTTTCTCTCCTCCCCATTCCAAGCCCACGGCTTCATGGAACGACCGAAACGTACTTTTCCATTTCATTTACGTCCCGATCTTCACGATCGGCCGGAAATCTCAACCACCCTTCGGACGGACCTCTTCAGTATTCGGTTTTAATTTTAGAACAACACCAATCGTCCCTCTCCACCATGAGACGACCCTGTACGATCTCAAGGTTACGATCAAACGCGGTTCCAACAGCGTCACTTTCGTACTAAAATGGATTCTATCCTTTGTTTGTTTTCGGGCAAGCGTCCTTATGCCCACATCCCACCGTTTGAGAAGCTCCCGGGGTTAAGCTGGACGCGTTTCGTTTGTTTGTTGCACGCCCAACATCAAACGACGCCACCCTGGTATTCGATAAATGGAAGGAAAGCTGAAACAAACGCGAAAATGCTCCACTCGCTTGATCGTACATTTTTTAAGTGGCCCAATAAAATGCAGCGAGAAACAACATCCGCTGTCATTTGCTGGCGGTGGACATCACTCCCGACTACGGAGCGTCCACAAAACGGTTCGCTAAATTTAGAGATGAATACGTTGCGCGCAAGAGTGTCCGAAGATGCTACGGGAGCAGAGAAGAGGCGTCTTGACAACAGTGTCGCTTGCCCAGCATGTTCCACACATGGTCATATTACGAATTTTCCTCCCGCTTCGCTCAAGGACGATGAACTTCAATTCCTGAGGTTGACGGTGTGGAGTGTACTCGAGAACCATCCGGTAAGCTTGAAAGATGCAAAATGTCCATAAAGAGCGAAAGTATTCTTTCCAATCACCTGCACTGGTCAATGTCTGAGCTGGCATGAACAGAAATAAACCTCTGATGAGGTATGCCACGTTTCGGTCGTGTGCGCTGATCACCTCAAAATATTCGGTCGTCTCATCCGTCCCAATGTTTGTTTCCACCTCTGCGTTGTGTCCAGTGCGTTTGCATTCCACTGCGTCCGAATCATCGTTTCATCCGGAGCAGACATTCGACAGACGGGCCATCTCGTCACGTCAAACAATACATGCGTACTCGCATACGGCGCTGTGTTGTTGATCCGATTCTTAGTATATTTGACTTACTCTTAGCATCAACCCTATATATCGTACAATGTATCGGGGGCCTCCTGGTTTTTTTGTTTCGCTCTCCTTATACGTTCGGTTTTACATTTGGACATGATTTGGACTAATCTTAGACCCGTTGCATCACGCTTTCTGTTTCTTTTTTTGGTTTGAGATTCTACCTGCAACACTGTCTCTCTCTTCGATCGAAACGATTCCAGCTACGGATGCTAAAACAAAAAACACACACGTACACGCAACTCTTCCCTCGCCGACTTAGTTCGCCCTTTAGATGCATGTACAGGTAACCGCTAGTGAATTCTACCAAGCAAATAAAGTCTACCTCCACGCTATTCCTACTCCTGTAGCTGTACAACAATGTAAGTGTCTGTGGAGAGCAGTTACGTTACGCTCAACCTGGGAGAGGAACGTTTTTTAGCATCAACACTTCCTGGAATACTATTTGGATCGTTTCCAGCTGTGAATGTCGCATGGTTTCGCACCATATCCAACACGTCTTTGCTTTACGATGTGTGAGTGTTTGTGGGCACATTGTTTCTAGTATGAGAATGTTTGGATTAGTAAGATCGAAGTAGTGTACTGCCACTTTACGTGAGTGTGTATTTTGTGTACACCGATGGCACCTGTTCTGATGGAACTTCGTATTCGGTGATTGGTACTCGTCCCGGACGAATCTATTTACAAACTGTCGCACTTACAAATGCTTCTAAGAGTTTAGGTAGTAGTATTTAAATCTGTTCGTGTTACCATCTACTTATCCTGCCAAACTAAATCGTGATCTCGATGCCTATCGCCCTCTCGGAAATAGATGCTCCAGTGCAACTCCGTATACAAGACCGTATCGCTATATGTCCCTTCCGTATTGTTCATGTTGGAAAACTTTCCAAAACTAGACCAATCATTTCTTGCGCTTCACATCTTGGCAAGTATCTTAATAGTGCTACTTGTTCTTTTTTTATCTCATTTTGATTAATGTCACCTACGCCTGACGATGACAGACTGACGTCGATGTGCGAGCTCGATTCGTTCGTCACCATTCCGTCCTGTCTGCTTGTGCCCGCTCCAGATCCTTATCCAACACGTAACCTGCAGCTTGAGTTGTACCTTGCCTTAATTAATTCGCCGGTTACTATTCCCTCCTCATCTCTCCTCACTCTCTCTTTCTCTCATTATTGTATACTTATTTTTAGTGACAGTTCATGCCATACTCTACCGATGCAATAGAAAGAAAACGGAAACGTGAAGGTGTTTCAATCTGAGCTGAACGTTTGTTGCATTCCGTACCCGTGACCGTGATCTCCCCATCCGGAGGACGTTCGAGGTGAGCATTCGGGGTCTCGCAATGGCCGGATATTCAAAGTCTCGCAACTCCACCGCTTTCCCCAATTAAGCTTTCCAACGCACTCTAGAATAGATGATTGGCGGCCGTCGTCTTGTTCAGACCGCCGAGCGGATCTAGCAGATATCCGGCCGCACCACCACCGGCCGCCGCACCGAGCAGCGAGGAAAACGGCGAGGACAGTGCTGCCACCGCATGGTGATGATGGTTTTGGAGGTTATGATTCATGCTGAGATGATTGGCTGCCTTCTGGTTCTGTAGCAGCGGATTGCAGGACGGGTTCCACTTGTTGTTGTTGTTATTGTTGTTGCTGATGCTGTTGTTGTTGTTGTTGTGGTGATGGTGGCTGTTGTTGTTGTTGCTCGTGCCATTGCTGACCACGAGATGATGATGGTTGGGTCCGCTATGTAGACTCGCTCCGTTCAGATCGTCTGTCAGCTTTCCTGCAAAACAAGAGCAGCGAAAGGGCGAAAAACATTAGAAAAAGACAGAGAAAAATCAGACGCAGTACACAAGTACGAAACAGAATGGTAAAAGGGGTTGAGAACTCGCTCGCGTGTACTCGTTTGCCGGTGACATGCGACAAAACGTGCCACGACAGTTACGAATGATCTCTCGAAACGATGTCGAAAGCGTCCTTATGCCAGTGTTGGCCACACACACATCTACACCCCATCCCGAGTCCTCTTCCCCAGTAGTACACCAGCAGAAACGAATGTAGAATAGTTTCTCGAACGACAATTCCCCAAACGAGAACGATGCGACTACCACCGACAAACGCCCAACTTCATAATCCATAATTCATAAACTCGGGAAAGTTGCACCAGCTTTTTCTTCGTTCGATGGACCATCTCCAAAAATGGAACGAACAAAAAAAATAGCACGTGCAACAACGGGGAAACCGAAAATGCGACACATGCTGCTGGTGGATCGAATATTCCAAAATGAATATGGAACTCCAGCTTGGGAGAGCTGAATGAATATTGGACGAAAGGATAGGCGGGGGTTAGATTTACAAAACTTTGCAGGCTAACGTGACAGTGTGGGTTCTGTAGCCAAGAATGATAAACTGGTCCGCTCGAAATTGAGCCACTGTTGGATGGATGTATCGTTATGAGCCCTTATATTTTGCGAATGATTGCCAACCTGTCAAAGATTATTTTATATGTGTCCGTAAAGACACATGAAGCTATAGATTTGTAACGACTTTGGATTTAAATCTGATGAGCTCTATGAGTTATTCGTCAAACTGAACTGGTCTAGTTCTGGTGGATTTTAAGGGTTTTTTTTAAGCCCTTTGCATTGGTAAAAATATATTTATCACGTGATGTGTCAATATTTATGAACATTCTAAGAAGTTTTACTTTCGGTTAGGATTGATTCGTGCCTTTCATATAATGGTTATGGTTCCCGTGAGATTAAAGATATCCCTTATCTACCACAGGATATAGAAAAACCAGTCGAGGGAATAAAATCAATCAAATCAAATTGCATGAAAACTCTCCTGAAGATCCTTTTAAAACCAGCTAAAAAACATAGGAAAAGCTAAAGACTACTGTTCAGTGCTCAAACGAAAGCTGTGAGAAAATTCAACGAAGAGTGCCATCACATTGTGTGAAAAATTAGGAAATCTCCATTCTAAAATATAAAACAAGGAGAAGTGCTTCTGAAATCCCTTAACCCCTGTATTGCTAGAATATCTTTAGAACATTCGGAAAATTATTACGAAAACAAGACATCTCCCATTGAAACGTGAAAGGGGCAAATGGAAAGATCCAGAGCGGTCTGGACATGAAGATGGTTTGGGTGACGGTCTCACACGGTAGGACCAGTTTAAAAACCTTTAAAATTTCCCCCATATTCCGTGGAAGCTACAAAAATGTCACGGAAGCCAGATCAAATCCTTTTGAGGTTGTAGTGCGATAGAAAAGATAAATTTCTAATACTCTGTAGATATTCGACGTCGTCCGTAGTAATCAGTGCAATCCTGGGAGCAGCTCAGAATAATTGGAGTAATCCAAATATATTGGAGTCACCAATTCTTTACAGAATATCAGAAATTCTAGATTCACTGGCGGAGTAAGTCAATTGGTGAATCCACTCCAGAGACTCCAGAGCAATTGTAGCAGTGCCCAATAAAGAAAGCTAGCACATTTAAATCTGAACATCTGCTGTTTACAATAAAACGACTTTTCTTTCCAACGGCAGATGAACGGTAATAAAATTAGTGAACTTTTATCCTCAAAACATTCCGTCACTCATAATGTGTGCGTAATTAAATTTAATCCCTTCCCATTTGCAAACACATCGGTTCAGGTTGTGCTTTAACGACCGGTAAATATCAATACGGTTGCCACCATGACACGCTTCATAACGCTAATGCATCTCCCACACACGCAGTCGTGTGAAAAATGAGGCAAAAATCTTTCCGAAACTCTCTACAATGCTCTGCATTGTTACGGAACCACCTGTTACACAAGGCACAGCTCGAAAGCTCCGGTGGAAACCGTTTCGCGCTTCATTTTGTTTTCCAATTCCGGGGTAGAGCAGTTGAAGGGAACGTGCCCCTTATGGAGGGATACACGATGGGCGGATGGGGCTATCTTGCGAAATGTATTAAATTGGTTTAATCTAGAAAATTGCTTGTTACACCGTTCATTTATACGAATTAATGTCAGATTATTTCGAAAATGTCGCGCCTGCTGCTGTCGGTTACCCTGCCAGCGGGCAAAGGGGATCCTCGGGCCCTGCTCAAGTAACGCACGATGACTTGCGTGGTGTAGCTTTCTGGTTCTGTGCGGCGTTATAACAAGCGTAGTACAAGCTGTGCCGCACGTACAAAAGCACAAGCAAGCGAATCTCTGTACCAGAAACCAACGCGTTCCTGCGTAAGGATTCGTGGAAGATGGGGAGAAACTTCGAGGGAAGCGGATATAATTCCTATCCCCGCTTAAGAGGATGGAATCGACCGTGAGACGAAAGAATCTAGGACGAGCTTACATTGTCGAAGAAGCCCAATTGAAGGTGGAGAACGTAGCAAAAAAAAATCCCCCCGAAGGCAACACGCCCGGATGGTGTTTTCTCTTGATTTGTTTTTCCTACCTACACTGGGAAGATCTTCCAAAACGGTCGGGGACGAGACGACTCGCGAGTCGGCTGGCTGGCTTCCGGTGACTTTTATAATGAAAAATTTACGACAGCACCATCCCAATACCAAATGGGACCACTTTTGCAAACCGTACAATCCCAAGGACGACATTAGAGTGCGGGCAGATGTGGGTGGCTAGCCCACAATGGCGTCCCGTTCCGTTAACGGAGCAATGTGTGTGTGCGGTGCAAATCGAGAGCAGGATGACAATCATTGTGCGACAATTCCGACAACCCTCGACCATGTATCTTTTGGTAGAAAAGAAAAAAAACGCGCAAAACAAAACCCTCCAACCCAGCAAACGGCTGTGCAGATGAGGTGGCTCTCTCGTTACCATGGGCAACCTCGGCTACAGCAGCGATAAGAAAGACGGGATGGCATGCATGCAGACGCTACGAATCGGTGGAAAACACTTACCATTAATTGGTTTGATATCACCGTTCGACTGATGGGAGGAGGCGCTCGAGTTGGGCGTGGTGGACAGGGTCGTTACGGACAGGCAGCCGGGTGAGCCGGGCGGTTTGATGTCCTTCGGGGTCGTGCTGCCACCGTTCACCGACGACTTCTGTTCGCTCTTCACGGACGATGAATCTTGATTAGCGCTGCCACCGGTGCCACCGTTGTTCGTGCTGCCGTTCGTGCTGCTGCTGTTGCTGCTACTGCTGCTGCTGTTGTTGTTGCTGGACACCTTCTGCTGGGCGATCCGTTCCTGCTTCCGAAACTTGGCCCGTCTGTTCTGGAACCAGACCTGCCGGGTGTGAGAGAGGGTGCGAAGGTTTTAATAAACATGAGATGAGATGAGTTTGTTTTTAAGATTTGCTTAAGTAAAAGGAAACGCTTGTGTTTTTTTATCGTGGCACACCTACTTGGATGACGTTCCGGGGTAAACAGTGTGTATGACAGTTTAAAGAAAACAAAACTATATACTTAGAACTTCATGAGATCAGTTGGAACTGTTAAATATGTGGCAAAAGATGTTGAAAACTTATCAATTACTTCATTAAATATTGTCCAAACTTATTTTGTAGTTTAAACAATGCCTAGTTCAATTTAAGTACAAATATGTACTAAAATACTCTTCAATCAGCAGGAATCAAAAGGATCAAATCCCAACCGTATTATTCCCCTGCTGTGAAGACTAAGTATCCAAATACGTCAGATCAATGAGTCTAGTAAGCCATAATATGACCGGAATTACTAAATTAAAAAAAACTCTTGTGAATACTGGCTCAAAATTACTAACATGTTAGTCTCCTTACTAAGCTTATTATACGATAACAAGTATTTTGTAGTATTAGAACAATAGTACTAAAAAAAACCTTTCATCTGGTTGAGTAATTGTCAGCTGTAGATTGACATAGTAAATGCTTGTGATAAAATATTCGCTTGTCATATAACCGACATAAATGCATGTCGTTACATATTTCAAACCGGCCTCTACAAGATAAACGACATAAATGCTGTTAACCACCAATTGCCATTCCAACTCGCTGCTGTCTGTTCAGGGGGCTTGCCACAATGTGTACCATACGCCAACACCAACATCATCAGTCATTGTCAAACTTTGGGTGCTGCGGGTAAAAACCACCGATATACTCCACCACTACCATGGTTCATGAAAAATACATTTGCTCCACCGCCGCGCATTCCGCCTGCAGCATCCGTCGCACTGCCGGCCTAATTGCAATGATTTTATCAAACATTAATAAAACCCCTTCCCGAAACACAAAATGGCACACTAACCACCACTAATTATACACTATCGGTGGGCAAATATTGGTGCGAAATTCTAATCTAAAAGCGTGTGAGTGTGTGTGTATGTGTGCCTTGTGAAAGACCGCAACAAACAACGAGTTGGCAAACTGTCAATCGGTGAAACCGAACGCATCTGCTACTGTACGGTGTGCGCCTGAATGTATGCTCCCCTTGCGATGTCAACCTTAGTACACTGTGCTCCATTATTATGCCTCCACCGTTTGCACCACCGGCGGAAAGGCGTTTATGAAATATTCAAATTAATTAGCTAATATTTACGTGCGCCAATTAATGAAATGACTGGAAGCCGATTTTGTTGGGATGCTTTCACGCATCCACACCAGCGAGTGCCGTTTGCCGCGGTGGCATTAGATTCGCGTAAACTTTGTCGATGTGCAAACATCAGCTCGGGGTGTGCGGGACTGGTGAATCACTTCCTACTTTCCTGCATTTTCCCTGCTCCACGGGAAACACGCGTATAACAATGAATATTCCGAGCGCCAAACAAATTGTTAAAACATGCGCACAAAAAATAGAATAATTCAAACAAACGCTCCGCTAGTGGGTTGGGAAAAGTGAACAGCAACATATAGCGACAATTTAAAACAAAAAAAAGAACCCAGGAACATCAAACTTTCACCAAATGACGCACAATGAAGCACGGGAAGCCAATTTTTTAAGCTTCATTTTATCACGCGTGTCGTGTTTAAATATCTAATCAACTTTGCAAATTCGCTGCTCGCGCATATACGGCACCCCGGAATGTTTACTTCCATTTTGTTTGACCCTTCTACCCTTTTGCAATACCCTTGTCGCTAACATGTGCTGCGTACAGTGGAGGTTTTTTTTCTCCTTGTTTTGGGGCAAAGCTACGGCACGGTGATTGTCACAAATCGTTCCCTTTGTTCCATTCCCATCCCCTTCATGCTTGACGGTGGAAAATCACGCTTGATTCGGTCTCATCTGATAAAATTTCGACTACTGCTTGCTTCAATATTTACACTGGACATTGTTGTGCTGCAGTTGGTTTGTTACTGCAAACGGTGAGTTGTTGCTAACCTCCCCCGTGTGCTTCTTATTCATTTGGTTCACAGTTTACTTACTGTTTGCCAATCAGTGGAAGGTTTGTGTCGTTGGTTGGTTTTTATGTTCTGCCTTACTTACTCTCTTTACTTTTGTACCAATCATTTCCATTATTATCTTAGTTTAGTTCGAATTTTTAGGAGAGACCTACTCAAATGTACTAATAACAAATGAACTGTAAAGTATCTGTCAAAATAGGGCAGCTTTGCCCTATACTTTATCTCCTTTTAAATCAAGCATCCTTTATAATTTAATTTATATTTGCTTAGTACGAATTTTTGGTACAAATCTACTCCAATGTACTAATAACTAATGAACTGTCAAGTATCTGTCGAAATGAAGAATCTTTCCACTGCACATTAACTCCTTTGAAATCAAGCATCCTCATACCTTTGTCTTGTGTGCCATCCAACAATCTGACAGCAGAAAAAAAAAATCACCCTCAAATAAAACAACTTCAATCAACAAATTTTGACCAAAAGCAAAACCGTGCTACCCCTGAGCAATAGTTTGTTCTAACTCCAATCACAGCTATGTTTTGCTTTTTTTCCATTTTTGCTCTAACTACCCAACAACGTCCAACAAATCTTTACCATTCTACTTCGACTTCCTTTCAAACACTTCCCAACACAAAAAAAATCCAAGACCGGTACTCAAGAACTTCTTGGGTAAACTTGTCCGAGCCCACCGGACCGGATTGCTATTCAAAATGCGTCCCAGAACTTCTGGCTGGTTTCGTCGTCTTACCGCTTATTTTCCTTGCTTTCTGGTCAGCGCCAGTCATTTTCTTGGGGCCCTCGTGCCCAAACGTCTTGACCCAAAATCGTGCTGAATTTTAATGCAATTAGTGCGGAATCTTTCGTCTTTAGTTTTCGGTTGATCTTCGGGTTTGCTTTTTTTTTTAGCTCTTTTTCGAACGTTGTGTCCTTATTCCCGCTTCACTGTTCGTCCCAGTGTGAGTTTGAAGGTTTTTTTTTCTCCAAAAGGTACTACTACTCAACTATTGGTAAAACACACAGGGGGAGGATTTTTTGTGTAAGAACTCTTCACAAAGTTTGTCGAACCGCTTCGAGAAGAAACTGGCCACGTTCGGCTAATGAAGACCGTGGACTTGAAGCCGATATCTTCCTTAGCCATCTGCAATCGGACGTCTTCGCTGACGACAAATGTCCTGGTTGTGCTTCCACCAAGGGCAAGAAGGAAAAAAACAGGACACATCATATATTTCAGTTCAACGTCTTTGTCTTTAGCAACAAAAAAAATGAAAACACACTCACAGAGCAGCAAATACCGTACGACAGCGTCCTGTCGTTGGATGATCCCAGTGAAGATGGGTTCTCGTTGGGAAGGAAGCGTGTGTTTAACTTTCTTAATTTATTATTTGATTACGAATGATTAAAATAAACAATTCATTTATAGATCTCAGTGTCCATGTGTGTGGGTTTATAAATATATCCCATTCCAAGCGAAAGACCAACCAACCTTGTATCTTAATACGAGAGAACCCACGATGCTCTGGATGTTTACCGATCGTTGGTCACATCATCCAGCACGATTGTATCGAGACATGTTGTCTACAAGAGTTCTAGTAAGGAATTCCAACAGAAAAAACTGCAATCCAACCCATCATGTTGGACATCCTTCCTGAGCATCTTAAGCCTTGATGAGCTTCTGTTTGTCTTTTTCATCATCAGTGGTCGTATGTTGTTTTTAAGTTTCCTATTCAAGAATTCCAAGGAACTCGGGGAGTGGAGTGTGGTTCCGAACTAACCACAATCGGTTGGTGACGTGACTTTTGTTTAAATTATACCATTAAAATAGCATCCATAATGAGACATTCCAAGAAACCTTTTCTTAGATTTCCACCAATTCTGATTGGGAAAGTTGACAGGACACATGCTGTACCTGTCGCACTGACGGTGTCACCTTAACACCGTAAAGGGAATTGCCTAATTAAATGAACCCTTTGCATGGTTTCAAAATGGCGTGCGTTCTCATGCGGAAAGGATGGCTATTTTGCTTTCCTGGAAAATTCCCCGCCCACATGCGAACCGTACCATCATAAAATGGTAAATCTTCGATAAAGATTCTACAGCTCCCCGACGCCCCAAGAGTCGTCCAGAGGATCATTGGGAAATTCAATTTATTACCATGCCCCCATTCCGGTAACACCGCGCCACCCTTAGACAGAATCCCTCAAAAAAGCTACCAAACCCGGAGAGAAATTAGAAATCCAATGAGCCTGCCTTTTTTTTATGGCCGAAAGCAACCACCATAAAAAGCATCAAAACTTTCGCTCCAAATTTTATTTACGACCACAACCGACACCTTACGGCGAGACATTCCTCATCCGATTGGTCGCCAAATATCGTACCGCAAACCGATTAATAATTAATTCATGGCCGTGCAGTTGTTGTGAAATTGATTTGACCTTTTTTTCTTTCTTCCTACTGGTGGCGTTCCGGCTTAGTGCGCTTGATTTGGTAAAGATCGCCCAAGGAAAAAGCCATGAAACCGCGAAATTGGGTCCCTCGCACAGCCTTAATTCAATTCCACGCCTTTCGATTTCTCCGATTCCGGAAAGTTAGGGGGAAAGCGTTTTGAGCACATCTTCCAGTGGGGAATAGAACGATTAAAATTCATCCCATTCGTGCTTTTTTTTTCTGCTTCACACATTCCAACACCCTTTCTTTCCCGTCCCGCGGTGGCAAGTTGTAAAAGGTTTCGCAGCGGTACGCTCATAAAAAACGGCATAAAAACGATTTGCCGAATCGGGGAAAGGATTTGAGCAGCAACGATTCTGGGTTTCCCCATTTCATTCGATAATAGTTTACGATATCCATCCACCCGAAGGGTCACCGGGAATTATCGTGGCAGGTTTCCCCGGAGAAATGTTGGTGTATATTTTTTTTTCTTCTCTAAGTTGATTAAATTAAAAATTTAAACTTTTTTTCCTCCTACGGATCAGTTAAAACCGATCAATCGATCAACCGACTTGGGTCATAAATTTGTGCAGCCATGCCATTAAAAAGTGCCACGTACGCAAGTGGCTATAAAAGCAGCCACTTCCGAAAAGAAATTTTTCTTTTACGTAGCATTATTGAATCATGGTGTCTATTGTGTTTGAACTCTTGTGAAGAACTAATCGAACATTAAACATTATTTTGTATTTCAGCAACATCATGGCTCAAGCAGGGAAGGCAAACATCTCTACTACATGAAATTGCGACAGATGTGGCGATACTTTCGCTAAACAAATACCCAACAATCGAACAACAATGATATCTTCATTCGCGACATTTATTCCTACACGTGCATCGCTCACACACGCACTACGGTTGCTGTGCATCGGGGAAGAAGGGGTCGCACCGAGATCATACCTTCCCCTACAATTTAAGGCACATCGACAAGTCATCCCAGCTCGAAGCATCCCTACCATCCCCTACACGAGTTTGAACGTCGCGCAACAACGGAAACGAGGGTTTGACTGGTGCGGTAGCAAATCAAACGCCATTCGTCCGTACACGTTGGTTAGTTATCCTGGTCACCGGCACCAACCGAACCCCCGTAACGAATGACACTGGATGGAGGGGTGTCCGTAAAGCAATAAACTAAATACAGTAAGCATTGTTTATACTGCTTAGTGGATAACGAAGCACTTGTGCTAATATTTTCCCTTCATCACGGTGACGACACCGAACCGGCATCCGATTCTTCTTCCTACCCCACCACACGTCTCTTCCTCCCATTTCCCTCACCCTCACCAAAAACCGGCAAGTGTAAAACGTCAATTGTCCTCAGGGGTTCGTTTTTCTTCCCATTTCGCTCCGGGACCGTTTGATTAGCTTTTTTTTCCTTGCTTTTCTTTCGACAGCGGAACAATAAACAACCATACGAACAGAATTAAAGTGAGGTTACGCGTAACACGGGGGAGGGGAAAAGAAAGGGAAACGGGAAACACACCATCGGGACACATTTTCCAGGCGCACCGGAGCGTTCACTTGTTAATCGATGAATAATAATCCTCACCGAAGGGCGAAGGGTGCGATCGCGCTGGTTCGGCCACCCCACCGGGCGCGAAACGGGAAAAACGAGCGTCGAAATCACTTTTCCACTCGTGTTGCTCAATGTTTATTCAATTAACTTTGCAAACTTTGCGACCCCGCCACCGGTACCGCCGGTGCATCCCGTTGTGTTGCATATTTTTACGAACCTGTTTTTTCGTTGTTACATGTCCTGCAGAAAAAGATTCGTATTGTATGAGGATGAGGTCATTAAAGTGATGTTTTTTTTTCGTTGGTCATTACTTATTGTGTTTACACCGATCAGCATGTTTTACATGCATTTTTTATGCTTGATTTCCCCTGGAATAATATTCGGTAGTATCCATAACCACTCGGTAATAATGGCACAATGACAATAGCACGATGACAGCTGACACTATCATTTGTTATGGTTTGCTGTTAACAATGTTAAATGCGCAACTTTGTGAGACTATGACAAAAATAAAAACAAAAGGTCCTTTTCAATATTTTTTATCCTTTTATTTCTAGAGTTTTCATTAAAATTAATGGTTTATTTTGTACTTAGTTAAAAAAGTATATATTTAATCTTCTAGTAATCTTTGTTATTGACATTTTACCCAGAGAAACCGATTCTATACTTTTTAACTATTCCCTTTTCAACTACAGTGGAAAACATAACTTTAAATGCATTGGTTTTCCAACAAAAGAAAAAAAGTTGAAGAGAAAGCTAAATCAGAGGTGGGTTATTATGATGATATGAATATATGATGAAGGACAACATTAAATAATTGTTTGCATATTTTCCAATAAAAGTAAGAAAATTTGGTTTCTTGGTTCTATAACATATATACTTATATAATGCAAACATAACAAGGAGACAAATAAACGAAATTAAATTATAAAAAACGATCTTTTTGTATTATTAAAATTGACTTGTTATATGAAGATTTTAAAGCTGACGAGTAAAAAATAATTCATTAACTGAAATCTACGTAGAGAACTCCTCTTAAAATATAAAAAAAACACTCATCTCCGAACAAAAAATAAATGTTAATGATAGTTTAAAACATCTCTTCTAATGTCAATATATTTTCTAGAAACTTTTATAAAGTTTGTCGATTTGCAGGGTTCCGAAGGATGTAACCTCAATTTACGACCAAATAAATACACATATTAAACTTCTATTCTACACAAAAATAAAAACAACTTGCCAAATAATTATGCAACGTACTGTGTAAGTTTTAATTACTTAGATTTGAAATCAATTCTTCGATTGTGGTGAAGAATTTACATACAGAGGAAAATGTCTGTGTATTTAAAATATTTTGTTCTGCATGAATTTTATTATTTATGTTTTGCAAAAGTCTTCTATTTAAATGATATGTTTATGTAATTTTATTTAGATTTCTTATTATGCGATGAAAACATAGATAATTTACCTTTGTTCATTATTAATCAATTTATTTCATGTAAGAGTTTTGAAAATAATAAACACTCCAAGGTTCCTTGTTTATATGATTGTCTCAGATTTAGAAAATTTTTGTTTCAAAATATTATAATTGCCTTCAAAGCAATATTTGGCATATGCTTTTAAATGGCTGATTAAGTATTTGATAATTGTGTAGGAATTGAGGATATTTTGTATAGCTGGATATAATTGTTATATCTACTAAACCAACATACAGTAGAAAAAATTGGTTAAAATAGATTCACTCCCTGCAGTATGTACTGGAATCGAAGTTCTATAATAAAAGTGCTACATGCAAACATAAACATGTCTACCCACTGTGTTCACACCCCCTAGGGAAACAAGCACTAATTATTGAAATTGTTTTTAACCCATCATTGAAGTCCCTTTCCCTTACCCCACTAGCCTTAGATTTCGCCTTTACCCTTTAGTTCCACTGGAAGGCATATAGTTTGGGGTTTAATATTTGCAAAACCCATCCAATAGGTTGTCTTCCGGGGTGATTTGAATACATTTCGACTGCCGGTTTCATATGATGAACCTTTTTCTGCCACCCTTGCCTAATGCCGATGTCCGATTTGTCGATTCCATTTTTCCACAAACAGCTTTCCAATCGCAACACCCGATGTCCAGGTGTCCGGTGTTTAGATAATTTATTGTTTTTGACTATCACGCCTGCGGTGATGGGTTTTGTGGTTTTTCGGGCTATGATTTTGCACCATGACAGTCTACACATTCCGGTGCTAATAGTGTTAATACCTCGGGATTGATCCTGCTGGTGCTCGTCATGAATATGAGGGTATGTACACGTACCGGGCACCAATTCCCACCGGTGTTTGTGTGTGATAAATAATTGAACATGAATTTTGAATTTCGATTAGACAAAACCACAGCCGGCGTTTGTGTGGAGTTGGGCAAAATGTTGCCATGCCTGTTTAGTTCATGTTTTGGGTGTTTTATTGATTTGGACTTGCATTTAGGGAAACAATCGTGACGTAGAATCAATAAACGTGTTTGGAAAACAATAATTGAACGAACGAAGATATTTTTGTTCCATCCATGATTTAGTAATTATTTATAAAACATAGTTCAATATTAACTTTAGAAAAGGTAGACTTAAAGTCCAGCGCAGGAAAAATAAATAACTAAGCTGGCTTTACAAACAAAGCAAATAATTTGAATCTAATATCGTGAAACAAAGCGAACAAATCATTCCGCGACCACAGAGGAGATAATTTTCCGCCATAGTGGTTTCGTTGGCTAGTCGTAAGCATAAATTTTCATAATCATACTACAGCTGCTTCTAATAGCGTATCCCGGAAACCTATTGCACGTGGTCATTTGACCAGCATTTCGATGGAGTTTGGTGGTGGAAAACCAACTCCCACCGTTCCCCGAGTTATCCGCCAGTACCGTGCGGATTTGTAATTTGAGTCGAGCACGGGAAAAGGGTTCACGTACTATGGTTCAAATTCCATTCCATGTTTGCCTTTTTTTCTTTGATTGTTATTATTACTACTGCTCAACCAATAGGAAAGGTCATTGTATTTTTTTTATCACACACAAAATAGCTTTTGTTAATGTATTTGTTTTTCTTTTCTGGTGCATTAAAACGACCTATCGCGCGCGGGGGAAAAACTTCACGTGGCAGATTGGCTTTCGGGTCGGGTTTCAGTATTTTATGATTTGCGGTTCCGTGTGCCGCGACCTGGAAGGTTTCACAGCATGTCCAGACACTCGCTTACACCTGACGGAGTGCGGATAGACCACATCCACATGTGTGTGTGTGTGCCATGTCCAAACGGAGGGCAAGCGACGATGACGACGATTTAAATTTATCGAGCAAAATAATTCCATTCGTGTGGTACCATATGTGCACATTTCCATACGGTTCATGATGCCACCTTGGAGGTTTTGGATGGGAGGTTTTTTGGGACGGTTCTGTAGGAGAAGCCGGGTAACATTCCACCGGTGTAATCGACCGATCGAGGGTAAAATCCAGACACCGCGGAATACGGAGGAAAAGCTAATTGAGATTGGATTGGAAAAATGTTCCTGCAGAACTGAAAACAGGAAAGCATGCGGAGTAGCTTTGCTATTTTGGAGTTTAAAAAAAACATTTGATCATTATAAGGGGTCCTCCAGACCTTTTTTAAAAATATCCTTGTTTTAGACCCTTTCCAGGTCTTCAAATATGCAGGTACTTGTTTCAAACGTTCGTACGTAAATTTTTAATGATATTTTCAACTAATCGTACCATATTGGCGAATAAAATAGAATGTCCTGGGTTTACAGCTTCCCTCACAAAAATTACATAGTACCGAAAAGAAATCTAGCATCATAAGTGTGGGCTAAACGATCTTCAAGGAAAAATCTCCCAAATCAATCGTACAAATTCCACTAGCAAAAGAAGCTAACCATACTATCGGTTTAACATACTACATTTTTCTATTGTTTTATACAACGCGTATCATAATCATATAGAAAATCGCTTATTGTTATTTATCAAATCTCAAATAGGTAAAAACAAATAAATAATATAAAAAGAAAGTTGATATATTTTGTGTAAGATATGATTTTTCTTTGGATATTGTTGGCATATTTTTAAATCCTTCAAGTTGCATAGCAAAACATTAGAAGCGACCTTAGAAAACTATGATTGAGTACATGGTAGTAGGAAATAATTTTATCGCTTACTTAGTTTTTAAGATAGAATTTTAAATCTAGCTTTGAAGAAACATATTGAGCCGCTCGAGTAGACCTTAAGCCCAAATGAAAAATTGAAATTTAAAATTCTCACAGTTCTTTTAATTTCAGAGCAGCTACTGCAACTTTAATACTTATTTTTAATATTTATATTCTGTTTTTTGTTTCCAGAATTGTATAACAAATATTTTAGTTTCCATTGGAATTTATATCAAACATAATAAACAAACAAAAATATTTAAAAACATATTGAAATTTAAAATGAGATTAAAATCATGTGATAATGTGTTTAAAAAACTATAAAACAATTTTTTACTTAAAATTATAAGTTGTTTCTATTAAACCCCAAATAAACATTTAGCAAATATGAAAAAAATTTCTTAATTACTATATTTCAGTGAAAAATTATGTAAATAACAATCAAAGTCAAAAAGACTAAAAAATATAAGTAAAGGCTTAAAAATGTATTTTGCATAAATGATAAGAGCATTGTTTTCGATTACCTCTTCAAGATGACGATTAGAGTCTGAGGGATTTTTGATTTAGAATCCGCATTCAGTTTATAAGTTAATAATCAGGAAAATTTATGCTAGTTTTTATATACAATTCTTTTGATAAAAAATGTTAAATAATAGAACTGTATCATAGGAACTACATCCTAGTAGTAACTTCCAAATAAATCTCTTTCATTTTCTTGCTTTAATTCCACCCTAAACAAAGGGAAGTAAGCGATAATACTAACAAGAAAAACATTGGCTCGCTACCGTGAATGAACGGTTTTATTCGTATTTGTATGTCCGCCAGTTCTCCACATCTCAAGACGAAACAGCATCCTGCGTTCGCGGCGGGAATAAATTTAGCAAGCTTCTTCTCATTCAACCCACCTGCACCCCGATTTTCCCTCCCCTTCGTCCGGCGTTCCCCTTTTCTTTCCCCACCCACAGCCGGGAATAAAATGTTGCTACATTTTCCCTCCACCACCATCCAATCTCCCTCCCATGCTTCATGCTGTGGATCGGCCGGTGGATGGGTAGTTGCCGGCTGTGATGAATTAAATTGTTTCAAACTTTTGACATCCCGAACGCGCCAGTACCATCAGCACGGTTTTGTGCATGTGCCGCCCGGTTGCTGCTCTTGGCTGGTGCGTATACGTCCTGTTCTTTCCCGTTACAAGTGTGTACACTTCTTAGACCTTTTTTTCCACCCGTCGCATATGTGGGTGAAAGAAAAATATCCTTTTTTGTACCAGTTTTTCCTCATTTAATTTTCACCATTTTCCCTGCTTCGTGATCGGAGACTGGTTCTTTGGGTAACGAATTTTTGCTCGATTTTATTGTTGTTTTGCTTCATCACAGCAAGAAGCAGTCGCAACGCATAGTATGCAGTGAAATGAGTTTTATTTACGATCACCAATAGCCCGGCCAATTCAAAATGTAGGCTTCCGCAACGAGGACGTCCATTATTGGGTCCATTTTTCTTCTTTTTTTGTGTTGGTCGCTTCTACGCAGGTCGTAGCATTAATCTTAGTACAGCTTGCCATCAAATGTAATCCATCAGATGAATAATACGATATTATTTTTTGTTTGAATTACGTTCCATATGAGCGAACAGACAAAATCACCCTGAATATATGCAAAGCGTACAACAAAATATATTTGATTCTAGTTATAATTAAAATTATGACTTTTCATAACAGCATAATAGCTTGTTGAGGTCCATACAGAAAATTAACTTTAATTGCATTTAGAATAATGTTGCGATCATGGCCAGCATCATCAATGGCAGACCTGCAGTCTAATGATATGACATCATTAACTTGCTGTTCTTCATCGAGGTCACTGCCTAAACCTCTCCATGATTTCACTCAATTTTCCCATAAAAATTCAGCAAACCTATTCAATTCCATTTCATGCTCAAAGCAATGCAAAACTATGTTTCTGCTTAAATGTCCACCCCACGGTGCAATAACCTACCTACGACCCTTTCGTTCACCCTCAGCCATCACACGCAAGTGTTCCAATCCGCAAGACGTGTTTATGCCATCAAACACCACAGATGTGTGATGAATTTCAATTCAATCATCTCCGGAAGGAACTGAGCAGTATGAACAGAAGGGTGCAATAGCCGCGAGGGTTAAAGTTCCCCTTTCAGACAAAGCATCATTTCATGGTGTGAATGCATCGAACAGGTTTCGTTGCGTTGTTTGACGAACGGATAAGCGAGAGAATAAGGTTTAATAAAACTAGAGCAGAACGGGATTAAATGGTGGTGTTTGTGTGTTCCTGCTTAATCTTAAACAAGAACAATAAACCACTAATTTTGTCACGGATGTCTTTCCTTATGAATAATTCTTAAAAGTGTATTAAAACCTGGCCATCTTTAGTACAACAATAATAAACCTATAAATGCATAAACTATGCATACATTTAGGCGCCCTAATAAATAATTTGAAGCTTCATTAAGTCACTCTACATACCGGAAACTAAAGTGCACTCACCTGAGTGACTAATCATCCTCAGAAGGCGGCACGTTTCACACCATCTCACGCTAATTGACAGACCCCTTCCACCAAACCGGTTTCCTATATCCGTGGTCAAACTCATTGCCCAGCAGGTGACGGATTTTGACACTAATTATAAGCGGAGATTGCAGGCAGCCGCCAACCAAACCTTCCCCACCCTCCCTCGGCTAGACGCGACCCTGATTGACATCGATCACCTGTACAACTTTGTATCATCTGGGACGTACTGCCAAGCACACGGGCTGCGATACCTTTCCAGCGAAAAGTTTCAACAATCGAAACGGTCACCAAACATTTAATGAGCACGGCAACTGGTGGCATGTTCACAAATCGAACATGAGCACATCGCTGTCCAATCAACTCCCTTCGGCGGTGTCAGTGAGTGCGGCAGAGTGGTCTTAAAATATCAATTCGTACAACAACTCGGATGTGTTTTCATTCCTTTCGTTCGTTCGTTCGTTTTGCATTCCATCATCGCCTGAACGTGGACGCTTCACAGAATGATTGCCGGTGAATTTCATTAGCCAAATGCGTTTTTGCAACATGCGTTTGTTTACTCTTTCTTTTGTAATCGACTGGAAATGAAACATTTACAAAAGAAATTTTATTTATAGCAACCCATTCAGCAGGATTTCGATGGGGAAATTATTTTTGATCTTTTTTTCACAAACTTTTATTTCAATTTCCTGCAAAAGACTTTTATCTTTTTTGTTTTGAATATCAATAAAAACGCCTTTCCCATGGCATTGCACTCCCAAACAGGGTGAGATCGTCTGTTGGGAGTTCATGACCCGATGCGAACGACTCTCGTGTTGACACACAATAATGCTCTATTGATTATTAAAAGAGCCTTACCGAGGAACGCGCCGGTCGAATGCCTTTTGAACGCTAGTTTGGTTCAACAAATTGACAGACGGATTGCATCAACGGCAGATACAACGATCATCGGAATATCCGCGCTGCTGCCCGTCAATCGGTAGCTCAACCGCGACATATAATGTACGATAATTGAATTGAAATTTCAATTAAACTGCGTCACCCGATCGTGACGGCCGGGAAAATGTAGGAAAACCACCATACAGCCGGGTATAATTGAATCGATCAACACTTTCACCCTGACAGCTTGCCGGTGCGTCGGTCAAGTCGGTGCCAGCTGGAACGTTATTGTTATTCATCTGTCAAGTTTGACGTATGCAGTATGGCGGCGAACCCCGCCGCTAATCACATTTCCCGCATCATGCCACTCACGGTGCGAAATTGCTTAACTGAAATGGAATGTTTGCGTTCCAACCATCTTCCGACAGGGAACCGACAACATGCCGACATAATCGGCATGTAAATTATCGCATTCCCCGCGCCCAATGTGCGCAGTTGCGGCGCAAAACCGACACACCTTCCAGCACCACTTGACATTGAACGGACCGGAACTGTGTCGACAAAATGGTGAACGATATTGGTTTAATGTAATTAAAGATAACATTCGATGTAACGCAATCAAAACAACAGGATGCCATTCAAAATCCTTATGCACCGGTAAGGAACAACTTAACTTAGTTCCCTATTCACCAGTATGCCAAAAATAAACCATCTCTATCGATCTACTACCACGTTGTAGTAATTACGGATCGTGTCGGATAGTAATGACACGAAAAAGACGCCTCAAAGTATGCAACCCGCATGACAAACTTGATCATATCAGCACAAAGCCGCTCTCAACCTTATTTTACGGTGGGAAACTGTTTTTTCCCCCTCCATCCCATATCTCTGGTACGCCTTTTTACGCCCACTTGGGCCACTTATCATTTTTAAGGGTGTAATCTCACCAGTCATCCGGATGTGACATCAATTTCGAGCCACTTCACACGATGCTATCGTGTTTCACCCGCGAGCCTCGAACACAATCCCTTCTAGTTCTAGATGATCCTGCCAACAAACGATGTGAATCAATTCGGTACACTTGTTTTACAACTTATTCCCACCGCTTCCACCACCGGCAGGGCCATGCCTAATCGAAGAGAACGCAGACAAAGAGGTGTAACGAAAGCAGGTCGTCCGACCCTCACAGAGCGCGTGTGCCTCAGGCACCATGACAATCTAATCACAATTGCTCACGGATGAGACGAAACGACGTCCGGAGCGATGACTTCCAACCGGGGCCGAGTGTTTAACAGAAGGAAAATGAACTTCCGAACGAACTTCATTGTCCGGTCGCTTCAAACGACACCCAATAATCCATCATTCTTTATTCCCACTCCTTGCTGCTGTCACTTCTAGCTGTGAGGCCTAGGTTTTTCTTTCCGGAGACGCTTTTGGGACGCTTTCGGGAAGGATATTTTGATCATCTTCCCAGCATATCTGGCCCCAAAACGGTATGATTGTCTGATTGCGTGCCCGTCCCCGTTGGGTTTCCATACGAGTGATAGGCAATCCATCCAACTGTCCGATGGCGAAGGATGGAAGCAAGGTGATAAATTTATAGCCCTCTCGTAATCGTACGGCATGTGTCAAGCGATCTCGGGCTCGGCTATGATATGCGTATGCTCGTACCCTCCACCCCTTTGTAACTCCCCTCCCAACGTACAGGAGTCATCTTAAATGCATGGAAACATTACACCAAAGTCCTGAGACCCTCACACACACTCAGAACCAACACGAAAAAAATGGTCCGAATGGCTTTTTTGGTCTTTTTCTTTTATCGTCTCCCACTTAGCCACCTCAAGAAGGCTCAAGCAGGCTATGAAATATTGAGCAAGGCACGTGTCATAAATAATGGACTTTATTTGCACGCCTCTCTGCAGCAGGCGGTTACGTATGTTTCGGGAAGATGAGGTTTGTTTCCTCTCCATGTTCTGGGGATTTTGCTCACTGTATCGGAAAAACATTCCTAACGAAATCCAGGACACAGGCAACACAGGGAAACAATTTAATCAATCAACCCCAAAGACAACCCGGCTGGGCACAGGTGGTCCAGTAGTACACCCGGACAATCTGATGCACAGTCCGCCACAAAACTCACCTGTACGCGTGCTTCCGTCAGATCGATTTTCATCGCTATCTCTTCGCGCGTGTAAATGTCCGGGTAGTGCGTCTCCTGGAAGGCTCGCTCGAGTTCTTTCAGCTGGGCCGAGGTGAAGGTCGTTCGTATCCGGCGCTGTTTGCGCTTTTCCGCCAGCACCGAGTCGTGTCCAGCGTACACCTTGTACGGAAGGCCAGCTACAATTCCGGAGAGAGAGAAAAAAAAGTAATAAAAACAAAATGGAAGAATTTAGCATGAGTATCATTATACACCTTAAAGTACGAACTGTTTGCCCCCATTGTTATCACCACACCTCGGGAGCCGGACTCTCAGCATAAAGGGGACATCAAATTAAAAACGATGACTCCATTCATTAGTGTTAATTAATTGAAATTAGGTGAGGATTTTTATATCATGGTAGTAAAATTATTTACTACCCAAGCGCTGCTAGAAGAAGTCACCACCGCTGGCAACAACACGACGAATCTCACATGCGCACCGTCGGTGCTGAAATATTACTGTCCTGCCTGTTACTACGGGCAGCGCGCACCCTCGGTACAAACTCCACAAGGGAAAGAGAAGAAAGAACGAAGAAAAACAAAACAAAATGATGGCGCTATAACTCCGTGCCACTCCGTAATCTGGAGCTGGACGTCTTTTTTTTTGTTTTGTTCTTGTTGCAAATGGAGGCACAATTTGGGGTAGAAGCATCACATTGCTAAATACGAACGTTAATGTGTGTTACTGCTTCACCACTACATTGCAGCAAGCGTTGAAAATCGTTAGAAAAGGACGTGCAGGAGAGCGAGCGAGCAAGAAAGGGCATAATGAAGATGGCGAAGGAAAATCCGTCTTCATGCGCACCGAATCGTGCCGATGATGGTAGTAGTGGTGGTAACCGGGACCGCCATGTCGTCATTTATCTTCTACACCAATGACTAATGGCTGGCAAAACGGGATGGCTTCCATGAGCCTCTCCACGTTCCCGCTCGGGAGGACGCACAAGGCAAATCAATTTTTTCGGGAGCGTCTTTCTTCTAGAGCGGCCGCGGTAAAACCCATATCGGTGGGCGCACGCTAACGGCCACCTTGAGCCTGTTCGTCCTTTCAGCGCTGCTATAAAGACGTCTGCACGTGCTTATCCGCGTGGCTCTCGTGGCTCATATTTAACCGCGACGGAAGTACGCACCTCATTGCTGTTTCGCTTCATATCGCACTCTGGTTATGATGGTATTTTTAACCGTCTACATCCTCTCTCAATGTTTCTCTCTCTCTTCTTCTTCATACTTCTGTAAAGGGCTTGGATTTTGGGAGATTTTATAGCTTCATTCGGTTTCACAGCTCGCTCGCTCATCGGTTACGACGTCATTTTGATGTTTTATTTATTTGTTTATCGCTTTGCTACTGGTTTTTCACTCCATTCTCGCTCTCTCTGCGTTGCCCAGCATCATCTTGAATTGCAGAGAGTAGCAAACTTTAAAGAAGAAATCGATTTTAGAATAAAATGACTTTAAAGACAAAACATTAATAAGAACTTGCTTCTCTATCTAGCCTTATAGGAATTGTAGATGAAACCATTGCCAAAATATTAATAAAACACAACTAAACAGAGTTCTGATTTTTTTATTAAATATTTGAATCAATTCTATTTTCACTATACTTGTTTAAATTCGTCCCTTTTCGAAATAATACAACAAGCTGCATTTCATGTTTTAAAGTTGAATCCTTCTCTAGATTTTCAAGACCTAGTTTTTTATGAAAATGTATCTGTTTGGAAGATAGAAGCGTTCTGCCTCTTGCACGAAAAAAATTTGACTCTCCTCAACAGACAGACCCTTAAAGATGAGAAAACTGTATACAAAATCGTATTTTACCTAAGAAAACTGGATAAATTCGTCATCTTCCATGTGAACTTGAAAATCAACGAGGTTTTGATAGAAATTGTAATAATTAAGCATTGTAAAATGTGTAATAAGTTAATTGTTAAGAGTCTGAACTATTTTATTGGACTAATTTTACTGGTTACTATGGACTTTTTGAAACGTATATCAACACTATTCAAAGCTTTATTGGCTGCCACACTTAATATTATGTAAATTTGTACATTTAAAAGGTTTTACGTAGCATTTTCAGAAATATTCAAACAAGCAGCAAATATTTCACTTTACCCTGTAATTATTCCAATTGTACTTAAAAAATTTTCAGAAATGGTAACAATTTTCTTACTTAAACATGATTATTGTATCCAACTGACAATTATAGAACTATCTGGTGTACAAGTTTATGTAGTTATGATTGATGTTATGTTTTCAGAGTTTATTTTAGCTAGTAAGATAATATTTCCTAATAATATATTCTAAGTCTCGTTATTCTTGACAATATAAAAATGAGTTCTACCAACACAGGCACGCACTCCACATACAAATTGCTCTACCGTAAGGCAAAGTGCAGTCCAACATACCGAACAACGAAGCAGATGAGTTTAATGCTTGCTCTCGGTACAATTTGCCATCTTCATTTCGGAAAACCGCGCACAGAACGACTCGCACACACCGCATCGTACGCTTAGAAACCGACGCTCTATTTAACTTGCTGATAAAACGCTTACCCGCACCTTCTCTCTCCCATTCTCCTCCCAACATTCTAACCCACCTCAAACGAAAACGAATGAGGTTTTGTGGCGAGACGGCAGGAAGTGTTTCCGAACGTGCCGAAGAAACTATCCAAGCGCAACGTTCTCAGTCGCATTCCCAGTGTACGGGTGCAACCTCGAGCAGAAATTAAATGTCGATGCACACAACATGGGCCCGTGCCACGGCTGTAATGGCACTGGAAAAAGGATATTTGCATTAGCGATACGATGCCATACCGTGCCCCGGTACGACGAACTGCTTTCTTTTCGTATTGATTTTTCAACAGGTTTTTCGTGCTGGCACGCCTGAGCATCCGCCCTTACTTTCTGAACGTTTCGAGCGGTTCTGTCTACTGTCGGTTTTGAGGTTGTTTTATTTTTTTTATGCTGTATTTTTTTCAAGCAAAAGCTCACACACACAGTTGAAACGACCGGTAGCTTAGCGACCATCGGATCGGTACCAGACGTACCGACGTATTCACACAACGGGGTTCGTCCATTTTGGGGTTGTGGCATGGATCAATGTTTAAGCAAGGATATTCCGAACACGATTCACGATTGAAAGATTTCACCGGCACCGGCTGCCCACAGCATCGTTCTTTCAATTTCCGAAGCAATAAGCATTCAATCGTATTCCCATCAGCATTCGTTACGTTTTTCACTCGTTTGAGCTTTTTTTTTCCCAGGTCTTGTTTGCACCATTTGAGTAGGGTAAATGTTTAACAGTGCCGTTTGCTTGCAAATGCAACGGGTTTTTTTTTCTTCTTTCAACCACGTCGATCGTTGCTAACCGCTTTGTTGAGAAAAGATGGGTGAAAATATTGAATCTTTCACCGTTGTCCGTGCAGTTCAGTTTGATTGTGGCGAGATTGGTTATAAAAATCAATACATAATCGCTTGCAAGATGATCATCTTCCATTCTAAAACGCAGAGAAGAATTTGATTTTTTTTAAATAAATTGTCTATTTAATTTTGCTAATGGACAATATTATGGAGCATATGCAACATCATGGCAACGTCGTTTTATGCGCATTGACAAGAAACACCAGGCGTCTCCATCATTAGTATTGGTTTTTTCTGATCTTTTTTTTTACTTTTTGTTACATAGAATTTAATCTTTACGCAACATCATACGTCCAGACGATACTTTTCTAACGATTCTTATTTTCCTCTTTTTCTAGAAATTTTCAACCATTTTTTTAGCCTATCCTCACTGTTGATTTATACACATTGGCTCGAACGATTTGCCGCTCTGCTATTTTCCTGTTCTTCTCACGGCTCGTTCTCCCTCATACACTGTTATTGTTCATTTTTAACGTTAGTGTCTTCGTTTTTCCCTGCCGTGTAGTGTTTTGTTTACTTTTGCCGTGCTATGCCTTCCCGGGAGGATTCCCACTTTGGCAGAAGGTCCTTTTCACTCACTCCCGCCCACGACCAGCCGACCGAATGTTTGCCCATCCCTCTTCATCAAGGCCAACCGTACCGGGAGCCGACAATTGGCAATGCTCGGGCAGGCGGAAATTTCAATGCAAACAAGCTAATTTTCGACCACGGCCTAGCCGGAACGGAGCAGTAGAGAAGGAACCATCAACCAGCCATCCCTGGTTCGCCGGTCTGCCTCCAAGCGTAACCCGAAGGCCCGATGTATATTTGATGAGCAGCGTGGGCTTGATTATGGCGGGTGCAACCCGAGACCCGAGAGCAGGGCTCGGCAGTAGGCGCTTAGACGGACAGGACGGTCGACGGTCTCGCTGGCGTACGAAGCGATGGGCAAATATTTGTCTCTGCCACCTTCTTTTCGGGATGATGTGTTCGTTTATTGCACAAAAGGCAAAATCTTCTTTGACGGATGTAATTTTGGGTGCGTTGTGGGCATTGTTTGTATCGTTTCAAATCGGTTACGGAAGCAACTGCCGAAAAAAAAAACGTACAGATGCATGGCAGTTTGCCTAACTTTAGGCGGCCTTGGTAGTATTTATTGTACATTTGTTCAGGTAGAGTTTATCGAATTTACATTCTTATAATGTAACTTCTTTACAGTGTTTTAAGCATCTGGAATTTATGTTTTGGAACATATTTTTTAAAAGTAAAAACGACCAAACTTTTTATTACTTTACTCTGTCCTAGCATTTTTCTACAGTACATCATGTAAACTGACAAAGAGAAAATGTTTATGGTCGATTATGATGTGCACAAAAAAGTTTTTCCCTTTTGTGGCGGTTTCCCACTGAACTCTTCGAAAATAAAATACTCCGACGTGATGTGCCTTACTGCTGGCAATATTTTTGGAACACCGAAAAGCTAAGGATTATTGCCAACAATTTCGAAAACTACAAAGTAGAACAACTCGTTTCCGACTTCCGCAGTGACTCCATTCCATTTCCAGCTGGCTGAACGCAATGGAGAACAACACAAGAAAATGGCTCCCCTCACATTTCTTGCCAACGTCAACGGCACAGAAAACTGACAGGGCGTTGCTCGGTTATGGATTATGGTCAATCGGTATTAATCTGCCATCGGGCAAAGATGAACGTCGCCCGGGAAGATTGTTGCCTTTCCGTTTGGGCGGCGGGAGAAGAAAAAACGGAAACGCCAGTCCAAAGAAAGATGAAGACGTACCATGTCTATCCGGTTCAATTACTGGAGCAATCTTTCAAAAACCTAAGCACTGCCACTGTACCATATCGGGCAGTATTAACCTTCCCATCCAGCAGCCACGATCGTGTTGGGTCATTTATAGTTTTTATTTGCTTTCTTTTCTTCTGTCTTTCCCTCTCGACTGACACTTCAATGCTAAAGTTCGAATACAAATGTGCCCGAAAGTGATAAAAATGAAGGGGCAAACATGCTTGATCCTTCTGTGCATTTGTTGCGAAAACGCCCATCCCGGGAAATGCATGATTTCAACCGGAATGACGACAGAAAGGGACGTGTGGAAAATTCCATTCAACCCATCATAGGACAGCAACATCTTCAAGAATGTAGAACCGGGAGACGAGTGAAACCACGAACTAACCAAAAACCATCACGGTACATCCGTCATGCAAAATGCATAAAACACATCAACAGTACGTGATGAAATCTCAGCACAAATGGCATCCGTTTCGGAACATTTATTCGCTCCACAATCAAGTTGCTGTTGCTGAAGAACGCGTTCCATCTGAAGTTTTGCTGGAACGGATGGGAAACGAACAAATGCAATTTATTTTCGCAAAGTGTGGAAAGCGTTGAGAAAATGAGATGTGTGTGAATTTTGTATTTTGAAGGCGAAATAGTTGGGTACAAACAACACACCACTTTATGAATATTAATTAATTTCTAATTAAACCAAAAATGAGAAAATACTTTGAGAGTATTGTACCAATCAGCTAAATTGAGAGCTGACAATATAAATCAATATTTAATAGTTTAGAACATACAATCAAAATGTAGTTTTTCTCATGAAATCATCAAACCATTAATTTGTTTATTCGATAATCACATTTTTTTCTACAAATGACGCATAATTATCATGATTTAATACTCCGCATCCTGACGATTGGTCGATGAACCGCACGAAATAAAGGGCACACACAAAAAAACATTTTATCGATCGATTATAACTCCTCACATTCCGAAAATATGATTCCAACTGGTGCGCCTGCAGCTATGCAAACCACCACTCAAATGCAGCATAACAGCAGAATCACACACACATACTACAGTCCACAATATCGGAAGGAACAGCTTACCGCTTCGCCGGAACCGATGCCGTGAAATATGATATCCGATTAAATGGCTACTAATTGCCACCGGTAATCCAATTTGCAACATCATTCTCAATTATCAACAATTACCGGCCCCCGGCTGGAATCGAATTAAAATGCCGAGATTTGAATCTTAAAATCCGGGGGCTTCAAGTGTTGCTGAATTTATTATGACCCTTATTGCCGCGGGTACGGTACGAGCCACCGGGTATGGTGCGATCCAACAAAAAAACCGCAACATAAATGCCAATCGGCTCAAGCACACTAACCACACTCGGTTCAACACAAACAAACACACTGCGTTAGGTAGGCGGCATTAGGAGAAGAATAAAAACAGGACACACACATACAAACGAACACGGATAGTTTTCCGCTTCTTTACAATACTGAAACTAGACTTTTCACTTCAAACCATCGTACAAATCCCCAAAGATTTCCCATGTCAGATTCCTACGCAAACTTCCACCGGGATTGGCCTGGTCGGGAGCGAGAAAAAGGAGAACGAAAAAAGCCGACCCACACGGCCATACCGGAGCGAGGACATAATGGCGGTGCGGAGTTATGGTCTGGGAATGTTAATTTATTATTACACTACCAATTACGCCGGCATCAGTGATAATCATCATCATCCGGGGACCATCCGAGATGGGTTTGGGTGTTACCCGAGATAAAACCGACAGTCAACCACATACCCATCGTTGTGCAAGGACGTGTGTGTGCGTATGTGTGTGTCAGTTAGTATCCCGGCATCACCAATGTCTCGTATGAGGAACACCGGACAGGACAAAACGTTTTGTCGTCCGGTTTGGTTTAGATACCATTCATTCTTGACTTTAGAACAGTTTCCCCAACGAACGTCCGATTGTCGTTCACTTTCTCGCTCTCACCAGCTGGGTGCTTTCACTCATATGCTACGTATACTAAGACACTCAAACCCCACGTGCAAGACGATGCTGCTCCACATGGAAACCGCTCACCGGAAGATGGAGGAATTATTTATGAGGGACTATTCCCCAACACCGCTTTCACTTTGGGGCTCGCGCGCTCGTGGAACCGCCTAACCTAAAACCCACTAACGCTGTATCCGACACCAAACATTCCTGCACACCGCACAAAGATGCCCGTGCGTGCGTGTAATGTAAATTTAGTGCCTATAACATTAACGCTATTAGAGCACCGTTTTACAGAGCTAATGTGGTTTAATTGCGGCCATGCTGCGAACGTGTTAGCGTGGCTACTGCTTCCCAAGGATTGCACAGTTCCAACAGCTGAATACCAAGCTATAGCCTGGACAATGCCTAGGGCTGTGTGTCTCAAACCCGGCGAACGTCCGGCATTTGCCAATTAGTGGCTGATATTTATCGTCTTGCTTACGGTCTTCGATTTTCCGGCCCAGGTATCAGGCCCGGTTTACTTCGGAGCATCTTCATGCAACTTTAAATCACTGTGCTACGTTGTGCTTTGCATTCGAAAGGCTATTTGTCTCCAGGTAGCTACGAACCCGATCCACACGTGAGGTTTGTCTTACACCATACGTTTCCGGTTCGACACCCTTGCCCAGTGATGGTGACTTAATTGGGCAACGGCACGGATAACTTTGCTTTGCGGTCGATTAGTTACGATAATGGGTTTTCGGTTTTGGTTTTAATGGCCAACGGGAAGCGTGTCTGTGCGAGGCTCGACAGCTAAAACCTCTCATTTCATTTCGCTTTTAGAGAGGAACAACAAGAGAAATCAAAGTAATTGTATTAAATTTATTTTAGTTTATTATCATCAAATTCTTAAAATTGTATAATAGAGAGAATATGAAAAATCCTTTCTTGCTATAATTTATTTATCTAGCATGAAATGCATTACTCTTCGATTAGACGCCTAAAGCTCTGCAATCCTCATCACACACCATATTACAGTAACGTCCCGAAATAAACAACGATCGCGGATAGCGACCGATACAATACTTGCGCGTTGCAAAATGCACTCGGTACGAGATATCCATCTACAAACAAACATCATAAACATGGCGTATTACAAATCTCCTCAATATTACACCTCCAATTAGTGTTAGGCCTTTACGACCGGCCTGCAACCTTATCAGCTGGTAGTACTATTGTTTCACACGTACCCACACGGCTTATCACCGGGCACAACAACCGGCCACCAACATTTTCATGGCAATAATTCCCCTGCAAAAAAAAAAAAAACATCTTCCTTCTTTCTTTTTCTAAATTATTTTCTCATAATAAAACTGACCTGATTTTGATCGTATCGGTCTTTAAAGCACCAAATACAATGCTACAATAATAAAAGCTTTTGCTAATCTATTTTTAAACATTTCTTTATGGCACTGCAATGGATCAGTAATAGTCGATAACCCTCAAATGTTGTTCATCGATCTGTCAAGGCTGTTTGAGAGTGGAGTCGGTCAAGCACCTGGTTCTCTTTGTAGAATTCGCACATCTAGAAGTCTCCACCAGATGGCTGTGGCGTATGTGTGTGTGTGGGATCATCAGAGACAAACAGACCCTGACACCTAACGCTGCCGCGTTATCGGATGTGGATGAGTTTATGATCATGTTTTTATCGTGCATAATACTCATCCTCGCCTTAGTGACAGCTACTAGCGCTCCAGATGTACGAATGTTTCTAGCACGGAGACAAAAAGGTCAGCCGCACGTTTCAACCCAAATATGATGCCGGTTTATGTGCGCGAGCCGGAGTACCTTCATCTAGTTATCTATATTGTACAACTTTTGCAGATGGGAAACCTCCCTCTATCTATGTTTTGTGTATCTTTTGTATTTCCTCCCCCAAGTGCAAACAGGAACAGACGAAAAAAAAAAATGACGCAAAACCGCAACCGCGTACCGCCACAAACCACACAAACAAGTGCAAGATTTATGCGTTTATGAATATTTCGTTGTTTTGGCGTGGTCCGTTGTCGCTTGCCTGCGTTGATTCATCACGATGCGGAACCACGGTACCATTACGCACGAGGTTTTGTGTTGTTTACTCGCGTGCGAAATGTCATTATCAATCGCGCACCGTTACCGTGCACGAGACGCGAAGAAAACACTCGCGGAACAATCCACTTAAACGGTATACTTCAATTGTCAATTAGCAAAATTCGATTTCTCAGCTACCAACACGGTGTTTCCCCCACTTTGGGTTGAGCGGGCAGATAAATAGAGGACGCGCTACGATCGCGCGACAACTCAATTCTGATCGGTATGATAAGACAACGCCGTACACCAATAATTACGGAGCAAGGTTTACACAGCACCGCAACAAACTGTTGACAGATGCATCGATAGTGGAGTGATATAATATGTGTTGTTAACATCTCATATCACTAATAATCAAATCCAGCTGATTGCATTATGGTCTTTATAATGTCCCAACTACATCAGAATTTAAAAAAAAAAATATGCAAGAACTTTTTCAAACACCTAACACTTTTCCTGATTGATTCTCGTTTGTTTTCCAAACTCTGGCTCTCTTGGTGTAGAGCCTGTGAATATACTACACGATAAGAGAGAAATTGCCGCATGCCCGTACAGCTCAGTAGGTGCGTAAGTTAAGATTGTCGGAGAGCACCCTGTGTAAGTCGACAGCACACTCCGCTCCGCTGTGACAGCTTAGAACATACGAGAGCGCACCAACGTCTTACTAACGCATTACTAACGTGGCGAAAGAGAGAGATGCAACTCAAACAACTCGCCATTGTTTCGTTCCCTCCGACAGTACATCGAGTGGACACACTTCTTCTTGTCATTCTGAGAGCACCTGTAGTTGGTGGACGCCGGCGGAGTTGATTAAAATTTCCCCACCATCGGTCGGTTCGGCTCAGTAACCCGTTAGCACACGGTGTGGGAAGATCCCTATTTTCCATCCTGGCCATTGCATGTTGGTCGAGTAGTGACCAAGAAGGTATAAAGTACCTTAGCAAGTGTGTATGTCACGTACCGTGCCGGTGTTATTTGTGATCTAGTGGTGAGATTTAATCAAAGTTTGGTGGCAATATTGTGCAGTGAGTGAAGAGATCTGATTGAAGTTCTACTGTTGTAGAATTCACCATGTCGTAAGTATTTCTTTTTTGTTCACATTTTACTACCAAGAAGCGTATCATGATATAGAATAAACAACAAGAGGACCTAGATCTAGTTTAAGACATCCTCCCATGGCTGACCTAATGCTCTAGTGAAGTATCTGTTTGCCAACTCCTCGGACACGTCTGTTTCGTCACAATCACTTGTCAAACACATGCGCCTGGACGTTGAGTGAGATAAAACTTGTAGAAACTATTTAAACCAAGGCAAACTTGGTTGGCCGAAACGCTTTACGGTGGCTACTTGAAGATGAACAGTAAAACAAGGCAGCACCTTATCGGGCGCCCCAAGAGTACATTTTGTCACACTTGTACTTGGACACAAGGGCTTTTACAAGTGTCCTGCGACAGATGGGCCAACTTTCGTACATCAGAACGGAAAAGCCTCTCGAAAGTGATTTTCTTCATTAGCGCGACTGATATTTGAAGAAAGTGAAGCAACACAGCTGAAGCGAGTGAATCGATGTGCACTCGAGTTCTGCGAATCAATTAAAAACAACACGAAAAGAAACACTGCTAACAACTCTCGCATGTACGTCTGAGCAAACAGTGCAGTAAGAGAAAATAGAAAAGAGTCTATTTCTGAGCGCATCTCTCTTTTTTTGTTTTGCTTGTGTCATACAACACATCTCAAACAATGGTTACAATCTTACATTTTTTTAATTATTTCCAATCGCATTAAGATGTGCTTAAGCTTCATCACACCGTGAAACAACCATATTTAAAGATCAACGTGCTAATATAACGTACGATGGTTCAACGATCGGATAAAGATCGCGTGTGATAACGTCTAACGTCACCCAGCGTAAACTCTAGTACTACTGTGTCGCACCATTCCGTCACGGAGATTATCCATAATAAAGGGAAACAATGGTACGGCGGAAGGCAAAAGGCCAATTAAAACGCATTCCTTCTTATCCTGGAGATTATTAATCGCGGGGTGATCTATGATTCCGTCGCGACGAGATATGCATAATACACGATGTTGCGGTTAGATTAGGACACAATCGATTCGTGTGCCCGCCTTGAACGCAACGCACGTGTGCCGGAGCAAAATTAAACCACATTTACGTCTCGTGAAGATGTATGCACATAATAACGCTTCGAATGGCGCATGTGTTTTACAGTTTCACCGTACACATAAATCACTTCCCGAGACGTCACTAACCTAGCTGCACAGACCACTTGAACGATTAGCAACGTTAGACTTTATCACTTTGTCACGATAAGACGGTGCATGCCAATTGCAGTTATCGTTCTTTAAACGTTTAACCTCTCCCTGATCCTCCTCTCCTGTCCAAGCTGTTCTAGCATATTAATGTATATTACCACGAATAGGTAACTGATCAAGAACGACCACTTCCATTCCGTATGTGTTACTTCATTCAATTTTTTATTTGTTAAAGATTGCATTCAGAACATCCATCAAATATTTTTCTCTTCTTTGGAAAAAATATATTTCTCCGTATGAAAAAAAAAAATGTCATTTACGTACGCAACGTCAGTTTGACATCTGACGCAAAAGCTTTCTAGCGAAGTGATCGTTACCAATCCGTACAAGTGTTGGCTTTCGGTTGGCGCTTGCCAGCTGGTAGTAGTACCACTTGTCAGTGATCCAACACTCGATCGGTGTAAAAATACGTGCCTTTTGGTAGTATGCATAAATACCCGAGACCAGCGTTCGTAAAGGGTTTTTTGTTGTGACGAGCCCGAGACGCGAATTCGTCGAAGATCGGTTAGTCGATCGATAGCCATCGGGCGGGCAGGATATTTTCACAACCATCTGAGTGCGCGTCGAAAGTTCTAGTTCTCGGTATTTCCAACATGGCGAACAACGACTCGCCAGAACCAGCTACGAGTAGTAGCGCGTTCAGCCTTACCATCCCGCGGATAAATATTCGGTAAGAACTCGTACTCGTGCCATGCAGGTGAAAATACCAAGAATCTCGTGACCACCGCATCCGCCTTAACGCACGAGACGCAATGCGCTCAAACGACCGTGTGACTAACTGTGCTGTGTACTGATACGATGTTCCGTGCAAACAGTCGTCCTCCGCAACAATTCACCGAGTTCCCCCAAAAAAAATCAAAAAAGCAAAAGCGTACTAAACCCACAGAAGTAAACTTATTAAGACAGACGATAGGAATGTTTGCGTTACCAACAAATTCTTATGCGCCCAAGATCACTCGTTGTTTTGTGGACGAAAAGCAAAGATTTGATCACGCTTATCTGTAAACCAATGCTGCCCAATTGTAATGTTTGTTTGTTTGTTTGTTTGGGGCATAGTCTGCTTTTTTTTGTGATGCGAGTTTGTGATCTTAACGGGGTAGTTCTCGCGCCTTCTAATGTCATATATTAGCTGATAACTTTTTTACACCGTGCAAATACCCGAAACAGGTGCAATTCGCAAACATGGGCGGCCAAAACAACTCTACTAGAGTTCCGAACGGAACATAACGCCTTGTCGTTATGGAGTACCCCGTGACGCCATACTTCCACCAAACGTAACACCTGTTCCCGCGTATCAAAGAGCCCTGTTATCGGTGGTCTCGTGAAGTAATATCTCACTAACAGACGGACGGACCCTTGTCAACATGACACACACGCACACACACACATGTCAGATTGAACTCCCGGCATCAGCACATCATAAACGATCATAACCGAGGTTTGGTTGCTTTGTCAGACGTGTGTCGCATTTTTTATGGCACTCATCAAACGGCCTTATCGCAACAATTGACACCTCTTGCCGATTGACACTGCCATTGTCAGGGATGCGCGAATCGTAGGCTCCGGTGCACTTGCAACTTGTCAATCGTGTTGCCACTAGGCAGGTCTTAGTAGGAGGGTGTCATCAATGTCTAACGGAAGCATTCTCGGTACAAGTTCTTGGATAATGTGGACATCTTTAATGCAATGACAACTTACAATACATCGAGGTGCCGAATCGAATTTAAAGTCGAGAGTTCTCAGTACTATCAGCTGAGTTTAATTGTTACTCAAAAATCCCAAACATCGAGCTGTGGCCGCGTTTTGCCTGCTGCGGTTGACACCGTACAGCAGCACAGCAAAGCAGACACATGCCAGCCGAATGTCGAGTTCCCGAAATAGACTTGCCCAAATTACGTTCTCGCGTTCATGAACTTCACGTACCCACGGTCGGTTCGTGATGATGTCGGTCACCCAAGCCAACCTGGTTTTTTGGTGTATGTCTTTTCCCCTCGTTACTGCTAACTTCCGAACCCCCCATTGGGCAGGATATGGATGTTGAGTTTTTTTTTGTTTTGTTTTGCGGTCTTCCCTTCAACGCATCACGTGAAACCTGCTGTTTCCGTTCATATTCACTCCCGAAAGGCTAATGCGATTCATGCGAAGGAATCTGAACAAATAATCTAAGTTCGGTGTCAAATGGTGATAGGCTGCCAAAAATCGTTTCAGGCAACACACAAAAAAGCGCTCCCCAAAATCTTAGTCTATATGAGGTTTTTGACGGTCAAAATCATGGCCGTTCATTGCACTGCACGTGTTTTAGGGTGTGCTTCTGGTAGCGCGATTTGGCAACATCAGGAATGCGTCAAATACATCAGCAATTAATCATGATCCAATGTAAGGAACGTTACAGCGACCGATTTCTGCCCGATCGAAACACATCCGGGTGTTCTTGTTTCCGGAAAGATATGTTGGAGAGATGCTGACTACTTACAGGCAAAGTGCCTCGTGCCATTATCCGGAAGCTGCGTACGCGCTCCATGGCGAGTTGGTCATGGCACCATCAAGTGGACTGAACAGATTTTCCACCTGGCGCATTCGGACGCGCTCTGTTTATCCTTACGAGCGCGACACTAGTGGATTTATGACCGATAAGCGTTGGCAGTGCTTCGCTAATTCTAACAAATTGTACGTACAACCGGCAAACGTGACCACTCTCGTGTGTTGTCGGGTTGGAAAAAAGAGCGGAAGGAAGCGGGGAAATGGTACGAGCAGGTGAATAAATTATGCCTTGACGTTTTGAACGGCCAGTGACACGTAACGAGCAAGAAAACAAAATCATCGATACTCTAACGAGCATTCTCCGCAGTTGATGCGTTTGACTTTTACTTTCGCCAGTTCTAGTGTCTTGACTACCTCTAAGACATCATTTCCAAATCGAAGATTTTTTTCTCTTTAAATTTCTGGTCGCTTTTTACGGTAACACCCAAGCTGAGCATTACGTCAGCTGACGCTGATGATTAGAACAACGCCCCGTAGTAGTTCTACGCTCCATCGCAACAAGTACCAAATGGGAAATGTAGAAATGAATGAAGACATTGGCAAAAATGTTAATTTTAGCACACCAACACCGCCTGAATGCTGTCGTGCCACGCGTTCTACTCGACACGCGATTGTGCAGCCATCTTTTACGAGTGACCGGTTAGGGAAACAATAAAAAATGATTATTTCCTCCCATTTTTACCTGGCATCAAGCTCGATGTAACACTACAGTGAGTTTTAGTACGGTACATCGCTCACACTCGAGATCCCGATCGTGCTTAGTTAATGGACCCGTTTTACTGTCCCATATCACTCAGAATCAGAGTCATTAGAGTATCGAAATTGCTCACTCTACCTGCATAAGACCAGTAACCAAAGCGTTCCACTTGAAAGTCAGTTTGTTGCGCAGTGTCGTTTTTATTTTCTCTCAAGGGCGACCTTGAGAATGGCTGCAGTACGCTAGACTCGCAAGAGCTTAACAAATGACGATATATGCGAAACTTAATTCGCACATTTGCAATGTTCTGTAGTGTAACATCACCACTTCTAGTTTGTAACAATCGAAGTAAGAACAAGGTTTTGTGTTTTGTTTGTTCCCCTGAAACCAACAGACGAACGTCGAGTGACACTCAGCTGGATAAGGTCCAAATCAAGTCGGCCTCGGTCTACAACATTCACGGTTTGAGCGGATCACAACACTCCCTCAGTGTACCACCGATTCACAAGGATGTTCCTGGCTATCGTGGCAGTAACGAGTTCATCTGTAAGTAATAAGATACTGAGGAGGTATCTTTCCCATCTATATGAATGTTCTAATTCTTCCTCAAATCCCTCCACCCAGTAACGGACGATAAACAGTCAACGATGGATCAGATCAAATCCATCGGGCCTTGGTTCCGGCGTAAGTGCAAGAATGTCTGTCGCCGCAAGATCCTCTACAAACGTGTTCCGGTGCTAAACTGGCTGCCAAAGTACAACATGGACGACGCGGTGGGCGATCTGGTGGCTGGCATTACCGTTGGGCTTACAGTCATCCCGCAGGCGCTCGCTTACAGTAGCATTGCCGGCTTACCCGCTGCAGTAAGTGGAAGATTACACGTGTTTTGTTTGTCAAACAGATAACAACCATTATCTCTCTGTCTTTCTCTCTCTCTTTGTATATTTACAGTACGGTCTTTATGGTTCCTTCGTCGGTTGCTTCGTTTACATCCTGCTCGGTTCATGCAAGGACGTCCCAATGGGACCCACAGCAATTGCGTCACTCTTAACCTTCCAGGCGTGCGATGGCGTATGGCAGCGAGCGGTACTACTGTGCTTTCTGACCGGACTGATCGAGCTTCTGATGGGACTGTTTGGACTTGGGTTCCTCATCGATTTCGTGTCCGGCCCTGTAAGCTCCGGGTTCACTTCTGCCGTTTCGTTGATCATCCTTAGCTCGCAGGTGAAGGATCTGCTGGGTATCGTCGCCAAAGGAAACACCTTCATCGAGCAATGGTCGTCCATTATCGATGACATACACAACACACAGGTTGGAGATGCCCTAATGGGATTCATCTGTATCGTGGTGCTTCTGTTGATGCGACTCCTACCCCGCATCAAGGTCGGACCCCCGGATGCTTGTGATCAGTCCGTCGTCCAGAAGATCATCAACAAATCGTTGTGGCTCATCGGAACGGCACGTAATGCCATTATTGTGGTCGTTTGTGGAGGTATCGGGGCGGCATTCTACGAGAATGGAAAGCAACCATTCCGCATGATTGGTGAAGTACCGAGTGGACTTCCAAGTGTGCAGGCCCCGCCATTTTCCGTACCAGAGATGAAGGATGCCAATGGAACGATAATACAAGAGTACGAGAGCTTCGGAGACTTGCTGCAAGGGCTGGGATCAATGCTTATCGTTATCCCGTTGATTGCGCTGCTTGAAAACATTGCCATCTGCAAGGCTTTCGGTAAGTAGTTTTGATCTTCAAAATATGTGCGTAACTTTAGTAATGCAACTAATCCATACTCTTTACTTCTAGCCGATGGAAAGCCTGTAGATGCCACCCAGGAACTTATCGCAATCGGTGTGTCCAACATTGCGAACTCCTTCGTCCAAGGATACCCCGGAACGGGAGCCCTTTCGCGCGGTGCCGTCAACAATGCTAGTGGAGTACGCACACCATTCGGTGGACTTTACACCGGCATACTAGTCATCCTGGCCCTGCTCTTCTTCACGCCCTACTTCTTCTACATCCCTCGGGCTGCTCTGGCCGCAATCATCATTGCAGCCGTCATCTTCATGATCGAGGTGCGTGTCGTGAAACCGATGTGGAGAAGCAAAAAAACGGATCTTATCCCCGGGATTGCCACCTTCATCGCGTGTCTTGCACTCCCGCTCGAGTACGGCATTCTGGTCGGAATTGGGCTGAACATTCTGTTCATCCTGTACCATGCCGCACGGCCAAAGATTCACATGGATCAAGCCGTCACACCGTGCGGTGTGAAGTATCTGATGCTTACGCCTGATCGCTGCCTTATCTTCCCCTCGGTGGACTACGTCCGCAACCTGATCAACAAGCACGGTCTCAAGAGCCAGATACCGGTCGTAATCGACTGTACGCACATTTACGGTGCGGATTTCACCGCTGCACAAGTCATCGATACGCTCATCAAGGACTTTAAGAGCCGGAACCAACTGCTGCTGTTCCTTAACCTCAAACCCTCGGTTGGCAATGTGTTCGAGGGAGCTGATCTCGAGTACCGTGTGTTCTACGACTTTGAGCAGCTGGACAAAGCGATCCGCGAGTGTCGTCGAAAGAGTATCCCGGCTTGAAGTGCGAACAGTTCCAGTTTTCTACCCATACGTTGAGACTCTTCAAAAAGACACAAGTGATCTGTACATTTTAGCGATAAAGACAACGTTAAGACCCCGAACGCATGACGGCGTTTGTTACTAGTACTACTATTATAGGTTAATGCGAGAGTTCCTGTCGAATTGTGTACCTCAAGTCGGCAAACCGTCGACTTAACGGCGAAATGGCACAAAGACTACCTGTGTGATTAAATACGACGAATGATCGAGCAGACGTTAGGAAGTTGCTCGTAAAGACATCCTAGTTTGTAAGCATTTGATAATCAAAAAAGCAGTGAATAAACCTTTTACGTATACTTGATGCAAAGCACAACATAAAAAGAACAGTTTTGTCAAAACACGTTCGGGAATACTTACACTGCAGATTCATTGAAGTCTGGAACATTGAAGCCCGATGCACGTCCTGATGTGTTCGGCCACCCATTACCGAACATTGGGAGCCCGGTCCGGCTGCGGCAGCTGCATGATGCAGGGCACTCATCGTCACATTGCCCGGTCCAACGCCAGTGCCGACGGGATTGTACGACCGTGCCATGGACGCGGCAGCCGCCGTATAGCGATAGGCCGCCTGCGACATCTGGCTGCAGGACGTCAGGTCACCGTACGAGCAGGGCATATTGCCCAACCCGGTCGGATCCATACCACCCTGGAGGCAGCTAGAGTCGAAGCTAGCTGCCGCCTGGTTGAGGTACGAATAGTCCATATCGTGGGGATAAATTTTGGCGACTTTTTTATTGTACGGTTCACCACGAAGAAAATATACCACACAGCTCCCACACTAAAAAGCGTTTAGTTCTAGCAAACAGCGGATGGAGGCTGTTGCTATCTTTACTAACCCTCCAACGCACTCCTTTACTGTCAATTTCACTGTAAACAAACCACTCTCATCACCTTCGAGTATCCGTATTGCATACCTTCTAGGCGCATTCGCTTTATCGCACGACTTGCTTCCCAATGCGTTACGCTGATGGTGATGGTAATGCTGATTGCAATAATACTTTCACTGATCACTAACCTGGCACCAACCAGCGCTACTGGGTTGTTTGGGAATGGAAAAGGACCATTGAATTCTACCGCGAAAAAGCCATTTCGATTCGTGTTCCAAATCACCGGAAATAAAACCACCAAATTCGCACCTTTCGCTACCGTAACAGATGGGCAGCCACACAAAAAAAGCACTAGCGGTATCCAAACACACACACACAACCCGGGGATCGTTTGGTTGAATTGAAATTAAATATTAATTTCCCTACTTCACTTCGTTGCGCGTAGTTTTTTTCCACATTCCGGTGAGTACTTGTTTTTGTGTGGTTGCTTTTCAGTATTTTACACCCAATTTTTGTGTGTTGGCTGCTGCCGAGTACACCGGGTCGAATACGCGTCGAAATGTCTGTCAGTCAGGGTTTGAGGGGGGTGCTTTTCCCTGGTTCTCCCACATAAACGCACACACACACACGCACACAAACTGTTTTTTCGGTGGATGGATATTGTTGATGTGCAATTTCGTTTTCGTTTGCTTTATGCTGCTGCTATTTTTTTGGCGTTATTTATTTTTATTATCCATGATTTTTTCCCCACAACTCAACAGCTACTCGCACACGCAATGGTGAATTGTGCCGATTTTCACGTCGTCACTCTGTACGCCAATGTTTTTCACCGCACCTGCTGATAGGTTATGGCCCATTCGCCCATAAATTCGTGGCACCGCTGCAGGTGAGTTGATGCTTAACATTTGTTTGAATCACCAAAACTCGAGGATTTTTTTAAATTTTCAGCTGTATCAGAATTCTGAACCTGAAGATTACGAATACTTCTTTCACGCCATTAACAATATTGTTTCGTTTGTTTAGCCTACAACTTTCACAATCTTAAGGACCTTCACCGAAATAATCCTTCACGAAACGCTCTAGTAGCGAACACTCACCTCAGCCAGACATTTCACGGTAAGAGGGTTGCCTACCCAGCACCAAGTACGAATGCCCATCGACCACGGTGAAATCTCGATGCAAACTTTACTCTCGTAGCGCGGAACGTTCCCAAGGACCTGCTGCTATGCTCGACTGTTGCGACCGGTTGCTTGCATTTGCCGAAATCAAATGATAAGCTTAATTCAATAAATGTGAACTCAAAGCCTGTCTCCCGTCACGATAGCCCACGCTGCTGGTGTTTTGCTATTGTTCCACGGCGGCGATCCGTTTTCCCCGCAATTTCCCTACACGGGAAACACATGTCACACGCAGTACGTACGCAACCGAAAGGACACGGGCCACGAATAACCATTCCCCGGGTACCGATGGCTATCCTTTTTCGTCCTGCAGACATCTTCGCCAGGAAAAAGCAGGACACACACTCTCCACTACTCGCGTATCCGTTCTCGCGCCTTCTCTTTCCATTCAACGTGGTTTGGCACGTGCTCGTGAATGAAAACAAAGTAGGCCACCCTCCGGTGCGCAAGGATACGTTGCACCCTAACCTCAAACGGGAGCAAGTGTTCTGCTGTAAGGGGAAAACCCTGCACCAAATTTTCCTGGTAGGCGTGGCTATAGCTACAACTAGCGGATAGCAACCAATGGACGAATCGGAGCATGCTTACCTTTAAGAAAAACTGAGAATTTTCCGTGACGTCACAAATGGGATTTTTTTCTTCTTTATCCTACTTTTTCCAGCCAATATTACGTACAGCATTTGCCCGTGGGTCTACTAATAAATTCTCTTTTCGTCTAGATTCTTGCTAAATATTCTTACGAATGCATTTGCTACGTGCGATATCCTCGTGAGAGTCGGACTATTTCGGTCTATACTCGAGTTTGGTTTCGCGTCCCAAACAACGGTCTCGCTGGGTGTTTGTGTAGGTGTGCCGGTTGTATTAATCCTCTTGAGACATAAAGTTGATATTGGAAGAAGAAAAAAAACAACAACACCAACAAACAAACGGGACAACAATTTAGGACGAATCCCCGCGGAAAAGCAACGACGCTCCAAACAGACAAACTTCTGCACAATCGCGGTACGGATGGCACGAGACGGAGTGCAACATTTTATTTACAATTTTTTGTCTGTTTTCAACACACATTCAACACAGATTTCGATGTTTATAGTTCTCTCGAATGCAACCCTACGTGTGCTTCCCTGCACGGAACGGAACACGCCAAGAAATTGGAACACTACGTGGAATAAGCATGTACGCCTTAGTGCATTTAGGTTACTTTGAAGGAAGCAGGGCACAAGGATTGTTTGCCTCCCGTTCGAAGACGAACGACGACTGTGACGACGACGACGATGTCGGCAACGTCAAGACACTGGGCCATGTTCGCGTGCTGCTACTGAATTTGAAAACAAGCCCCCAAAGGTGTATCCTTTTATTGGATTACGATTGATGATTTCTCGTCCGGGCGCTCGTTTAAAGCCGGGCCGGGTGTTGGGTTATCGCCTTGTAATGAATACGGCATAATCGCTTCGGATCAAAACAACCGTAAAGCGGATTTAGCAATTAGATTACAACAGATTTTATTATGATTGGATTAATTGCTTTGCTGGAATTCGTTCCGGACGTGCAGAGACGAACGGTTTTAATCGTGCAACAATATTTCTTGCTACAATTTAACAAGCACAGGATGAGTTCTGCATTTTGAATGTATTTCATTGACATTTTACGGTCAGTACACGCACATCTCCATCCGATACGGTTCCATCGGCTACCGAGTATGGGAACTCTTCCATACCATGGCATGCGGCTCCATACCGTCCATCCTTTGTTACGACTACAATTCCACCGGCAAAAGAGGGATAATATTTTGCAATCCTTCCTATCGCTTGTTTCCCGGCCTCAACTGGATCAAGCCCTCCGCGCATTGCCTCCACAGCTAGCAGCGAAGGTAAGAAACGCATCATTACATCGCCGTCTCCCGTTGCTACTGCTGCACCGACTTCGGAATCGGCGTACGCCCCTGCACCAGGAATTGGAGAGTCTCCAACTCGGCCGGGAATCTTATGGCGTGCTCCATTTGTGGATGTGCCAGCGACCACGTGTCCTTCTTCGTTGATCACGATCATACTGATCGTGTCGTGGTTATACTGACCGAAGCCGAAATCAGATCGATCTGTGGGATTCTCCAAGGAAGAGTCCGCAGTACGATGGATAGTGTTGGCGGACACTGGTTCATATGGACCGCAAGACATCGATGGAGAGGGAATGACATTCTGCAATCAATTTTAAAAAGCGTTATATTGGGTAACAACTTATCTACCATAACCTATTTGTTTGTCATTCAAATTGAACTCCTTATCTTTATATTCACTCTCAATAATGATGCTGTAATCAAATTCAATTGATTGTTTATCACTCTCTTCCCCCATTCAAAATCACTCACCTTCCAAAAGTTCGGCTGGCAGTGATTATTTTTCCACGCACTCCACATATTCTTCGAGACGTCCGTTTGTAGGGACTCCTTTTTGAAACCCATCATCACAGCAAATTCCGTAGCCTGGCTGCCAACCAGCAACGTGTGTTTGGTGTTCCGCAACACATACTTGGCCACCTCGGCCGCATGCTTTACATCGCGTAATGCCGCCACCGCACCAATGTCCATCGTCTTTCCATCCATCAGCATCGCGTCCAGTGTCGTTTCCCCATTCTCATCCGGACTGCCACCGAATCCAACCGTTCCATCGCACTGTTCCCGTTCGCACACACTGCATCCTTCAACCAGCGCTTCGATCGGATCAAACTCACCCACCGTCAGTGATTGGTACGCTGATGAGAACAAAGCAAATGCGTCAATACATTGAAACGATGAAAAGCTTCTCAAATCTATCCCCTTTACCTCTTAGGGTAGCGTTTGTGAAACGCCAAGTTGTTGCCACTAGAGGCAATCCTCCGTAAATAGGTTCTAAAACTGTTAGAATGATCAAAACACTAAACGAAACAATGCACAAACGCCGCATCTTTACTGATAAACAAAACAGCCAGAGCGTCAAACGTCAGTTCGGATGCTGTCAACGGGAGAGACTGATCACACAAATGGAGAGCGTTATCACTGATCAGGCGCCTGCATGTGTGCGTTTATTTCTACCGGCTCTCGTCGTAGTGATAGATCAGCTGACGCTATTGGTGTCGTGTAGGTGTAATCTATACTGTCAAGTGTGTTGATAAGCTCGATAGGAATAGGGTGATCCTGATCAGCAAGTGCATTGCTGAATTATTATATTTATTTTATTAGTTTAATAAAATATTTGAAAAAAAAAACTTGTTTAATTCTTAAATTTTAATTACTTCAGTGTGTATCCAAATCGCTCCATGAGCGAACATTACTGTCTGCGGAATAAACCGACCAAGCGTCCATTTATCACTTCCACTGACCCACGGTAACGTTACCGGAAAATTTCGCCATAAAAACGGTCCCGCTGTCAATATTTCACTTCAAACAGAGCCGAAATAAAATTTGAGCTATGGCCACAGTGTGTCCTTCTTCGCCAGAATGTCGTTCCCCACCCGGCACACGTTGTCTTACAGCGCTGCACCAGACAAACACTCCTTCTCCCCATCTTTTCCTCGTGCCAAACAAATAAATTCATTTAATTCCGTAAATTATTTTCCATCCTGACCAAACAAACGCGGACGACACTACGCAATCAGTTTCCGCGCACAAGGCACCACGATTCTTTCACAACGGACCTGGTTCTGTGTTTGGGATTTTTGGAACCGTTTTTATTGAGTAGCTTCCACCGTAAGCCACGAATTCCCTCGTATGCGGTGTGTTTTGTACTTTTTAGATTTGGGGTTCAATTTACCTAAAGTCAAACTCAATCAGACCACGCACGGGAAATGGACGAACCCGTGGGTCTCACTTCCGGTGTTGCGTAACGCATCTCGAGCCACCCCCGATCCAAAATGGCGAGGGGCATGGAAAAGCGGGCAAAATTTATGTTCCCATTCAACAACCTACGTCCAGTTCGATGTTTCCATCCGACTTGCAAGTGTCCCGATGCATTGCATCGTTCATAAATCTACCGAGCCATCGAGTGCATCTCGGTGTAGCTGCAGATGCACATTTGTGTGTTGATGCAACGCGCACAGCAGACCACAGAACGCGTTGCACCATGAGATTCGGCCCAAACCAAAAAGAGCATCCAGATCATCCTGGGGATATTGCGGGACATCATAAATTATCCGACCCAAAACGCATCTCGCGTGTGAATGCACTACACACGCACACAAACACACACGAAACACCGCAGTTTTACGCATCGCGACTATGAGACCAGGGCCCGTAAATTGTGCAACCTGAACAACTGCATTCTGACCGTGGCATCCGACGAGGCCAAATATTATGTAAATTGTAATTGACATTAATCGAATTTTTTCCATCCTCATGAGCACACGTACTGGGCCGGTTGCTCTGCACGGCACGGCAATATTTGCGTTTTCCCCGCTCCTCTTACCTTCTACCTCTTCCTCGTTCGCGCCATGTTCGCGCGATAGTTTTCATTGTTGGAATTTTCATTGCATCGACGGGGGAAAAGAGAAATGCAAACAAACACCAGCGATGCGTTGAGAACACTTCCACACACACATACACGTGTGTATGTGTCTACTGTTGCTAATTACTTTAGCAGCGTTAACCCGGCCAGTTGAGTACTTAACTAATTTAGCCATTTTCTGCAACGCAACGTATCCTTTTTGCACAATGTCCTTTGCCCAACCACCTTTCCCCTTCCGGTGGGGTCACAAAGCACCCCCTGGAAAGGTCGGTGTGATTGGCTGATTACAGTAGTTGTCCCATGGAAAGGGTATTATTGTTGTAACGGTGGGCGAAAAAGGACAGTGAGCCTCGCTGGACGATTACTATTTGCAGCGGCAGGATGTAATGCAAACAAGTACCGGATATGAAATTAACGTTTTTATTAATCAAGAGCAGGAACGGGTTCATTGCTCGAAAAAAAAACGAAAATCATTGATAACTTTGAAAAGACTTTAAATCCAAACAGCGTTACAATTGCAACGCCTAAATGTATGCAATTTAATGTACGAAATTACTCTTTCAAGAAGGTACTAAGAATTATCATGGATATTTATGATTATGATTGTGAATTTGTCCATAAAATTGTACAGAAATACACCGCAAAAGGTTAAACTAAGTAAGTAATTCTTAAATTACACACCCATTTACTAAAGTAACTATAAAATCTCGCTCTACGAAGGGTTTCCCGTTGAGGCAAACTTTTGCTGATTACTTGCCATTTTCGCTGTAATTACCGTACGATTGTGCACCTAAGTATCTAATCAAAGAAAAAGCTCGACCAACCCTCCCTGTAAACCGCTTTACTTCCACCACCCGCCTGGCAGGGCCGTTGTATAGTGTCTCTTTCATAAACTTCAAGCATAATTGAAACCGTTACTGATAAATAAGCACAATCTAATAACATTAGGGAAAATGGAAAATGCTCCCTCACCATCCACTCTATGCTGGGCCTGCCGGAAACCACACCACCACACAGTATTCGGTTCCGTCAAGTGCAAAAAGATGTCATCAGCGCGCGAAATCCAGAACGCGCTCGTCTCCCACCCGGTACTTGTTGTACCGGGCCTGGTTGACGTTTAAAATCCGGCACCATACACAGCGAAGCAAGCCTTGCTCGTAATTACTGAGAAATGTGGCCACTTAACTATATACAGCCTAACTACTCCGGGGTGAGGGCACTGGCCAGGAAAAGCGTTGGAATCACGAATCCTGGCACGCAAAAGGACACAACAACAACAGTTAATGGACCATTCGCCCATAATGCTGCACGAACTTGTGGAAAATCTGTTGTTTTTTTTTACACAATGGGCGACGGGTACGCCAAAGAAAATGGCTCACGACAACATTCAATTTACGTAATTAGATAACTGGTGCCATTATTAAATGAGCTTCCCCCCAAAAAACCAAAGCATCGTCGATTTTCCCGCGTTTTGCCTGCGGTACGCAAAAGAATGGGAAATGTGTGGCAAACGTGCTTTCCGGAAGGAGCCACATTTTGCACAAAAACAATTGAAAGGAAATTTCTTAAGTTAAACCGTAAATTATGGCGTGCCTTTTGTGCGTGCTGTTTGTTTTGAGTGTCTCAAGGAAGTTTTTTTTGTTGCCGTTGCTATTGTGCGACCTGTCGTGAGAACCGACGTGTGACTCCCACGAGCTCGCGTACTCCTTTGGGAGATGCAAAGGATGGACACGTTTTTCCATATCGTTTTTTCGACCCGAACACAACAAGTGCATTCGGATCACAACTAGTTTAGGATTCAAAGTGAGTGTGGGAAAAAAGCATCCCCTTAACAAACGGAAGTCGTACTATTATTTATCGTTCGATTCGGAACCCAGAGTTAGGAAACCCCTGAGAGGGTCATCTGGTGGATGATGTGGCGATGTCGGTGCAACATTAGCGCGTCATATTTCCGCCTTTTGTTGTCTTTTACAGAGCACTTGCCCTGCTGTACCAACCATCGAAGTAAATGATCCTTCTCGCTGGTAACAGTAACTCACGTTAGATTGTCAACGGACGATGTAAGGGTTGCTACTTCCCTGCATTCGCACTACGGGAACACATTTCCCTATGCTGGCAGAAAGGGGCCGAGCAAATAACCCGAAGGGAAACGCAAGGCATTGTTGCTATGCTGCCGTGAAATATTTTTATGCATGCAGGGATTCTGTAGTGTGCGTATACGTATCTGTCATAAATATGTTTTATATTCCGAGCATTAGCTCGCGCTAACCCCTGCAGTGACACACTTGTCACGCTGGAAAAACAGATCGCGTGCGTATTTGGGATGTTTCGCGCACATGCTGAAATCAATATTTTTCTATTATTACTTTGTGATATTCATTGCACGCGGAGCGAAATGTATTATATGAATAGAACAAGTGAAGAGAAAGTACTTAACGTTGTAATAATACTGAGTCTAAAGTTTATGGTTATTTTGCTTTATTATACACTAACAACACGTGCTCGTGTGTTAGATTTATTGTTTATTGTTATAAATAGAGTAGTATATTATGAAGTTTTTAATTAAAATTTATTTGACAGTCAATAGTTAAATTGATTGAGTTGTACACTTGCACAAAATAGTTAATCATGCATTTTCCGCCTAAAGGTATACTATTTTCTGTTAAAAACGTACTTATTTACACATAAGCTTAATTCTTCATAATTTTTTTTTCATAAATAAAATTAGAAAATCTTTAGCGTTAATATTAAAATCGTTTGCTAACTGGAATAAAAGCAAATTTACGTAGAGGGTAAAAGTACTTCCTGCTACATTAACCGTGTAATGTAGGATGAATTTTGATGTTATCCGTAACATACCCGAAACGCACTAACCAAGGCACGGCACAGTGTAAGGGTGGGAAAATGGACCTTCGGATAATGTTTTATGTCGATGCTACGCTTCGCCCTGCTCGCTGTCTGCACGCTGATCGAGACGCACACGGCGACCACTACCGTCCGTAACGCCCTTTGGTTTGCCTTTTTATGTCCAACAACTGCACCAAACACGTGATCCTATTCCTTCCTTCCGACTCGCTAACAGAACCGAACAAAAAAAACACACACAAAGCACCAGCTCGTCTGGTACGTACGTCCCAGTATTGAGGTGGTGAGTTTTGTTGGTCCATCGGGAATTGAGATAAAATTCATTTTCACTTGATTCATGAAATCACTTTTTTTCCAGCACCGCGCGCTGGTGCTTGTGTTTTCCTCCCGCCCAGCAGGACGTATCGGGTGTGGTAGATTTTCCGGGCGCACGTTCTCACGCTGAGCCCGATCCTGTGCTGGTGCACCAGTATCGGTAGCTATTTGTTTACGACCCCGATCTCCGAACTCAACTATTCCTGTGGGTCAGATTGTCATCGAGGGGTGAGGTTGTGCAGACGAAGTTTTCGTTTTCCCTTTGCCAAGGCTCTTCAATAAAACTGTGTTACATGAAATCTTGCTGGAGGATCAGCTCAACAGGAGATTGTTATCAGAAATATTAAGTGTAATCGAATTTCTATTAGTAGTTGTCTATCGAGACTCTATTATTTTGGTAGTTTTATTCGTAATCAAGTGTTTCATGTAATTTTACACCTCAAACTTATTTCAGATGTGTTCCATGATGCACAACCGCCATATAGTATGATTGTGTTTCACAGATTGTATAACTTCAGGCGTTTAGTATTCGAAATTAGGATGAATCATTAGAAATAGCAAACCACTTGGTTTAGTGCCAAAAATTGCATATATTTAGGCGTTGGCGTTTGAATGGAAAATAACTAATGGTAGAATAAATTTGATCAATTTAGAATATATTTGGAGCGGCCCGGTGGGGTAGTGGTATCGGCGCTGCTCTCTCACACGACAGACCGGGACCAAAATCCCATCTGGACCGCTCCCCCGTAGCAGTGATTGACTATCCTGCTACGTGGTAAACTAAGTCTAATACGGCCTGGCCGTCATACAATATAAAAAGACAAAAAAAAAGAATATAAATCAAATCAGTGAAGTAAAAAAATAAGTTAGAAATAATCTAAACGAAATGCATTTTTATCCAGTAAGCTTATTTTTTTCAAAAATAGCTTCAAGAAAGGAAAAATCACAACAAATTAAGTATAATCGACCCATTAACCTCTTGTTAATGCACCGAAAAGCAACACAATTTATCATCACTTAATATGGCAGCAAATATCTGCTACTTGTCACCTTAGTAAGTGGTTTCATGCAAATTATGAGAACGAACTTTATTACCCATTACTTCCCGAGCTGTTTATTTATTTCAAACCAAATTTCCTCTGCTTCACTCTCCATCTGCAGTGATGCAGATTTCCAAACTTTTTAGCATCGTTTTACTGTAACCATGGCATGTGGTAAGTGTCTTATTACAGCTTCCGGAACAATGCACCAACACTCTACACAGTATGGAAAGAATCTTTGCTACAAAAGCGAGATTTATGGAGCTAATTAAAGAAACGTGATTTTTGCCTTACAACCTCACTTCAAGGGACACCTCCACTCGCCAACTGCACCATGGGACACTTCCCGGACGACGTGCAAACCCATTTACCTAAACTTACCCAAAAAGTCGTAAAATGAATAAACATCTATCACAGCGGTGGCACCGAGTTTGGATATGTTTTTGGAAGATTTAAACCAAAACCCAAATAATCCAATTAACGGTCGTACTGCATCGGGATTAGAATGGCCCTACGGCCCAATGTGTGCGCCGGGTTTGCAACCATGGCAGCCACGTGTACCGCCACCAGTTTCGGTCGCAAGCACAAAATCATTTCGATAATTGAATAACCCCGTACTTCGTTCCTTCATTGCGCATTTTTTTCCATTCCGGGACTATTTCATGAGGCCACTGTAGCTCCTGCACTGGATGCATCATCCCTTCTGCGTGGAGGACATTTTATAGCTTGCAATCAAGCTTTTTTTTGATGGGGGGGATAGAAAACGAGTTTTAAAAAAATGCTCACAACAACATCGGGCAAAAAACCCCTCGACGTGAACATTATCACTACCATAAGCACTGTGACAGTGTAGTGGAGTGGTTGGCAAAAAAGAGACCATATAGTACCTTCATACTGTAAAAGGCAATGATTGCAAACGTTCCCCTTATTGAAACAAACGATCGCGAATCGAGAATCTATGATCCTGTGCCGGGCAATGTGTCCCTCACGTAAGCCATTCCAGCATAAGCTGCCGGAAAGCTTGTTGCATAGAGCTTTGGAACTGCAGCATTTTTTTTTTTGCTTCTTCAATGCAACGCCTCACCATCAGGGCCATGAATCTTCAGGCGATGGGGAACATTAGCTTTCCCTATTTTCTGCCTACTGCATATGTATCCTTCCATCTTAATTGCATTGCACCGTTCGCTTGTCACCTCGGGCTCGTACAAAGTTTGGTGTTGTTATGTTTCACAGTAGCCAGAACCAACATCTCTGGGCACTCTCGGTAAGACAATCAAACCCGGAAGCAAAACACCCCGCAAAATGTTGCTCCGCTCCGGACACCTGCTGGTGCCGGAGATGATTTAGAACTGATCTAGAGAAGGCACTAATTGACATTAATTTCGCCCGGCGCAACGATTCGATTAGGCTAACGAATTTTTGCCGTGCAGAAGCATCAAGACAACCTGCGTGACAGCGTCCCCCTGCCAATGCCGATGATGATGCGCCACGTCGAAGTGCAAGAATTTGAGCCGACCGATCCGTACGAACCACGGTTGCCCGAAAGAACCGGGCCCAATTAATTGATTGATTAGCCCAGATCGTGTACACGGATGGGAAGGTCTGATCAGAAGTGAAGATCCACAACACCAGCTGCGACTATTGGTGGGAACACCCAGAAAGACGAAGGCTCGCGGATCTGCAGCAGGTGGCGTGCAGATGAAGCAATTTTTGGGCTGATTAGAGAAATGATTGATTGTTGGACCCGGTTCCGCTCGGTGCGAAATTCTCAATCACCTCATCAAGACGTACGGACGGTTCGCACCGGAAGGAGAAGAATGTTGTTTGTGTCCACTGGCAGACACTAAAAATGGCTACCACCCAACCTCACTGCGAATTCCTAATACGCTGACAATAATTTCAAACAAACCAGCCGATGAGGAAAGCGGCCACGACGAAGATCCGATTATAGGCTGCTTATTTATTTAAAATCATCTTCTGGCCCATTTTCTCTTACTTGCCCGGATCGTAAAGTGAACGGATTTACGAGCGACATTGACGACATACCCGGATGGATACGATTCCCGGAGCAGCGCACCAGTTGTACGGCTGTGCAGCAGACAAACAGGTCCTTTTAAACGAATGTGAGTTAATCGAGCGAAAAGAAAAGTATCCCACATGTTGCAAAGGATTGCAATGATCGTAAAATAGTCCACCGTAAGCCAGCAGTCGCTTTCGTGCTGGAAGTCGGAACGATACTGCAACGACTACGGGACGATGAACATTTTCGTTTATGAAGAGGAAAATATTGCACTTTCTCGTGATGTTTCTTCGGCTGCCCTAGACAAAGAAACAGGAGAAATCTAAGAAAGTGGAAGTTAGTGTTGTTGAAGTCGATGTTGGAGAGCAGGAAGCTTAAAACGGAAAATGATGGCAGGGACGTTGAATGATTGTTAACCCTTCGAGTCAGTCGTCCAACGAGAAAGACACTACAAATCTGAGGTGATCACTTCTAGAACTCCTTTTGAAACAAAGATCTCTAAGTGTACTATTCATTGAAGGGTTGAGCGTCCACATAATCTTCGTTGTCCAAAACCCTCAAAAGCACCACAGGGATATGAGTTCCTTGAATATTAAAATAAAATCCAAAGCGGTTGTAAACGCTCCGGGATGGACGTTACTGGGTGCTTCCAGCCATTTCTTTTTTGTTGGTGCGCATGGGCTTATCGTACCACACGAAAGTGGAGCAGTAACTTTGTCCTTCTTATGTAGTGGACGTGCTGTTGCACCCGGAAGCACTCTGTAATGAAACGGAACGATGATGAGCTGAAGAGATTGAGTTGAACGGAAGCGAGAACTCTGCTGCATCTAGATGGTTTGCTGGGAGTAAAATGTATATTAATTTATTAACAATAATTCACTTTATATTCTATTAACATATACTCAAATTGTAATGATTCTGGCTAGCATAGTTTGGAAATAAACTAGTTTGCCTTGTAATATGAATATCTTAGGGAGAATTTGAACAAACAGCCTGAAAGTATGCAATTAGCATTACAAAACTACTAAAGTCATAAGATTCGTTTAACGATGAAACAACTACCAACGTACTGAAACTAACAAACAAAAACCGATTTAAACGTGTGCCCTTTCCTGCTCCTGGCCGAATAATTTACCGTCAAACAACACAATATCAAGCCTCTTGACCTTACCAGGAGGTAATGCTAGTAAGTCTCTGCGGTCGCGACCAAAACAGGGTGACAGTTGGTACAGCAACTGGTCGCGCACGTGCTTCAATTGGGCGCTTTCGAGGCGTCTCGAGTGTACGCGTGGATGCCACGTGCCGTGACAGTTGGTGCCCTCTCCTGAGATGATAGACTGGGTCCGTTGAGTACGTACCAAACTCGGAACCGATTTGTTCGATTACCATTCCTTTTGTCTTTTTGTCTCCTCACTACTCCGTTACTCTACTGCCGAAAAGCACAACACTTGCCTTCCCGTGCCACACAAAACAGATGACAAACAATTGGACGATTTCTCGCCACTTTCGGCGTGGAGAAGATTGCAAAACGATAAATTTCCACATCATCCTGATCATCAGATGGATTACATAAATAATTTATCACATGACAAACAGCTAAGCAACGGTCGGAAAAATCGTAGATCAAGAGACGGGGAAAGACTACAACCCCGTGCGGCAGGCAGGCTTGTCATACAGGAGACGCATCATCTCAGTTGACCGATTCGTTGATATGGCGTTTGCTTTTTTTTCATTTTCTCCCTTCCTATCTCACTTGCACAAAAGACTCACCCCGAGAGAAAGGACCTCACACAACTGACAGCCTGACACTGTGATTCAGATTCTGGGATGTCGTACTGGGGACTTGCTGTCGGTGTAGCAACAGCCCGCACCAGGATGACAATCGTGAAATAATAATAATCAATCAGGAAATATTAGAACTCCGTTCGTTCATCTCGCACGCACTGTTACTAGCGGAAAGGGAAGATCCTTCAAGCAGGTTCTTCCGGTATCATATTTCTGTGAAAGGGTTTTTTTTGGGTTCCTCATCCGAAATAGTATCAACCGTAGCGTGTGTGGGTCGGAAATTAATTTCTAACGACACTGGCAACTACCTGTTTTATAGATGGAAGCACCCGGGCTCAAGATTCGAGGTGGCTAATTAAATTGAAACGATTCCGCTCTCCCAATATGTGAGATATCTCGTTAATTCCACGTTAAGTACCTTCTAAATCCTCCACCAATAAGTTAACCGCCTGTATAATGTGTAGCACAAGTACATCGGAGACTTACCTCAAAGTACTCGCAACACGACACTCACACCCGTCCTATTCAGTAAACGACACCCGGTCGGGAACGTATAAAACTTTCCCCGGGTTCAATTACCGTGAAAGGATCCCTTTTTGTCCACGGTACTTCGTGCTGTCACCGTCGCGATAAAACTTTACGATGTTCGATTTCGCACAAGGTGTACGAATTAATTCCGTCCTTAAACTTTGGACCGTTGGGTTAAAGACGCTGACACCGTGCAATGAACGAAGCGCTCCCAATCGATACCGGGATCGAACTTCTGGAGTTAGCAGTACGGGTTCCAAAAGAACTACTCCTCCACACAACTTTGCCAGATTTTTGGCTAAAGCTTCTGGATGTTACCTCACACCGTATGGGATCCCCGAGGAAAGGGAATGGCAAACATGGACATTCGCGATGTTTGAAGAACTAATGAGTCGTCGTATTTCTAGCGTACGGTTTGGGATATTCCTCTCCAACAACGAGAACCCCACAAACTGAAGGCGTAAACGACTGCAGAAAAAACGCACCCACATTCGGATGGCCTCCCCAAGGATGTTACGCTTCGCTAGCGGGAGATTTTATTATTTGTTAATATACACCTGAATGCTGGTTCTGCTGTACCGGGATCTTGCCCGTGCTGTGTATCCCGAAAAACTCCCAGCCGAGCTTCGGACAAATGTCGTCCGGTACCGTCCAAAAGCAAACATTGTGTCCAGAGCTGCCAGTAGTGCCGCCAGAGCAAACGTACATCCGGACGTTTGCGACAGGAAGAAACGTGTCAAAGACACCAAACACATCGAGCACCGAATTTCCAGCGGTCCGGACATCCACGCGTCCCCTCGTCCGCCCGGAAGGTGTCCCAAAGGGATACCCATCCCAGGGTTTTCCTTTCGCGGAAAAACACAAATATCACCGGCACCGGTAGAAAGGAAGCACCTGCACAGTCGGATGCGTTAACCAAGACCAACAGGAGACGGGGCTAGGCATATGGAGTACACATAAATCAATATCCTTTCGAGTGTACGAAACCGTTCGGTTCCGGCGACAGATCCCAAGCTGTCAAATCGTCTCTCGTTTCGGTGGTGGAACGAAAATATCGCCCTGTGTGACGGTGTGCGCGTGTTTTTGTGACCATGTCCTTCAAAACCCCAGCTAGGCCTCCAAACATCCCGAGGCACTTCTATCCAACGCAACGAAGGATTGATGGAATCACACACATGCCGTACCATACCTACCGAATAGCGTCAAACGGCGAACAGAGTGCAAACAAGCAAAACCCGTTTCTAATCCTTCAATCCTACAATCTCTCGCTTCAACCAGAACTCGAACGAACTGCGACGCTAACTGGCAGTGGCTGATGCGCTTGCTAACCGTACACGGGAAGCTTTAGCACACCGAAAGAAAAAACAAATCGTCCGAGAAAGTCCGTTTTTCCGTCCGAATCTCGGAGGGACTTGATCGCCCGTTTCGTGACCAGCCGAGTGACGCGCGTGGCCAATAAATAGAAAATGAAGATTGAATAATAAAATGCTGTTTGGTGTGATGAATAATTTGTAGGTCAATGAATTTTTCCATCCGATCTGTCCATCCATCGCAAACCGGTAAGTGCCAATTGAAGTCGTTGGGTTTAGGGTTTTATTGAATGATCCCCGTTCAATTGGGAAGCTTCTGGGAAGACGCCTTCTTGACTGACTTGTTTTGTCTGTTCACGAAAAAAGGGAATTCAACGAAGTTATATAGTGTACTAGTACTAGTTTCAATACTAGCAACATGTATAACAGAAGTGTTATACGCTGCTATGACATTGACTACTTTGACAGTTCTGCTACTGTCAAAAAAAAATCAAACAAGTACTACAACTTTCATTTTTTTTTTGAAAATAGTTCATTTTCCCACCCTTCATGTAGAGAATTGGATTTCTTCGTAAAACCCCCCATTTTGTGAGAAGAACAAAAACCAAAATAGCTCCCGCAATATCAAACCCGGAGCCAATTGAAAGCGTAAGTAAGCTCTTGGATGAATATTTTAAAATGACTATGCAAGCACAAGCATGGAGGAAAAGAAAAACGGCACTACCAAGCGTGAGGATGGGGAAAATGGCAACGATTATCTTCACACCCTTACCGCAGCGGAACCATTCCCAAGGCGTGCGATAAGCCATGCAACTTTAAAGCACCGATAGAGTGGCAGTAAGACCTTGGGAAACTTGTGTTTTTGAAGCAAAAACTTTACCGTATCGGAATGATGGCTTGTCTCCCGTGTCTGCGTACACGTTTAAAGTGTGGTTTGATGCGTGTGATAATATATTTACAAGCGGATAGACCCGTGTAAGCGAATCGGTAGTACAAGGGCAATGTGTTCTGGCTGGTGGTAGAATTGGAGAGGTCGTAGAAAAGAAATTCTCCCGCTACGCAACGCTCCTTGCGGTGTTCCGATCAAACATTCAATCGAAAGAAAATCCACCATCTGACGCGTCCTTGGGCTGCAATGATAACGATGCTGGCTGATGAATAAGAAATGAGGCATACAAGGGATTTTTTACACTAGTTACTCGGTGACGTTTCGTGTTTTGTGTTTCTTTCTGGTTCTATGACGAAAAAAAGTTTTGAAATATCGTACGACTTAATTTTGTTAAAAAATATTGAAATTAAACCAATTTTTAAAAAAATCATTATTGGTTTGTATTTATATTTCAATTCGTGTAAAATGGAAGCTGTTCCACGGTTCCACGGTTCCACACCTAGGATGGTTATCGAATCTCAACTACTGTTCCAGTAGTCCCATGGAACAGCTATTTATCAACGTGATAAAAATAAGTCTAAAAAACCATAAAATACACTAGTTCTGGAAAAAAAAACTAGAAGATAACTTTATCTTCCTTGATTTGCTATCCATAATTAGCTTTGAATTTAGATAAAGTTAAATAAATTGAACCAAATTATTTAACTTTATGACTAAATCTATGTGCAAATGTCTCACAATTCATTTAAGGTAGTTTTTAAACCGACCGCCAGATGAAGCCACTCAAAAAGCATAGAGCTTATAAAAAACTGTAGCAGATGGCGCTGCTAACGAAACAGAGAAAACGTTAGCAATTTTCAAAAGTTGACCGTTTTGGTGGAAACAAAATCGTTAAAACATATGATTTCTTTAAAAAGGATTTCTTTATTCAAGCTTATTTTTAATTTGTCCTATCAAAAATAATCTTAAAAACTATATCATTGCAGTATAAAAGTATCAGTTATGTTATGATAGTAAAACACAATTTTAAGATATGAATTCAGCTTATGTTTTATGTTTTTTTCATTTTATCATTTCTTAAAGAGCCTGAAAGCAATTTTCCTAAAGCAAAGAGGAACATATTCCAGGAGGTGCCGAAAGAAGGTGTGAATTTTAATCTAGCTCTATCTTATTTTATCTTAAACTCTATAATTCGTTTTTGTTTTGTTTTTAACAATTTATCTTAATTGTGATAATCTCTAAAATATTTGGAGTGTATACTGAAAATAAAAGCATATTCAATACAGCAGTGATATGAAAAAATCTCCTATCACAAGAACCGATTTGCTATACTTTCCACACAATCAAAAATCTACCACTCCATGTACGATGGTTAATGTTTGTTAATTTATGATATCGTTCATCAGTACATAAGTCTTTCCAAATCCTTTCGCATCCTAAAAATTTTGAACTAATTTTTCTTTCCATCTAAATTTGTACCTTTCACCCAATCGGGCTTGGGCACTCGTCAAAACTTGCATAACGTAACATGAGGAAGAAACTAGCTTCATATTTCACGCAAATAAATGCCCTTTATCTGATCCCTGTTTTTTTGGCACCCCGAAACAACGGGCTGGAATCGACTGGAACACGAGAAAAATATGAAGAAGAAAGCGTCACAAAAAAAGATAACGAGCACACGCACTGCAAACCGGAAGAAACCCCAAAATTGGAACGAAGCGGAAGAAGGTGATGGGCGACATAACACCCCTCCTCATTTCACCTATTGCATGATCGTAGGACAAGGAGAAAAGGACACGAAGAAAGCAAAGGAAGAAAGGAAAGCGCAAGCAACAAGGAAGTAACGGAACGAAGCGATCAAGCGGAAGAAATGCACCAATATCACCACAACCGATGGCAAAAGGTAGGAAGGACCTTCAAACTCCTTGGAACAACTATCACTTCGAACAAATGAGAATAGCAAGCAAGGGGGAAGAAATTGTAACCGTTGTTTATCCTACCGTGGCAAACGCTGGCTGTGCCGTTTGTGCTGGGAAAAGGCTTAAAAGGCTGCGGAACGATTCAATTTTATCCCTTCGATCCTTCGAAGCTTCCTTACTTAGCGCCTTTAAACATTTCTTTCGCAAGAAAGGGTTTGAGGATGGGATTTACTATTCCGGTGGGGAAGTTTCCACTGCAAGGATTCGTTCGGTTCGATCGTGTAGCGCCTCAGGTCATTTTTTTTATGCTAAAAACAATACCTCCCAGCTGGTCACCAACGGCCATCACTTTCGTCGTACTGCTACTTACAAGCAATTTATTGCGGTCACAATCGCCTGACCTGTGCAGGGCTGCCGATTCCGGTTTTCTTTCTCGACGGTGCTCTTCTTTTAATTTGCCTGTCATTTGCTGTGCCTAATTCACTGTGCCGTAGAGACAGAGTGAAATTTTGCTCGATAATATGTCACTAAAAGGGAGGATTCGTCTGAGGATTCAATGAGAAACCGATCCTGGTCACGGCACCAAAAAGTTATACAGAAGATACCTCAGACTCCTGTTTCAAGAACTCTTCTGATCTACAATATTGAGCTGTGATATCTAAAGATATTCTCAAGAAAATCTAAACTTACACTCCTGGCCATTTTTGGAATTGATCATGAAACCAAAATGTTATACAGAAGACTCCTCGAAGATCATGATTTTGGCAGGATCAGATCAAAACGTAGTTGGATAGACAGTCCTCACTACGAGCGAACGGTTCGGATGGGATTCGAACCGGATCGCCTCGCGAACTGCATGCACTTCTCAAGGACATCCGGCTTTAACACTTGGCTATACCAGGGATATACCAATGACACCGAACAGCAGACTCCTCAAAGATCGTATTTTTTATATCTCATGATATGTTTTAGGAAAGCGTTTGAACTACGATTATAAGAGTATGGTTCTCAAAACATTCTCCTAAAGAGAATCCTGGATCCTGAAGATCAAGGAGAATCCTGGTAGAAGAGGATCGTTGGTCAGGACATCAAAAAACCATCAATAGAGTTCCTGAAAAATGCAGCATTATCACCTCCTTTTCCTCAAGAACATCTTTACATAAATTCTTAAACCTTCTCCATGACTTTTAACCGAAAATTTAACCTCCAATGCTGCATTAACGTTGCATTGTGCTTTGCAATTTAATGCGATATTAAAACCAATCAACCGCTCTAATTTATCTTCTCAATTGGTGCCTTTCTTGTCTAGAGTCCTCTACCCAACCCTGTACAACCCCGTCCTGCGCATGGTTGATCGATTTTCCGCAGCCTCCTCTATTCGCATCAACGTTATTTATTTCTCCAAGAAACCTCCGGCGCTTATAAGAGCAAACCTGATCCTTACCGCATTCGCTTCCCAAATGAACCATTTTATAGCGCATGCATAACTTACTCTGAATCAACCCCAAAAACCCATCCTTCCGGCGTATCCCTTTCGTTACTGCGGAATGCATCTTAAAATTGATTCAAAATTTGCCACTCGAGTTCCCGACGCACACCCGGGCATCTCATTTCACAAAAACCCTGCGAAGATCCGGAACAAAGGTGTCTTTGCGAGTCTTTCCCCGAGCGTTTCTGGTCCCGCGAAGAAATGGCGATGCATTCCCACCGGTGTGTAACGGCATTTTTGGACAGCAGAGGGAAAGATGTGCAGAGAATAGAAACGGATAAATCAAGGTTCGTGTGCAAAATGCATATGCCCAAAACCGGAACATCCTTGCCAGCCTTCTTTTATGGTTGCGTATGCACAATCGCATCAATTACAATTGATTTGTGTGGCTGGTTTTTCGTTACAGAAGCGCCCATTTCCCAAAAGGTTTGGAAAAGGATATGCAAGACAAACCCTCCAGAAGGATAATGCAATTTTGTACTTTTTTTTTCTTCCTTTCCATAATTTCCTCTTTAATTAGAACGCTCGGAAAAGGAAATTGTACTTCGTCCGAAAATACTCCCATTGTGTTCTGTGAAGGAATTTGGGTTCTTCTCGCTGATCTACTTATGATTTTGAAGGTCACAGCTGCTCGCATTTCCCTGTCCCAAAGGATATTCGAATTTGTAGTTTACTCTTTTCCCTTGTTCGATCCCGTACAATTGTCACAGTGTTGATCGTACCGGGGGCGATAAGCGACTCTCACCCCCGGTGGACGGTCAGCTTCTGTAATCACCGGTCGCGTAATTGTTCCATGAAAAAGTGCATTTTCATCGTGCGCAAAGGGTGCCCATAAGTGGTCACGTCCGCATAAGCCACCGTACGTAATTTAATAACACTTAGTCACATTCCAGCACTGCCACCAAATTCCTCCACCAAAAAAGGGTGTATTAGGGTGTGTGTGGGAGCATGCCAGCCAGATGGGCAACAGGACACCATTTTAACTTCCCATTTCCGTTAAGTCCTGTTTGCTTAATGACGGGAAAAACCGCATAACCCAGAAAAAAAGGGACATCTTCCTACTGCCTGGACCTATCCTCCAAATAACAAAAAAAAAACAGGAAGGATTGTCCTTACTCATCATCATTAATAATAACAAATACGAAAACAGACTTTACAAACAGCACGATAAGCGCAAAACCGAAATATGACCGCGAAGGGTTTGAATGACAGTTTTTTTTTGTTTTGCTTCTTCATTTTACGTTGTAAGCTTAACGCGATCGCGTCCATCCTGCGATTGCACGGCACGAAATTAATGATTGCTCGGTCATTTTTAACGGACCAAATGGACGACACACACACACACACACGAAACACGGTTTAGATGTGTTAAAATATGACCTTTTTTATAGACCGTGAACCCGCGATCGTGCACGGGGATGTGCATCGCGAGGTCCTGTGGCGGGATAAATCACGTTCCGTCCGTTAACCTCGTGCAACGGTGAGCTGCGGCTAGGGTCGAAGTTCAATCCGCGAAAGGGACCGCTAAAGGGTGTATGTTTAAGTAGCAGCGGACCTTTAAGACACACCGTGTCCTTTCGTTTTTCCACGAGTTAGGCAAACCTTCGATTTAGAAAATCAAGCACGAAATAGGTAGCATTATTTTAGCTTCTTGTTGAGCCGTCCAGCGTGACCTCGCGTGACCACCGTAATGGACACGCGGATCACCTCTAGAGCTGACCGCGAAAGGACCTACTCCAGAGTGGAATCTCCGCGGACAGTTAGTAGACCGAACAAAAGAGGTTTAGCATTACGATATGCGGTGTGTCGCGGTCGTTTCAATTTCATGCTGACCGCGGTCATCTTAGGTATATGAGGTTATGGTGTTGTAATTTAATTGGTAAAGACTCCCGAAGAGGGTTGTTAAGAAAGGGGTACTCTTTGTTTTGAAGTGTTGTATTCGTTAAGGTCAGTCATAGTACACGCTCATCAAATAGGCTTTTATTGCATTATTTTGATGAGGAAGTCATTTATAGGAAAAGGAACTGATAATTTTAGTGAATCCTTGATGTAGTACAATACTTTTTTATCTCCATGCTTTAGAAGGTGATTTAGACGAGTTTCTAATTGCAACTCTCTGGATATTCACGATTATCTGAGGTGTATAACACTTTTCGGAAACTGTTATACACTATTCAGAAATAATTTAGGTAAATACTTATCAGGCTAGGCAATGAACTACAGTTTAAATAATATACTTGCATTACATTTTCACCACTTTTCCTCTCGCCGCATTATGTCAACGTCAAAAATCCCATTGTACAGCGGCACAGTCTCAATCATGGTTCAATTTTCCGTTAAATTAATCCTCAATCAAACCAATCGCTCACCATCGGAACCGCTTCACTCTATTTCATCGTTTGCAAACAATGCTGAACTCTATCCTTAACCCCTCCATTCCCAACCAGTATCAGCAGTAGCGATTGTTCTCGCTGCTACATCCAAAGAGTTCCTGCGGGGACATTTTCCATTCCAGCATAATCCACCCTGCAGTCCCGATTATTCCATTCTTATGCCCAGCGGCAGCAAAACAGCAACAGAAACCCCAAGACGTCCAAGCTGCCGGATGGATTTTGCAGCCGCGACGAACTCCAGTAAGATAAGAACATTTTCGGGGCTTTCACACACGTTACGGAGTTTGCTGGCACTGTGTTGGAACTGTGGGTCTAGAAATTAGTCCCAAAGTGTGACACTTTCTCCTCCTTATTCTCTCACGCACCCCTTCCATGTTTGGGAACATGTTTTCCGGGACCGAGGCTGCAGCACGTCGTGTGAGTCAAACTTCCAGCGCACCGGGAACACAGGAGGAAAAACTGTCCGTATTCTAAACTCCACTGACGTAACTCGCATGCGTCCCAGGCTGGGTCCCGTCGCAACATACCCCGATCGCATGTGTGCTGGCATGTAATTATGGATCGGGAGCGAAATGAAAGGGTGTAATAGCGGCAACCCGAGTGCAGCCATTGTGCGCACAATTACCGCTCGTTAACTCCGGACGCGAAAGGACGCCCAGGCGTGGTTGGTGGCGGTAGAACCTAAGAACACGACCGAGAATGCAAGCTCGCTCGGACGGGTTTTCTCACGACTTTCCGCATATCCCGGGAGCGATTGACTGCTTGTTTCGCCGAGATTGACTACATCTCCCGAGATGCGTTGGGCGCGTTTGGCGTCCATCTTGGACATTCGTTCTTGTGAAGTAAAAATCCATGTTCCAGCCCACCCTGGGAACGGCGGGATGTTACGGACCGTTCCGAAGCACCAACCGTGTGATATCTTCATTTTCGGAATGGCAAACAGCGATCGGAAACACGGGTCCCGGGGTCGTAAATAATCTCGGAACGCGTCTCATATTGCACATCCAAGTACCCGGTCAGAACAACACCCGCATTTCACCGAACCTGATGGCTGGTGAAAGTCTTCTTTTCTTTTAGCGATCAATTGTAAAGCAATAAATTTGTTCCGCCTTTTTCCGTGACCTAGAAAGTATCGCTTCCTGCTTCCTGTCTAGTGGGTTAAATTAGAACGACCGCATCCCAACCCATCCTGGACGCTTCGGACTTTCCACTTAATTACCGATCGGTCAATTCCCGGACCCAGCAGGACTTTGCACGCACCGTCCAGAGTTGCGGGGTCATAAAAATAATAAACCGGGGTTCTGCTGTTGTTTTTTCAACTGTCCGCGCCCTTGTGCTGAAATTGTATCCACCTTCCAAAGTATCGTCTAACCCTAGGCCGAGTGGGTGTCTGCCTAATTGCTGCCTGCCACGCACCCGCAAGCACAAACATTCGCAGGACGACGGTTTTGTGGTGCAGTTTTTACCGTTTTAACCCCCGAAGTTTGGCTTCAGTTGAGTTTTCCTGCGCAGAAAGAACGTCCCCGTTTGCTGGGCGTTTGTCAGTGCCGTGCGTGCTGACCTACAATTAATTGAGCTCGATCAGTTGCGGTAACGATCAAACCACGCTACATTTGGACACACTTAATGACGACTTTATCTGGTGATCTGGCAGAATGTTCCCTCCCCCGGGGGAAATAGGAATGCTACCCATTTATGTACATTGGTAATCTCTGAAGGATCTCCACGACTTGCTGTCATGTTGGCGTCAAAATGTCATCTGTTTTGCGAGTGACATCCAGCGACAGGAACTCATTCTACCTGAGCACGCGTATGACACAACAAAGAACTCCATTCGCGTGACTTCCACGTCTTGAACCTCCCGTCTTAACCACGCCATTCCAAAAGGAAGCTGTTTCTAAAGTGTCAACTAAAGACACCTTCGACTCGAATCCATCGCTTGCAGCTGCTACTGACCACCGCATCCTTTACGCAGGACAACAATACCTTCTAGACGGGCGTTTGGCATCTCTTGCAACAACTCCGAAGAAAACCGAGAAAAGGTCAACCTCAATAACGGTGTCTTGATGCTTGAAAGGATCCTGGTTTCTTCCATCGCAACAAATCCATTAATCTCTTCCAAGACCAAAAATGACATGCACATCCAGTTGCTTTTATTGCTCTCCCGGGTATCGGTACAGAGGTGTAGAAATTGCATCGTCCTGCTACCTATCTTCTACTCGAGGATCTTGCAGAAAATGGACGACCCAAGGACGACCGGGTGGTTCGTAAAGATCGGCACTTTCTTCACTGCTGCTGCTGCTGCTGACATTAGATTAGTTAAGGTTCTATTGTGTCGATCTAAAGATCTATGTCCGTAAAGGACTCGCCGGGTGCAATGTTCTTCTTCTCTCTGTCCTTCTTCTGCGAGTGCTCTCGGTGATCGAGGGATAATCGACTGTACACACACGGCAGCTGCAACAACGCCAGTTTTCGACACCTTCGGGACAAAATTACCCAACAAGACGTTGGAAAAGGCATGGACATCCCTCCGTCAAGATGGCAAATAAACGCAACACACAATCCATATTTACTTTGGATCGGTACGGGAAAGAAAGGCAACCGTGCGTTCTACAATCTGACGTGTGTGATTTTCCGCAAATTTTCGTTCGATCGCCAATTTGTCTCTGGCACGAAGTAATCGATCACGGTACGCCGAAATGCTGGGCTACCTTTTTACGAGTACAGTTTCTCTTCTGTTCTTGCCTTCGAGGGGAAAGCATTTTCCATCCATTTCTATAAAATGCGCTAAATGCAAACGCACCAAACCACGATCGGTAAGGTGAGAAAAATTTTAAAATACAATTTATCATCATTCTTCTAAAGCGGCCGCCATTCGGCATCAGGGTAGAAAATAATAAATGATTCGCCAAAGAACTAAAGATCATGCAAACTGATGCAATGAAATTCAATCTCCAGCCTATTGCAATGTGGAAATTTCATTACACAGCATATTCTTTTAATGCTTGATGATATTGGATGAGATTTCAGTTTCCAAATGTTCCCTTTTTAGGGAAACGGGAATTCTTGGGTATCGTAGTGATGTTTTTCATGACATCCGAATGCACCAGCATTCCCATGCACCTTCTCTTCCTGTACGGGAAATTAAACTCTCTTCAAAGCCCTTCCGTACGTAAACATACTTCCTCGAGATCTGGTATTTGCATAAAGTACAAATAAAAGCAACAGTATTTTCATACCGACGTTTCAAACTCTCGTCCAAGGGAGAATAAATAAAAAACCTCCCCATCTAACGAGTACAGTTCTCGTCAGCTCTCCAACGAAACCGTCAAAATGCAGCCAGTTCAAAAATTCATTAGCTTCTCATCAGGACTCTAAGCTCAGGGGAAGAAAAGGGCCAGTTTTGTCGCATTTGCATACACATACCTACCGGGCACCGGTCCCTTTGCACTTTCATCCTTCAACAACCGATCTTCCCAATCATGATGCCCTTTTTCCTCATCATTCCGTGATTGATGCGTGACTCGCAGCCGTTTATGTTTTCCAGCAAAGGAAAGGAAACGCTTGATTGGAGGTACGAGGGAAGCAAAAAAAATGAAAACAAGGGAAATGAACTCGTTCGATCGGTGCTGCTCATGTGCGCTAATGTTCACAAGTTTGTTCGCCTGTCATGCCTTCTCTTTGAGAAAGCGGTTTGCATACCGTTGGGCGCATCCTCGGAAGTCCTGTTTTTTATCCTTCGTATCATTACTTGCAAGGACTCCCTTTTGCGAAAGCACCACACGACGTACAACATGTGTAAAACATAAAGAAGGGGATATTCCGTTCCTTACAATACTTGGAAGACTTGGTGCGAACGTACCAACAACCAAGACGTCATACGTCCGATGGAACACAGGCGTTTGGCTGCTAACGTTTGTTCGCCTGTGCCTTTCAGCATGACCTCCGGCCAAAACGAGTAACCAGCATGTGCACCGTACAGCGAACTGGACATCGAACTTCCTACAACGGAGCTCACCCGGAAAGGCATTCAACTCCACTGCTCAGCATCTGTCCGTATTTGCATAAACCGTCTTACAAACCAAACGCTTTCCTTCCTGCTTTGTTCCTGGTTCCTGTTCCTTCTTTCGCAGCAAACGCTATTTTAAAAATCCACCGTTTTTCCGTTGCATAAACCGTGACGTTGCGTGCGGTCCGCAACGTGGATCCTCTCTTCCGTATGGCAGGGAGTACTTCTTCCTGTCAGACTGGTGCAAATAATGATAGCTGTGTGTGTGTTTTTTTTGTGGTTTTTCTTTTTGTCTTGTCTTTTCGCTTGCCGGTACTTGGGTGATTGCTTCTTGCGAAGATCCTCGATCCCGATCTGTTCCCCCAACTGTCAGTCGAGCCCAAGGATCAATGACACTGATGGCTGGACACGGAGAAAAAGGGTTTTAACCCACCAAAAGGAACTTTTAAGCTTAAGGAACTTCAGGTGGTAGGTGTGAACAAGGATACAAGAAGATCATCCCTCTCCAGAGGCGTATCAATCAACGATCACTACGCCGGTGGCAGAAGTCATCACAAAATTAATATCCGACTCAAAACATTGGCCACTAAGACGAGAAGTCCTCCCGTTGACAGATCAGGAAGCTGCGCAGCTCCGAGTCACAGGCGGCTCGGGTTAAGCGATCGCGAAGGATCATACCTTCCCTGCGAGGGATGAGCAAAAAGATGCGACCATCCCGTACGCATGGGAAAGTATCCGGTTTCCAGTAGAAAACGGGCGCTTTTCCAGCGCATCATTGATCGGAGACACACCCGGCCCTGAGGACGCACCTCAGGTCCTGTGGGAAACTTGTGTAGGTGCCGGTGCGGGTCAAGCGGTGCCGGATCCAGTTTCCTCGATGATGATATTTTCAAGTGCAATTCTAACGCACCCCGGGTGCAGTCGTACGAAGGGCTTCCCTTTCGGATCTTACAAGTTCACACACGCCTGAAGGCCCTTTACTTAGGCGTGGTGTGCATTTTTCTCCTGCAATTAGATACTGGAAGATTTCTTTGATTTTCTTTGTCACTGTTTCGTCGTCTGGATCCTTATTGAAGCTAAATTTGAAACAATTTGATCTTTATTAAAAAAACTCCCCAAAAAAAACATAAGGTATCATGTTGGGCAAGATATCAAGATGGAGAGTTTAAAGGGACGACCTGTTACTCATGTTTCTGTTCTAATGTTTTACAATTTTTGGCCAAATTTTCATTCACAAAACCACAACCCTTTCTGCTCATCACTTGCTTGGTGGTCTTTTCATTTAAAGCTTTTATCCAAGCTCAAATTACTGTACATGAATGGGTATCGACGTCAACATCAAGGCGCTAACGAAATTCTAGACATTACTAGGTGCGTTCTAGAATAACACAGCAGAAATCTAAATTTCACACAATTTTATCGCATTACTTGGACAAATAAATCTAAATTAGCTATGCGCTCTGATTTTTCTGCCTATAAATCTTTAATTCCGGCGATTTCTTCTCCAAATTCCCATAAAGTACTTGATGTACATTCAGCCAAGAATATTAATAATTGAAAGACCCTCAGTTTTTTTGCAGCTAATCGATTTCATTTTGCTATTTTACGAGCTCAAGCACTCGCCGTTCAATTAAATGTAGGCTTGAGAGAAAGACGGAAATAAATACTCACAGTGATCTTACAGGCAAATCGCAAACGATCTTCACAATAGGCTGGAAATTACATTCACAGCTACGATACTTCGCTTTAATTAAGGGGGACGCGTCCACTAGCGTGACTGATTGGCTTTAGGGAGAGATGAGACGAGATTTAGAAGCAAACAAAAAACAACGAAAAAAAAACACAGAGGTCTTCAGGTTTCGTCGATCAAATATCCTTAAAAAATGTCCCTCAAAAAATCAGACCTTATGAAAATGCGATGAAAAAAAAAATTGCTTCACTCTTAAATAATACTCCTAACGAGTGATCTTGAGAAGGACGCAGGATAAAAAAGCAGACCCCAGGAAGCCAATGACAATGCAAGTAAAACACATAAAAATCCTAAACTCTTGCTCTCTCTTCATGAAGCTGCCTACCGGAGGGCGAGCAATTTAAACAGAATCAAAAAAGTCGAAAATGTCCCAACAGTTAGATTTTACGACCAACTATACCGTACCGTACCGAATTAACGACCACGTGGTGCAATTTTTGCTTTCCATCAAGAAGCCCAGCTGGTGGCCACGGCCAGCTTTGTGAACGAATCGTAACGAACGGTAACGTAAATCGCAGCAAATTGCATCAGGAAGTGCCGTTCGGAGTTTGTGACGGTGTCTTCGATTCGATCTCCTCCCTTTTACACCCCGGGTATGTGTTCCCGATCCTGGGTGTCCTTTCACTTTTCCTTTCGGGTCACACAGAAATCACTGGTTTTTCTGTCCGTTCCGGAAGGAAGTTGAAAGAAAGCGGCTTTCTTCCCTGTTCGATCGAGATGGTAGAGGGGTTTTTTTTCGTCCTCCTTTCCTTAACTTCCTCCAATTCCGAAATGCCATCGCAGGACCCTTTTCCAGTGCGAAAGCGGGTCAAATCAAGCGCAAGAGAAAATACGACCGAAGGTTCATAAATTTCTTCCATCACAGCCCTACTGCACACCGGGCACGACCAGGTACGGTCCATTATCCATCATCTAACCGCTCAACGTCAACGGCGTGAAGGAACGGACGTCCCATAAGACAACGCGTCCCGGGTATCGCAAGCAAATAAAAACATTATCAAGCGATCCCTTTCCCCGTACGGCTGGGGACCAGGTGTAGGGCATTGCACAACATCCTTACCTTGTACCGTTGTCCTCAAGTCATTTTTTTTTTCAAGTCATTCTGGGACATCTCCTCAGCTTCTTCCGGATGCTTTTGGAACGAGCTGAGATTGATCTAGTTTTTTTTTTACTTGTCCCAGTTTTGAACTCATCCCAACCATGAAACATATAACCACCAGAGCATGGACGGTTCGTAATTCTGAAGGATTAATTTCGGGCAGGACGAGAAAGCGCTTTAACGGCGCGTTTGAGCGTGCACTCATTAGAAATGCATTGAGATGCTGGATACGCATGAATGGAGATCCTTTTCCCTTCCTTCCTGTGATCGACCACTGATGGATATCTCCAGAAATCGAAGGTACAAACTTTATCTCGTATGATCCTCACTATTTTGCTATGAAGAAACTTTACACAGGATTTGTACGCAACTCTGGGCAAGCTCCTCAAGATTCTGATTACAATGAGACATGAAGCTGGATCACAGCAAAAAAAACGAAATGCATTAAGGACTGCTGCTGGGTATTTTGCTCGGATCCTTTTGCAGCTGCACGCGTGGTAAGATCAAGATCTCCTCCCATCCTTCACCCACGGGGCAAATTGCTACATTGTCCACCCGTAGCTTTCTCAGGTGTTCCAATGCAGCACGTGCCTGTGCTTTTGTGTTACAGCGTACCAGCATTTTTTTTGTCTTTACCCAACTTTTTACTTTCTTACTTCTCCGCTCAAGATTGCACACTTCCCGAAGTCTTGAGACTCCCGCTGCAGACGCAACATCGACATGGCAGGCATCATCTGTCCCTTCCAGCCGCCCGGGCAAAGGATGTTGGATGCAAAAAAAAGCTCAAATTAAACACGCAAAACAGACAAAGCCAACGACGTCGGGTAACCGGATTATGAGGTTTTCTTTTCACTCCTGTTCCAGTTCTCTCCACCGCTGTCTCGCTGTGCTGCTGCCGGTGCGCATGTGCATGGGATTTCATTTGTTTACACTTGCGCTGGATCCTTGCGTACTTACTCCTTCGTGGCTGGCAGCTGTCACAGCCCCGGCTGCATCAGTGACGCGTTGGCCTGAGGGTGGCCTTTGCGGGAAGGCCTGAAGAGAACGACAAAAAAAAACCCCGCCAAGGAAAAGCCCACATCCCACAAAGCCAATGAAGGCCAATCGATTCGGTCACGGAGCGAAGCAATGCGATCACTCCTTCTTTCTTTCCGTTGCGTTGTTTACTGTTTACCAACAAGAAAACAACGAAGGATAAAACATATATTGTGCTCGAAGAAGATGTAAGCAAACTGTAAACAATGGAAGGTACAGCAGACGGGGGAAGGGGGTGGAGGGACAGAGAAACAAATGCATTACAATAATTAAAACGAAAAAAAAGGTGTTTCTGCGTGTGCGTAAATATGCGCAAGCTGCAAATGCCCGATGCCGAAACGATAACACACAGTTTTGATAAACCATGGTGCTAATTAGGTGTGGAACAAAAAGGAAGACAAATAAAGGAAGAATGTCGATGGCTGGGTGCTGCGTGCAGCAGTGTACAGATGTTATCGGCTTAAAAAATACAGTATGACATAAAATCTGTTCAAATATTGATCTTCACTGCATACATTGTATGGAGCAAGGTGTGTTAACCCTTGCATGCCAGGAGAAGCGTTGTTGAGAAACTAAACCTCATCGATGTCCTCGGCTAAAGTTTGAGTTAATGCCCCCCCCCCCCTCCCCCTCCCAATCGGTCACTCACCATTCGACGGACGAATTAGAAAAACCCAAAACTTGGATATCGTGGACTTATTTATTTTAAGAAATTAAATATTATTTAATTTTTTGTCAAATAGTTACCAATAGTTACCATATTGTACAACATTATTATTTAATTATTTTGAAAATGTTAAAATAATTATTAAATTGTTAATTCCTTTAGTTTCAATAAATAATATATTACATGCTTGCCGATTTCGGTCAAACTTTGTCCACGACGTGAATTATTGTTGTGAAATTCAGCTACAACTGGTCCTATTTTTGACATTTTGGTCATCCTCGAGTCACTCGTGAGAGAGGGGGTATTAATTCAGACTTTACCCTCTTCTGCTTCGTTTACTTTGTCTTCTTTAGTAGACGTACGGCCCACTCGATCTACTAGATTGGTAAATTAAATAAGAGTTTGTCCATAAAAATTAATGCACAATAATTTTACCCGGTTTAGCTAAGGATCCTACGAGAAGACAAAATGTCAAGAAATTGGATCTCAAGGAACCGTCACCGAGAAAGGTTTATGCTGTTTACATTTCATTCTGATGCTCATATATTGCTGTGTCCTGATTTACCACCATACATGTTCAGTGAATTGGTGAAAGTTCCGCACATTAGCATACACGTTAAACCATCTACTGCAATGCCGCTACCTGCCATAATCTCATCATTTGCAACCGTGCAACCTGAAACCGTTGGCCTTTGTCAAAATTTGCACTACACACACACACAAACAGTAGAAGAAAAAAAAAATCGCACAAAACTACAAACGAAAAGTGAAAAAAAGGAGTGACAGAACGCATTAGCCACTTTGTTTTCTTTGCCACCGACCACATCGTGGGTGATTAGGTACTTTCCTGCCTTCCTGCAACCTGACCACTCTCTCTCTCTGTCGAACACTCGAACAAGACTTTGACACCCTGCAGGCCGGGCAAACCAGTTTGCTTGCGAGATGAAGGGTTAACCAAGAAGCCAACCACAATGGGAATCGGGTGTAGTTCGTTGCCGGTCCAATCCTCTCGGTCTCCCGTTGACAGGTTGAAGATCGCCAAATCACTGCACAACAGTCCATCGCGAAAGCAGTGAACGCTTCTTGGGTCCTTTTGTACACCTTCGGCGGCAAGGGAAAAAAAAAGAACCTGAATGCCATCCTCATTCGCCCGGAGAATGGCATCGATTAAGCAAATTTAAGTCGACCCGTGTTCCGGGATACCTGCGCACTACACTAGCAAGGGCGGATCTTAGCAAACATTATGGTCAGGGTTCGGATTTTGTGGTCTGATGTTTCTCCTTGTACGATCCTAGCACGTACCTCAGCAGCACCCAACCAAAACAAAAAAAGGCTCGCTGGAGGATCGATTTACGCTAACAAAACGCTTGCTCACCAGCCTGAAGAAGGAAGGAACGAGAACACGCAAATGACCATCATGCCGGCACTAAACAGTTCCGACAGCAGCTCCAGCAGTGATCGAGAGCGATCCCTACCGAGGGTAGTGTGCCGGAGATCCATTAGACGGTAGTTTTCACGGTGGAAAGACAATTTCGGAAAGGATCCCACCACCAACTAGGTCGGCGAAGAGTCAGCACAAAACGGTGCGGTAATGATGTTCCTTGAATTCTTGTGATCTTTGGTTACGAGAGCCAAGTCACTCCCCGATCTTGATCCAACTCCAACGAGTGCACTGCGATCGTGAGCGAAAATTGGACAAGAAGAACGTGTGCGCTTCTTCAAATCAACAAGCAAACCAAACCGTGCGTACCCTCGCAGAGGACACCATTCTTCAGCCGCAGCAAAACAACACAACCATTCTGGGACCACCGGACTGTCCCAGGGAGAACCGTAAAACATCAGACCGTGCGCGATTAGGAAAGCAAATAATGTTTCGGTACATTTTCCGTCCAGGTCCGGGAACCTGATTTGCTTTCGAAAGATCTGTGTGTGTGTATATCTTGAAATTATTTCCACCGTCCGGTATAGAATTGCAGCCCCCGGGGAAGAGCAAACAGACCGCGCGTCCTGAAACAAGCTTCTCGTTTGCAACGAGCCAGTAAAGCAGGAATGGTACACACAGTACCAGCCCAAAAACGGCTAATGTAAAGATTGTTATTTCTTTTCCACTCGTTTTCCCATCCATTCCTTCTAGCGATTCCTTTCTGAAACATTTCGCCCCTTGACCGGCCGGCTGTTTATTTATTCACCAAACACGGTGCTTCCTTTAGGGCTCCCCTCATTCCACACCGCCAAAGTCCTTTAATCAGCGGGTGGAAAGCGAGTATCACGATTTTAAATTGACACCTTCGTCTATCGCCGGGGTGGGCCTTTCGGGTACCGTGTACCCATTGTCAAGGGCTGGATGTGAAAATCCCTGAAAGGATACCCTTGGCAAGAGGTTCTTTGTGCAACAGAGAGAGAGAGACACACATTATTGCACATTCCAACGCAATCCGATTCGATCTATTTGTCTTGCCCATATCTCTAACGCTAGATAAGCTTTTATAGCTCCAGCGAAAGGATCTTTGTGGATCGTACGGACGGACACTTTGTGTCGAGTGAGTCCTTTTGAGATTTGAAAGAGAAATAATATTAATACACGGCTCGACACTCATCTTCTCACATCAAGGATAATGTGCCGGTGGAGATTCCCGCGCCAAGATCTTGAGATCTTCCGAGAATGGTGAGCGGGCAGGTTGGCAGGACCTGTCGGCAGCCAAGCTAGGGTTGATTTATTTCTTCCATCATTAAAAAATGCCCCTCCGAAAGAGCTTAATCAGAGGTTCGGGGAAGCCGCCACGTGAGAAATTGGAAAGGTCCTTCCCAGTGGTGAGAGGGCGACCCGATGAATAGGATGCGAGACACAGCATCGAATCTCCCTCTGTCTCGGGCACATCCGTCCACCTTCACGGAAGGTAACGTTTGTTTTTCCGCCAACCGTTCAAACAACGCACCGTGGGATGGCTAAACAAGCCGCTCAAATTCCACCTCTTGGTGGTTTTATGGGCCGGAGGGGACAGTGCTTACCGAAGTTATCGAACGTGGTACAAGGGTGCCCCCGGGGAAGGATTTGAAGAATTAGCAGGTAAATAGTTTCTTCAAACATTTTCGCCCAACCGGTATCCTTCGCGGGCCGAAGAACACACCTAAAGGACGTTAAATGTTGTACCTCCACCACCTTCAGGTAAGTCGAACAGTCATTCACTTCAAGTACCTTGTAATAAACATCTGCAAAAAAAAACACATAAATTGAATGGAAAGGTTACGGAAGATACACAAAAAAAGACGCATAATAATCTCGGCCTTACGATCGAACATTCCGATTCTCCACTTCGCCCACTATTAGACAGCCGGTCAATCGATAGAGGCGGCGAACAATTAAGTTGTTAAGAGCGGATCGTCAATACGTTGGCCGTGCTGGCCCATTAGGGTCGTTAGTTAGTAGCGTTCCTATACGGAACCGCCATCGTGTGATCCGGCGATCGATAAATGGATGCGTGCCGGAGGATAGGGCCCGTAGCAGGGGAAAAAAAGAACCTCATCATCCTTTTGGGTGATGGCGGATGTAGCGCCGATCAGCGCCACCGTCTTTTAGCGAAACGATTACCAGCCCAAAGTTCAGCCCGGACGACAGGCGATTTTCTCGATGCGGACGCTTCTGCTTAAACGTCCGACACCGACCTCAACCGTTCACACATCGAGTGCAGAGATTTCAGGTTTTGAATTCCTTTTTTTTTGTTTCTTTCGAAACCGTATAGCCCTTTCGCTTCTTCCTGGGTTTTGCAAGTCTCTGTAAACCGGCGAATCGATTGAAGGATGCTAAAATTGCTCCGAAGTCCCTTCGCTTCTTGGCGATGCTTTGCGTAACTACGGCGTCTGGCGGTGCTTCGGTTTTTGCTTCCTTTTCACTCTACATCCTTACGGCCGGCGTCTGAGCTACCCGTCCACACCTCGAGGCCCGTGCCAACGCGTCGCCCATGGAACGTGTGATGGAACGCCATTCAAACAGCTCGGTCGGGTTAGGCGTCCTGTGGAACGTAACGACAACGCCGAGCAGCATGGAAGCAGTGCGTCCAACAGCAATGAAAAAAAGGAAGCACCAACATTTATGCGTTGGTATATCGTCACTAAAAACAGGATCGTTAGAAGCGACAGCTTGGTAGCTACAGAGGGTTCCGTTTATTCCTACCTTTTTAGCTTGACGTCCTGAAGAAAACAAAAACCTACTGCACCGACAGTCCAGGTGTTTCGTTCTCCATTCCGGCGGCGGTGCCCCTACAGTGCCGCCCATCCGCTTTCGAACTCCAGGAGCTATTGTGTGTTGTGCAACGAGACGTCTCGTATCCCTGCCAGCTCCCTGGTCTAAACCCCGTCTGGATCCTTGATAAAGCGTAACAGGGGGAAAAAAACACGGATCTTTAAGCGTTATTGTATGCGAGGTTCTAGCTCCCGTTTCTAGCACTCCACTCCACTCACAGGGACTCGATCTCCAACATCCACCCAGTAGCGACTCTTCATGAAAAAACCGTTCATCGAGGAAACGACCCCTTTTTCGGTGTGACTTTAAGAAACAAAAACTTTACCTCCTGTTCCTGGCACGCTTTCAAAAATCGTGACCTCTCGGCCTCTGCCAACTGGATACCTACCATACGATCATTTATATGATTTTCTTACGAAGCCTTCCAGCGTATGAGGTACATCTAATTCGTCTCACCGCAACCGATGCCGACGGTGTGCAAGGAACTGCATCCACATCCGGTACATCTGTATAAAAAAAGCGAGCACTCTCCATCTCCAGTATGAAAGTTCTACAAAAACTTATTGGAGTTCCAACTCCCGCACATGACGCAGGGCAGGTCACACAAAAACTTACTGACTCATAACAAATTACACCACGACGACGAGCCTGCAAGAGGTCACACTTCCTTCTAGCGATGCACTCTTCCGTGAACGATATCCGAATGTCTTGGAAGGGAAACATGGTCCAGCTAATTTGTTGACATCTTCCAGCAAATGTGTTCCGCTGAAACAAAACCTAAAAAAACGGCCCCCCTAGGGAAACACATTTTTTGGAACGTAAAGGGCACTGTCAGCGATCCATCTCCGACGTTCATTCATTCGGTGTCCCGGGACGTTCTTCATCAATCCTTCCGTCCATCTGGCGGATCGTGCGTCAAACCGCCTAGTACTGACAAGGCACTTCCCAAATTCCACCACTGGATGGGGTGGTTGATCTTTGCCTGGTAGTTGATGTGTTATTTCTTCTGTTTTGTGGTTGTCTCGCAATCAAAAGTCTTTTTTTTACGGCTGATAAACATAATGCCATAATGGACCGTGTAGCTGTTTTGCCTGCTATCACACAACGGAACCGGTTCACGCATTGTTGAGACACCCGGTCTTCAACGAAATCCCCGTCCGTTGCCAGATGCCCGTCCAGAGCTGGAGTTTCAGCTGACTGGGACTGTCTTTTGTTTCAACGATGGAGAAAACCACACACGTACTTACTGGAGCGTTACTTCAAATGATCAATATATTACACTGGTTGAATGAAATTGTCATCCGGTGCGGGGATTTCCATTCGATCATCGGCACGGATATACCGGAGGCTCTCTGTAACAGTCTTTAATCTTGCCTGCCATTGCCGTCTTCTTGGTACTTGAGATTTTACAATCAAACCTTTCCCACTGTGTGTAGGTAGTGTGATGAGGACACCCCTTACCCATCACATCGCATATCCTAACCTTACGCCCTCGGTACATTGGGAAAGTATCTCATGCTGATAATGAAAACGCCATCACTGAGGAGGCGAGAAATGGCGAACGAAACAAATGGTTAAGCTACTTCGGCTTAAGTGCTTTGTTGTTTTTGCTTTCTAATGCCCTTTTCTTAAGTTGCCTTTCGCCCGAGTGCAACTTTACAATGGCGTTCAGGAATCTCTTTCCTCGAGGAAATTTACGGACCAAACTCTGCAGGCTCTCAATGACAATAACCGGGGTATCTGCCTGGTAATATGTTGCCGATTCGTGTACCATTTACCGCCTCCCGGTCACAAAAGTCAACCGGGCGAGTTTATGGACGGGTCGATCGGTTCGGGTGTTCAGGGACGCACCGCAGGTTCCAGCGTTCCAAAAGTGACAGGACATGCCACACGCACAGGACGCTCTTACCAAAACCCCAGCGAGACCGCATCTATTCCTAGAACGGTTGTAAACCATTTCAACAGTGATGTGACGTAAAATCTGCCTGCCTGTTCCAAGCACGAGGGTTTTTTGTTTTTTCGTTAATTCTCCTCCCAAAGGTGTCTTTCACACGGGACGATAAAGATGACCATAAAATCGGCTGTATCCGTATCCAGGCTCTCGAAATTGACAACGGAGTGCGCGTTTCGTCTACGGGCGCGTTTGACCTTGAGGATGTGTTTCACTGAACTCAGGGGTGGTTCGCTCTTTGAGATGGACAGCACGGAGTCGCGGATTTAGCGTGCCGCTTTACTGCTCCCCCCCCTTCCTCCACGACCTCGTCAACCTTCTCTCTATCACACCATCACACCATCGCCTTAAGTGTATGAGTAGTGTTTTATTTTTGTTCATTCATTTTTTTTTTCGCTTCTGTGTTGCTGTGTCTCTGTGTGTTGTGCACCACGATCCGTTTCCTTTTTCTAATACAAATCAATCCGGGGCGGCATCTCCGCCGAGCTGCTGATGCTTGATAGCGCTAGAGAGCTTCACACATTGTAAGGAAGCGGACACTTGACACCGGCACAGGCAGACATCAGCCGCACAGATTGCAATGGTGAGAGCCGCGCTAGGGCGGTTTCCCCCTGATAAAGCGGAGATAGAGCGCATTCCAGCGTTTAGCTGCTAAAATCCCTGGCAAGGGCAACGGTGATGCGCGCGCGTAGTTGGGTAAGGGAAGGAAAACATTGTTATTACCAGGTATATTTAGCCGTGCCCTTCAAAGTACGTCGTTATTGGGTGGAAGGAAGTACGGCAAATTTGTAATCGTGCACTGCTGTTGCTTTGTTGTTCGATAACTCTCTAATAAGCACTCGGGGTTTGCGCAAAAGGGCTTCATGGGGCTCTCGAGCGTTTTTTTTTTGTTTACGCTGTTGTTATTGCGTTTACCTTTGCCTTAGATTCGATATTGGTCCACTTGATTGCTTCCAAAACGATTGGTAAAGATAGTTCTTAGCTGGGTTGATTATTATTTTTTTTAGCACATGATGATCATGTGTGCGTGTCATGTGTGTGTGTGACCGGTTTTTTTTGTGTGTGCACTAAATGAAACAAGTTATGCTGGAGCTGTTGTTGTTACTGGTGGGGATGATGTGGATCGTGGTCAACCCTTATTGCTATGTGGGAAACGATTTCCAAATTTATGAATGGCCGAGCAAAAAATTAACATATCTTACGAGTGGCCCGACAGAACGTTCCTCTTTCTCGCTTCCACCCTGTAGGTGACTTGCGTCCATCTATCGTCCTATTAGTGGAGTTGCGCTGACGTGAAGGATGTCGGTTTGCATGGCCCCAGGAAGGGGGGAGGGGACTCGAGTGTCAGCGGACTGGTGGCGGTGGCGATATTGTATTTGCCGCACACAGTACGAAATCCTTATGCCGGCCGGGGTGGTCGCTTTGTTTACAAATCGTTCCATCTCGAAACCTTCTCTCCTTCGCTTTATGTGCTAAAGCGAAAGAGGAAAAAAAAAACAACCAAGAAGAAGTCCATCAAACGCACACACGGGCATCGCGACATCCGCTCAAATACCGTCGCAAAATGGGGTGGAAAAAAAAGCATTCCATATCGTCGCGAAATAAATGTGGTTTCGGTTCCAGGCGCTTCTTCGGCTTCTTCGCTTGGTGTTCGCACCAACTTTAAGCTGCTTGCCGATGCGCACAGCTGGAAAGGAATGATTTTAGTGTTTTTCGAAGAAAACAGTTCCTGTACGGTGTATTGACATGGTTCATTCGGAAGGAAAGCGTCCAAACTATTTTACGTGTTTAAAATGTTAGCTAAAGACTGCGATTACTTAACAAGAAAAGAGGAAAAAAGCAAAAAATTGCTGAATTTTATTTCTTTCATATGCGCACATACAATTGAGTATCCCTGTAGCACCTTTCTGTCTCTTTCTTCATCTCTTTTGCACACTACAGTGATTAGCAAACAGAACGAAACCATCGGCATTTCTAATTTGTCCAAAAGAGTTGAAGGGGTGCGCGAATTATAGTTACCATTCTGTTGTATTTATCTCATTCCACTATTAAACAGATTTGAAAGATTAGAGTGTTACTAAAAATTATACATTTTAGTAATAAAAATGATAAAATATATTTATTTTTGTATTTTTATTTTCTTTACTGTTCATCAAACCTATAGATCCCGATACGCGTACTAAATTAATCCTCCATAAATAATTATTTAAATTTTATTAAATCCGTATCTAAAAATTTTAGATCACATGCAGCACCTTTTCCGCTCGCCACTGTATGTAACTGAGCTGAGCGCTCAACTTTTCTCTCCTGAAGATCTCACTCTCTCTCTCTTGTGGTTCTTGGAAACGGCACACAGCTGAGCGTTACTCCGTGCCGACTTCATCCGTACGACGTTTTCTTCTTCAGACGCATAAAAACAATCAGACGGGACGGTCCGGACCGAATACGCGCATAGCTTAAGCCAGTCAGCAGCAAGCAGTTCAGTGTGTTAGCTCGCCCGCTTCGGAACGGGTGCAACTGTGGATGGATTGCAGCAGCTAGATAACACAAATCATCCAGCAGTTTCCTGTGCTATCTCGTGAAACAAGTGTGAATTTTAGCCTTGATAACCAAAAAAGAAAAAACACAGTGTGTAGTGGAACGCATTTTTATTGAAAACAGACGTCAATAGACGTGTGGAGAAGCAAAGGTTAGTAAGTGTGTGACAGAAGCAGAAGTAAAGTGACAATGGTTACTGCGTGCGACCGCGTGTTACGATCTGCGGATAAGTTTCGGGAAACGTGTAGACAAATCTTGCTGGTTTGGTTCTTTTTCGGGGGCCATCAGTTGTACACAGTGGAAACCAAAAACTCGTGAGCCCTTGAAAAGCCGGCCGGCAAAGAAGCTTAGGTTTTTGGGGGTTGACAAGTAAGAACAGCGTATCGGGTTTTATGCAACGTGTGACCCCCGTGGACCGTGCAAGTGTGCGTGTATGCAAGTGGTAGATTCAGCCGCTTTTGCAAGTGGTGCGCAAAGACGGTTTGTGAGATAATTTGTCACCATTCGTGTGTTGCGCTGGAATCTAAGCTCCAGCCGTTCGCATAGCAGAGAACTCTTTGCTCATCCGGCGCACACATAAGACGGACACATAGCATGCACACGCAAACACGGACGGAAAACCCCCGTCCCGTGGAGCCACGACGTTTGTTGACGTTTCCACATTTGCCGGTGGAGCAGCATAGAATCATGAATATGTGTAGTACACAGGAGGAGGAGTTTGGGGTGGTGCGTGGTGCATTGTGTGGTGTGTTGTTGATTGTGCAGCAGTGTTAGATAGATAGGCCATTGGGGTTTTAAACTTGACAGTTCGCATGACGTCTCGCTCGTTTCTAACACGCGCACATCAACTTACATTTTGCATATGATTACACATCGCTCGGCTGTCCGTCTGCTTGCTGTTGTTGGTTGGCCGGCAGAGAGTGAACGTTAGCAGGGCCGCCGCGGATCGGGAGCTGCAAAACCGTGTGTGTTGCCGGTGACTATCATCGCTCGCGCATACAAAGTGTCGCGATTGTGTGGCCTCGACTTCCGTCTCGATAGTGTTCACGCGTGTGTGTGTGTGTGTGTGTGTGTATTTTGTGCTGTGCGCAGCCCCCCTTTTCCACCCCATGTGTGTGTGTATGTGGGTGCCGGGTGTGTAGACACGCCAGCGGGACGTTGCGGTGTGGAGTGTAGTGTGTTGTGGGGCCGTGGAAGAGGACGAGAAATATTCGGTCACACAAAACGACAAAAGGAAAAGCAAAAGGAATCAACAGAACACACACAAGACTGAAAAAATATCCGCAAAGAAAAAAACAACACAATTCCACGCCATTCGCGCACCCGAGCAAGGCAGGCCGGGACTTAGGAGAGTTGTGTGATGGTTGTTTTTTTTTTCGTTCACTGTTGTTTTCTTCGCCTTCTTTCGCTCCGTGCGGTTAATATTTATCGAGTGTGTCGACCTTTTGGGGTGTATATACTTGCACGTTGTGTGTGCTCCATCGAACGTGCGCGTGTGTGTGTGTGTGTGCCCGTTGCTGCATAAAATATACTTTGTATTTTCCGCACCACACACATGAGGAGAAACGTCAGAGCCGATTTAGTGCGCGCGATACCGATAATGGTGTGCGCGACCGGCTCTGCACATATTATATATAACATCATCAGCCGGATCATCAACACACCATCAGCATCGCACTGCAGCACCAGGAGGAAGAAGAGTTCGGGATAGTTATTGAAATCGACAGTCACGTAACGGGACTTTTTTGGACATTATTATTGTGGCATTCCTCGTATCGATATCGAGCAACACATTATCACGCGCTCTCTTTCCTTCGCTCTCTCTCTCTCTCTAACTCTGTCGGTCGCCTAGAACAACGGGCAAGAATTTATATGGTCCAAGCAGCTCTACCACACAGTCACACGCACCCAATATATTAGAAGCGCGATAGTGTATTGGTGCCACTAAACTAAAGTTTTCGTTTCTTTTCCCTGCAGGAATTTTGGACTTTGGAACGTTCGTGCACAGAAAAGGACATTATTCCGTTCGACTGTCCTGACGGGGAGACCGGCACATTACCGTTACACCTCGATCAATAGGTGTACCACCGGCAAACAGGAAGCAACTTTCAAAGGACAATTGTTTGTCTGCTACCCCATTATTAACTGGAACGTTTTCGGCTGCATGATCGGACATGCTTCTTTGGAAATTGTCGTCGTAACGCAGTCGCCCCAGACACACGGGAGTACGGTTTTTATTAGTTTCGCGTAAAAATTTGCAAAACGTAACATTCGCCACCGGGCCAGACCGGGTATCTAACTTCGCTTCGTCACCTCCCCCGGCTCCCCTTTTGTCGGTGGATAGAAATTTTCGCAGCACAGTGCTACGGTGCCGCGAACGTGCGTGTTGTATGTGAGCCGGGTGTTCGCCGACGTCGTCATTCCGCTAAAGAATCCGTGCAGGAAGAAGCAAACGGAAGAGACGAACACAGTGACAGACAGACTGTAAAACGAACGGACACGCGGCAGATATTGGTTAGAACATAAAGCAAGTCGCAATTTTAGGTACACGTTCGCGTTGCCACCCCGGCAGCGAAAAAAAACAAAAGTGAACAATACGAAAAAGATAATCGGAAGTGTTTTTAGGTTAGAACCCCTTCTCCCCCACACATTCCTTTAATCCACGTCCTCTGCCCGCGCTGCGACGGATTCTTTCATGTCTCCTATCATGGGACCCCAAGGAGCAACAACGGCAACGTCGGTAGTAACCCTCGGAACGGGTATGATGACGAACACCGCCGCCACAACCAGCACCACCATCCCTAATCCGGCCGCCCTCGGTCTAGCTCATCTTTCCTGCGAAGAGATCATCTACGAGGAGGTGGACAATCGGTTAGCCGAACCGGATCGCCACATGATCACGGACAATCGCGTCATCCAGAATATGATGCGGCTAGAACAGTTAACCATACCAGACCAATACTATTTCGCGACCGTGCAGCCCAACATTAAGCCAAACATGCGCAAGATCGTCACCACGTGGATGCTGGAGGTAAGTCTAAGTCCAACGACTGCAGTTGACGTTGATCGTTTGCTAGTCTGTAAATTTTGTACGTCATCTGGCAAGCTTTTTAGAAGCAGCTGGGGATAAGGCAAGCAGAAGAGACACACGGAACATGAAGTTTAAAGGTTGTTTTTTGCGTTTTGCTCCCCTTCCACTTCAACTCCCCCGTTGGATCTCGTGGTTATTGGAGCATTAGCGTGTTGGTGTGGATGGGAGAAAAACAACAACAGAAAAACCTAGCAAAACTCAAGAAACCAACAAGTGCCGGTGGCTTTTTAAATAGCCCCAGCACCTCTTCTTCTCCTCGCATCCTCTACATCCCATCAGCACGGGCACATCGCGAATCGGGAGCATTGACTTTTGCCGCCGCTGGAGAAACAACGAAATCGCTCGTGCGAAAAGCGCGAAGTTTTTGGCAAACTAGTTCTCGGTGTGTCCTCCCCACCATAAATACGCACAAATTCCTCTCGCGCGAATTCTCGTTCTCTCTCTTTCTCTCTTTCCGTGTGCTGAGGGGTGGTGGTGGTGGTTGATCATCATCATCATCAGCATGATCTTACCCGTATACTGTTGCTCTTCTAATAACCTTGCTAATTTTTTCCCCATCTATCTCTTTTACCCATTTTTTGGTGGATCTTCCTCAATCATCGTCATCATTGCGTTTATTGGGCCACAACACGATCACCGATCATCATCATCATCATCAGGTTTGCGAAGAGCAAAAGTGCGAGGAGCAAACGTTTCCACTGGCCGTGAATTTCTTCGATCGCTTCCTGTGCGCCCTGGAGATCCAACGCCACCACCTGCAGCTGCTCGGATGTTGCGCCCTGCTGCTGGCGTCGAAAATTCGCCAATGTCAGCCATTAACGGTGAACGTGCTCAGTGCCTACACCGACCATGCGGTTTCGCCGGAACAGATAAGGGTAAGTGTGTTTGCGCGAGTTCGCCCCTCTCTTTCACTCACGAAATGTGTGTGCGTGTTGGAAAGATGTCGCACCTCCCCACGGGTGTGCGACTTCGCGAAAAACTAACCCCCTTCTTAATGGGGGAGGTGAGACATGATCCAGAGTCCCTCGCTGTGTGTGTGTCCTTCTCACCCCTTCTCACTCGCAGAAAGGTGTGCTGTCCATTCTCTCGCATCTTGCCGTCTTGACCAAATACCGTGATATTGTATGCGTACATGTTCAGATGTATATGTGTGTGTGTGTGTGTGTGTGGGGGGGGGGGGGCAAACGGGGACACAATCTATGTACATACCTACATGTTTCTTTTTATTTATTGCGCACAGTTTCTTAACTGTCTACCACATGTCCTCTTTTCCACTCTAAAACATCGCCTAATGGATAAGAGAGACCGCGACCCCCCTATTGACTATTCATGTGCCTCTTGGGGTTGTGCTCTTTAAATCAAACTTCGCCAAACACTGACACACACGCATACACAAATCTGCTCCCTCCCTCCCAGGTTTCTTCCCCAAAGGGGTTGCCCCAAACACCCGTCCGCGTGTACATGTATGTACAAGCAAGAACTCGTGAAAAAAATTGCCAAAAAATTGCCAAAATAGAACCAAATGCGCGAGTGTATGAGTCGTGGGGGATTTAAAGAAACAACAAAAAACGCCAATTCGAATTTGAAATAGCACCGATGCGTGCGCGTATGTGCCCTAGGCACCATTAGCGTGTTGTGGGGGTGTGTTTGGCTATATAAATAACATTTTTTGCACAAGGTTTTTGCTCCTATGTATAAGCTGGAAGTTGCAAATTATCTCATACCCTCCCCCGATCAGAACCTCAATGTTTCACACGATCGCGAAATTCTGAAATCGATCAAAAACCACAATCGTTTGTGAATTTCGTTTCGTTTCTAGATTATTTTCTATTCCTTTTTGCTGCAACAAGTTGAAGTTGCTCTTTTTGGCCACTAAGATTTGCCACTCACTTCACTGGGTTTTGCAAACTAGCGACGGGGCATTAGGTGAGCGGGGTTTGGGAGAGGGCGAGATCATGCGAAAATAAATTGCGTGATAATTCAACCTTCTGGCATCCTTTGCTGGCCTGGGCAGACTTTTGCGGTGGATGGATGAGGGAAGGTCTGTAATACAGACCCCTACACACGCAAAAACAGAAACAATCCATTAAGCGAGAAAAGATATCACGATGATGATGATGCCCAGAACGAATGGGACAGGGGTGAGAGGTGAGGTTGCGAAGAAAATTGGAGGAAGTTGGGGGATGAAGAAAACAACAGCATTATTCAGACACCCAGTTTTATCCACCCCTAAATTGGACAGCACAGTCTGGGCAGACGTTGATCAGTTGGAGAATGTCTTTAAGGAAATCATCCTTTCTATATTTGCAAGGGGTGTGGGATATATTAAAATGTCTCAGACGTACATTTAAGTTTTGCGGATGTGTCATCATTTTTATAGGGAATTGCGACGAACTTTGTAATCGCAAGCAATTTTGGTTACAATTAGTGGTTTACCTTTGCCTCCGTAGATTTAAAGAGACCACCGTTGTTGATACGCACACCTGACTTCATAGAGGGGTTGATCATAAATTAAAAAACAACGTGAACAGAAAAGATAGGAAGTGATCGTCTCCGACGATCGTTCAAGAAGAACCGGCGAACCGGCGAACCGTGAACGATATAAAAAGGTGTATCCGTAAGATAGATCATGGGGGACACACACATACTCTAGGGGTGGTGGATGCCACAGGGTTGTAGGTGTCCGTTACCGTCATGGGTGGGAACGGGGTGCAAAAAGGAAAATCAACTACTTGATCGTCCCCCATCTGTCCCTCACCCGGACGACTATGTATTGCGCCGAGAAAGAGAGTAGTCACCGCACGCAAGACATGCGGAAATGCGATGCTGGTCTGGCACCTTAAGGTTTAGCGCCTTGTCTATATGTATAGCCCTCTATCAACGGCGGTTCGGTTCCGGCAACAACACGGGACCTGTGGAAAGCGGACCATCACCGGAATATAATTATCGCCAGCGCCAAATAGTGACCGGTGCTTGACCGGAATTAAATACTACCGCTGGCACACACCCGTACCCCACACACACTGCTGATCCCCCCTCCTTAGAGTGTGTGGTTGTGCACACCGCACACGCACACACGTTTGGGGTGGTTCTTAATTCGCACACCGAATTGTGTGTTGGTGGGCATTTAAAAATCGCCTTCCGGGGTGGAGCTGTACAGGAAACTACAAGAAGAAGCGCCATTTAAAAGGCAGCTCGTCGTCTCGAGCCAAGCATGTGCTGGTGGATGTTACACCGTGCGGATCAGGCTAAGTTAACGCTCATGCGGAAAACCACCACCCATGTGTGAGGGTGGGTATAGCGCAATAAAAGGGATGATGGAAAGACGTGGTGAATTGGTGAATTTTGAAGTCTTTCAAACATAAATAATAATAACAGCCCATAGAGAACCACGCACACACATTCATATAGCACTCAGTTTTGAGATGGTAGTAAAAGCGGATTGGGGTGAATCGCAGAGAATGAGGAGCAGGCTACTCAATCCCATTGACGCAAGCGCGCATAAAATTTTGCAAACACAGACACTGTGCGCATCAAATTCGCACTAGAAACGAGAAGAGCAAAACCACAAAAAGACCATCCCCGATTCTCCATGGCCGGGCACCATTCCTGTGGGAAGAGTTTTTTTTAAATTTCACCTCGAGATTTTTTTAGTGGAAGCAGCTTGGCCCAGCAGCAGCAGCAGTAGTAGTAGCAACAGTTGAGCTGTGCGCCATCAGCTTTTTTGTTGTTGCTGGCTGAAAAGATGGTGAAAAATGGATCATCAGTTTTTGTGTGCGCGGGTAACACAGCACGGACGTTTCCCACGCTTCCCACGGGAAGAAACGGCCAAAGTTTTCATGCATGTAGTCAAATATGGCAAAGATGTCGACGCGAGAAATGTTCTTCACATACACACTCTCGCGCTGGGACATCAGTCTGGGCACGGGAAGTGAGCGAAGATGTACAATTTGCAAATCGGACTAGCAAAAGCGCAAATAAAACCGAATGCAAGATGTATGACACATCTCCCTCCAGTATCACCAGCGTGCAAGGGACATCATCACCATACCACAAATGGGCTTAATTAAACAAATCCTGACATACACGTACACACGCTATTAGGCTGCGACATTCGTTCCCGCATCTCCAGCAGCCAGCAACAACAGTCGGCAAATGTCCGCAGGATCACGCATCGGTGACATTGCCATTGCCAAAATGAAATCCACAGCACAGGGGGGCCGAAACATATCCGCTAACTCCGGATGTGGTATGTCTGTGTGACGCTAATCCATCACGCCCAAACGGACGTATCTTTCCTTTTTTTCTGTCTGTATGTTTTAGCCCGCGGTTTCGGCTTTTGTGCCCAATTTGCGCGCGCGCGCGGCACATATCGTGCCTTGTTGGTCCCGATTTAGTCCCCGAAAATAAGTGAATATTTTTGGTACAAAGCGACCGGAACGTGTGCGCGCGAGACCAACAAAACACACGTTAGGTTTTGCTGGAATGGTTGAATGAACGATCTGGGGGTCGGACACACCCACCCCTTCCTTTATCACCAAAACTTACCGTGCCTGCGCATAAGATCCTGCTGTGTATGCAGTGTGTAGTGTGCCGGCCACCGTAATACGATATCAATCAAACCCAATTAAGCGCAAAATTTCCTTCACTATGGACACACATCATCACCCACAAAGCCTTTGAGTGTTGCGAGGGAGGACACACTGCTGCCACCCGTATGTGATGTCAAAGCGCTCGGGAAGAAGGTGCCACAATCGTGCCACAAAGGAGCCAAACGCAGATATATGCGGCCGTGATATCGGGTGCTGGTGGCAATGGATTGCAATTCTTCCGTTCGGTTGCAATCAGAAACCATTGGAGATGAGATGTGGACATTCGGCGGAAATGGAACGTACTTCGACTACGCTTTGTAGGCCGTGGAAGAACGCGGGACAGGAGAGGAGGAGCACCATTGAGTATATCCGTCTTCATCTTTTGGGTGAAAGGGGATGTTTGCACCCGCCCAGCTCCCAAAGGCAGGAAGGTCTTTAAACGACGACCGAATACGACGCCTCCCTCCTGTGTGGAGAAAAGCGGCAGAAGAGAAGCGCCAACCAACTTTTTTTTTCGTACCGGCGTGTTTACTGAACCGAACCTCCTATACGGATTTGGACGAAGTCTCACGAATTGGAAGCCGGCGAGGTCTCTTTTGGTGTGCCGTTGCGAGAGGAGGCTGGTTGGAGATATATGTTTGTGCAAAAATGATTTACATTTATTATGTGGCGTGTAAGTTGGTTAGCCTTCCTTTGCTTCTTCTGGTAAAACGAAGGGACAGTGGGAGAGTGTGCTACCCGTCTCGGGTTAGTTCATTCTTCTGCACTGCTCCTTCGCCTCCGTCATCTACACACACTGGAAGACGACGATATTATGGTAACTTCGCTGCGGCAAAAAAAAAAGCCGGCCGGCCAGTCGAGCATCATAACGAGGGCACTATGTATGTGCGACCGACCCCCAACCACACATCATGCTATCGTATAGCATGTGTGCGTGCGTTGGTTTGCGCGCCAATAAGCCTCCTCTCTCGCATAGGGCGATTGGATGGTGTGTGCCTTTTTTTCTCAATGAAATATTCCAGAGACCCCAAAAACTCCTCACGCGGGTACACCCCGAGCAACGAGAGAAGGAAGCGTAAAATCTGGCGCGCTTCAACAGGCAGTTTGAGCGTGTGCGCTCGCGCGCGGGATATTTTGCGCTTGGGTTTGGTCTGGCAGAGCACATTACGGTGCTCGCAGAGGGTACCATAGGGATGGGGATATAAAGGAAAGGAAGAAGCTTCATTGATCTTTTCATATCCCGGTACCATAAGAGCCTCGTCTTTCAAATATAGTTGGCTGTATCTACTAATTGGAGAGACAGAGAAGCTACAGGGGAGCAACAGCTGAAGGGAAGATGAGATTGTGTGTCCAGTTTTGTCTATCGTTTTAGGCAACAGAACAACACCGAAAGAGATATGGTGAATCGTGATAGTTAACGGATAGAGAGATGCTTTAATATATGGAAAAGAAGGAAGGTTCTTCTGAGGCGGCGCAAACACCAGCTACAATCGAAACCTGATTCGGAATGATCTACTCTCGAGTGTGCTAGATTGCTATGCTCTAATCTTTATCTCGAATCTCGCTACAACCTTGGTCGGGTCGCAAAACAGGATAAGGAAAGATCACACACTTCCTAAGACAACACTGCCACCCTGTAGAGGTGTGTGGGAAATCTCAATCTATCCTTTACGGCTGTGGCCATGTTTAACGATGAGCTCGGCGGGGACAACGACACACCAGAGTCAGCCTGCGTGTTTCCTGTTTTATCTTCGAAGGAGGTCTTTTCGGCACCGTGATACGATAAAAAGGAAGTCAAAAGCATCGATCGCAAAAAAATGTATACATAAGGCAGAGGCGGAGGATTCATCGTTCCTGCGATCCAGATGAGGCAGAATTTGTATGCGCAGGTCGTTGTGGCATTCTATCACAAAAAAAAACTCCCCAAAGCACATTCGCTAGAATTCTGCTGTAGTATGCGTGAGCAAGATCCACGGGATCCAATTGGGCCGGGCATATGCTCGGTGGTTCGCGCGCATTTCTTCTGCGGTTTGCATCGGTTAGAGGACCACCGGCGCATAATTTGTGCACTCTTGCTTGCCTGCACCTTCACCACACGTTCTCTGGCTCACATTTATGCTTCATGTTTCGAGACCACTTCCCTTTCGGCAAATCTTACCGCCCCAATCGTTTGACTCTCGGCGTCCACAAGGCAATCCAAGTGTGTATTGCTGTGTGCGCTTGCTCAGATGGGTTTGTTCGGTATTCTTCCCCGAGGACACACATCACCTGCAACCACCGACGACGGCGTCCGCTGACGAACATATGTGTGTGTGTGTATGTGGTTAAGGAAATGGAGGAATCTCGATCATAAAACTCGATCCCCTATATTTCCCCCCTAATGCCGGAATCCCTCGCCGTTTACAGCGCATCCACAAACAGGCGCGGTGTGGTGACCGGCCCGTAGGAGACATCGGGGCATGTGCAAGTTCTTTTCTCACTGTCGAATTCCGATGTCGCTCACACCAGCTCCATAGATGGAGGAGCAACAGCAACGACACAGCGCCCCAGCCCGAGTGTACGGTACTTGATGCCCAGGCTCTCAGGTTCGTGGAGTTCCGAGAGGAGTATTTAAAACCTCAGCCAAAAGCGCGCAAAAATACGCACCACTCCACCTGCCACATTCCGCTGTTCAAGCCCCAAGGAAGATGTGGGGATATAACTCCACCAGACGACACGCACGCACTCTCCAGGAAGAAGTCCTCCAAAATGTCCGGACAACAGAAAGGGAGAGCGGACCAATAAGAATGCCAATTGTGCCTGGCCAACAGTCCCGGAGTACCCTTTTTGGCGTTAGAGAAGCAAAGAGAATGAGATAACTGCCTTAAAGCCCACCTCCCATTCGCGCTCCGTCCCCTCTCTCCCCAACTCGGTGCGACGACCCCGTGCTCATGTGTTTACCCGTCTGTCTCAAGGCAGGAGAGGACATATGCGAAAGTGCGCGCGTACTGAAACACACCAATGGAGAGGAGCGCAACAACAAAAAAAGCACGAAAAAGGGAAGCTTACTTTGCGCGCGGGACAGGCTGCTGGCATGTATGTCGGCGCACCAGCGCGTCTTGTGGTTGGCGAGATGGCGCATAACGTTGCGGTAGTTGGCTGGTGGTGTGTCTCGGGTATCAGCGATACCGAGCCACGAGAAATTCCTTTCGTCTGTTTCCCAGAAGCACAGCAGAACACACAGACGCATGGGTGTGTGTGGAGGACCCTCCAAAAAAAAATCGCCACCACCGTGAAGAAATCCAGAATGAATCGGTGTATATCCTCCCCAGAGCGGGAAGAAGAAGCGCAAGCAGGGTACAGACTGGAGAACCTCGAAGTAGGTGATATCGTGCCCCGGTGCTGCGGCTGGCGCATCCGCGAAAGGCTCACCGAAAGGAGCCCGCGGACAATCCCCAATCCCGGGACTCGGTGCGCAGACCTTTTCGATATACTCAACCTTGTCCTCTAACAACTTCGTGGTGCTGTGCTGGGATGGCAGTCGCGATCCCTGCAGCAGATCCTGAAAAATGAGTTTACAACATTTTCACACGTTATTCAATCGGTGTGTGCTTCTTGTGCGTGTTTCCTTTTCGCGGTTGTTGTTTTTAGATGTTTTTTTTCCCCTGTTCGCTGTCGCTATTCTTTCGCTCTCTGTCTCCCTTTCGAGATCTATTCTTCTTTTATTAGTATTTTTATTTGCTTCTGCCTTTGTCCTTCACCCACCTATCGAATCCCCCCTCCCCTGTCTTTCTCCTACAGTCGTCCCGCTGCCCGGTTTCGTGTCCCCGCTTCGTTTCTCCTTTAGCCTCTCGTCCACGTCAAGTTATGTTGCTCGTTTAGCTGAGTTTTGGCCTTTAAAAAACCCCTCAACACACCAGATACGTGTTTTCTTGATGGTTTTTGTTTCGGGTTTCGCATACTTTAACGGGCTTCCTTCGGTGGCGGCGGCGTGCCTTTTAGCGCGCGTTGTCTCGCTTCAGCTCGTCCGTCACTTGTGGGCATCATCATCGATTTTTCGGAGGCTCTTTATCCTTCCTCTCTTTCTGCTGTGTACATTTGCGTTCTTTTTGGCGTTGGTCCTCCTGTGTTCCAGAGCCGATTTCTTCTTTTGCGTGGCTTAAGCTGGTTCTCTCCAAGATGTGTTTTTTTTTTTGGTTGCCTAGTCTTGCATGCTCGTTATCTCTGCACTTTGCCGCCGATCGTCATCGTCGTCGTGTTTGGTATTTGGCTGCCTGTGGTATGCCGAAGAAGGCGAAACCCACTTCAACACGGTGACGGCGAAGAGCTCTCGCTTTCCAGTTAGAAGTTCTGCTCTTTAAATGGGGACCGGTGCTTTGCCTTTATTGCTGACTAGCCCTTGGTCATGTGTGCGTGTGTGTTTGTGCACTTTTTTCTACTCCGCCTGTATTGGTGCGGATGGGATTTTATTCCCCGTTCACACCCTGTTCTTCCCTTTTGTGTACTACTCGCGCCCTTGTTCGGCAGGTTCGGCATCGCAGGATCTCGGGCTTCTCCTGGGAACAGATTCATTGTACATCGGGACGAAAGTGCAAACAAGCTCGCACAAAGATGCGAAACAACCGGGAGGAAGAAAGCCTCCGTGGAATGTTGAATGAAGAGAAAGAGACCAAGGCAAATCGAACGATCCACAGGTCTGTGAAAAAAAAAACCTGCTAGAGTGGTGGCCGCCCCGGCAGAGTGTGCACCAGGATGAGCAGATGAGACGCACACGATGGGAAGAATCCGACGGCTTATAGTTTATATGGGAATCCACGGTGGTGCGCACATCCATTGAATAAAACAACACACCGAAGGAGCCGCCTGGCATATTTCGCTTTTTTAAGGGTCCATTTCTTTTCGCCCACGGTTTTTGTTTCCCCAAACGTGGCCACCCGCTCTCTCACGCGCAGGAGCAAAGGGGGATCTAGTGTGTGTTGGGTATGATGTATGCACGATAGAGCCTTTTTTTTAAACGATTTCCACGAAGTCTATTCGGAATAGCGGGAGGAACTCCTTTATTGGCGGTTGGGGTTGTGAATTCTTCCCGATGTACCTTCATTTTTTGGGGGACCACAGGTCTTCCTCTCTCTCACAGCGAGAAAAGGAGGATTTGGGTGCGATCGATCTTTCGTTGCGTTTGCTTTACTTTTCCTTACGCTCCTCTGTAAGAGCCTGTTCTTCTCCCCTCTAACAAGCTTTCTGTTTCTGCTCGGACATCAAGAAGGACCACAATCGCGCATAGGCACTGTGGGAAGTGGAAGTGAACAAGATAGAGATGGAGATTCATTCCAGCGATCGTGCTCCTCCTTTCGCGCTTTCGCAATGCTCAACATATCCTCCTCCACCGAGAATGGAATGCTGTTCTCACTTTTTTGGCGGTTTTTTGTGTTGTTGTTGCTTCTCGTTCCTTGTTCTGTGTGAACCGAACAGGTCCTGTGTATTTGCGCGCGCGCGCGCGCGTCCGTTAGAGTGTTGTTGCGGTGAGAGATTTTATCGAGCCCCCATCCAAACCAACACTGTGCGCCTTTTTGGCGATGGTAAGGTAAGATTCTTTGGGGATCGTGTGTTAGTCCGTGTCCTGCTGTTGTTATTGCTATTGATGGTCTTCTTCAACTCTCTTCGCGGGGGGTGCAAAAAAGGAGCCAAAGAGCGGTAGGGCCCTGATCAAAGACCTTTTATATAGATGGCTAAGGAATCGTTTTTCTTGTGCCGCACATACAAACACACATATGCAACCTCTTCCTTTTCGGTGTTTTAACATTTGGAATGATCAAAAAGGGACCACGGGGAGTAGTAGTATCTCGTTGGCTGGTGGAAGCCAGCGTGCGGGATTTTGCTGCCGGTTATTGGTGATTGGCTTTTTTCGGCCGGTTTTGCTGGTGCCCTGTTATCTTCCAGATCATCAATCAAATCGAAGCAGCAAACGAACGATTTTGTTTAGTACGTGTGTGCGTGATTTTTACGCTTTTTTTTCTATATTCCCAGTTAGCGAGATCTTGCTGTCTCTTGCTTATATCACACCAAAGGCGCGGCGCAGTCCTTTTTGCTGCTGGCATTCGCAACCTTATGCCCTTATGCTTCCTAGTTACCGAGCGGCGCCCGAAATGGTGCGATCCGAGACGGGCGGCAACGAGTGTGGGTTAAAAATCGAATTTTAACCGTATCGAAAAAAAAATCCCCACCCCATACCATTGCTTCCTTGAAGAGAGGTTTGAAGAAAAGGTGCTACCTTGTATTTTTTGTTGCTTTGAGTCGATCACACAAGGACCGTTTTTTTGAATCCATCATTCGACTTAGAATGGAATGGCGCAACAAAGCGCACCCCTGTTCGGCATTCCCTTTTTAGCGCCTTCCCTGAAGGATACACAATAATAATGATAAAAATGCGAAGAGTCCAGCACACACGATTGTTGGAGAATCACGCACGGCGAACGGACGCCGCCTTCCGTTTGCGACCGGCGGGACACAAATATCAGTGATCGAATGAATAAAGAAGGAGGTAAATTGGTGGATGCTCTGTGGGCTTTTTTTTTTTGCTCTTCAATATCTGTAAGTGTACGCGTCCGGAGCTACAGAAAGGGGCCAAAATAGCAACCCCCCACCCCCTAACATCAGTGTGGATCAAGGCGCGCGTTATAAGGGTTGCTTTATTTTCTTAAAGTATGGCTGCTAGCCGGTGCGGTTCGCACGATCAAATTTTTTTCTTCTTCGGGTTGATCTCTCGATGATGATTTGGTTAAATTTGGTTCTCGGTTTGCGCAAAAGGATCTTCTCCGGAGGCGCTCCTTCTTTGCGTGAGCGCTCCACGGGTGGCAAGGCATCGCACAGGTAGAAATCGACCATCCCATCCTTTTTTTTGTGTATTCTGCCTGGGGTCCGTAATCCGCCAGGAAACGCACGACGACGCACAAGGGCGGCTCGACGTCGTTGATTTGAGCGCGGAGATTTGATTGCGAAAGAGCTTCCCCCCATTCACAGGGAATGGCCAGACAACGCAGGGGTGGACGATTATGAGATTTTCTTTTTATGATTCTGATCTTTATTTTTAGTGCGGGCTGTTGTTCGTTTGAGCGTCCCAGGAAAGAGCCTCACGATGAGACGATCCTTTCTTGGGGGATTTTGAGGAGGAAACGATCAAGCAAGGAGGAAGAGATACGGATCGCCATAAATGCGCAATGAGGCGGTACCAAACGGTTCTCCGACATTCCATTCATCAACAATCACATCATGTAATGAAAGGGAAAAAAGAATCTTTCAAAGAACGAACACCACACAAACACATACACCATTCACCAATACGTGTGTGTGTGTTAATGTCGTACCGGAAGATGCTGCAGTCGTATGTTTTTGTCACCCTGAAGATGAAGAGATTGACCGAATCTCAGTTTGCTGATGCAAACCGTACGATTGCAACCCCAAACCAATGTTTGCGGGACTGCCGAAGAGACTCGGAGGGTGATTAAGTTGGCATACCGATTTACCGTGACCAGAAGGGGAACAAGAAAACTACAAACAGGACTTGAATTTGATCGTCGACCACCGGGCGACAGAGATTGAGCAAATAAGACGGTTCGGGTGTCCTCGTCCGGGTCATGCAGATATTCATCAATCAAAATCTCACTGTTGTTTGTCCCCGATGCAGTTTTATTCCTATATTGCTCGTCCGGTTTGCATGTCCCGGCTTATGATGGTAGGATGCAATATAGCGCCCGAGTCACACACCGCAAACTGCGATTTATTATACCATCCCATATAATCCTGCGGTCAGTCAGAAGCGAGATGAAGAAGCTGGGTGTGACCCCCATCAACGTTGTTGGGTAGGGTTGTTAAAACATTTGCATAACCTCGCATAGAAGACAACAGGATGGAAGACGTTTTGTTTTCAAGAGGGAGCTTAAAGTAAAACAACCCATAAGAGAGGTAGTTGCATGCATCACTAGGCAACCCCAGGGTCTGGATAGGACGGTGCACGGATATTAAAGTTGTATACACCTCTCGGACAGAAGAAGACCCCTTAAGGTGGAAGATGTCCTAGCGCACCCATGTAACGTATGTACAATTTAACGGTTTTTCCATTACTTCCTGTCTCAGGTCGTCAGGAGTTGAAATATACCATATCCTTTACGTTCGGTGGAGAATATCCTTTACAATATGCTAGCCTTAGCGCCACCGGAGCGCATGTGCCCATCGTTTCACGATCGACTGTGCACGAAATTTATGCAAAGTGTGTCAAACCGTCGAATACCTTACGGCTTTGAAGACACGCGCCCTTTTGGGGGGAGAAATTCTTAGGGATCCTTTTTTGTTTTTGGGGAGTTGTTGGCACGCGCGGTAATGTGTTGCTTAAGAAGGCCACGTTCCGGAATAAATTTAAGCAATTCTCCATGCATCCAGTGTTATTAAGGGGCTCTTCATAAGTGTGCTGAATTTTATATCCTACCATATGTCTTCACGCGTTCTCAACAGCTTATCCTGTGACGGGGCAAAACAGTTGGTTGTTTATCCGTTACAGTGCGTATGTAACGCTTTTATCGTTTAACGAACCTTTTTCTGTTATTAATTGTTACACTTATCTCTTTATCGTATCCTTTCCAGAGCTGGGAGCTGCTGTTGATCAGCAAGCTCGAGTGGAATATCAATGCGGTGACAGCTTACGACTACGTAGACCACATTCTGGAACGCTCCAAGTGGGGCTCGGACGATGCCAGGCTGCGCGAACATGCGCACACACTCATACACGTCTGCAACACAGGTAAGTCGCTACGAAAAGATCCTAACATAAAATGTCCTGTCCTGCGTCGACTCCTGCTGTAACAGAGCGCGCGCGCAATTAAGCAATTTCGTCGACGAAGGCATTGTGTGTTGTTTTTCGTTAATTGTCAAACATTCCCTCTCTTTGCGAATGTTGTGGTGATAAGCTGGCGTTGCTATGTCCCTCACTGTCTGTTGTGCCGTTTGGCCTTTTTCCATTCCTGTTATTAATGATCGCTATAAAACTTGCCCTTCCGCTTTTTTCGCCGACCGAGAGCGGTGTGGAATGTTGTTCCGATCTCGGGGACCATTAGACTGAACGTTTCGGGCTCGGTTTTGGATTGATTTGTCAAATGGACATATATCCGGCAAACGGAACGGAGAGATCCCTCTCCGAAGACAGCGAAATGATGCGTCTTGTCCGTTCAAGAATGCGCTCAGTTGAGTGAATATGCGAGATATGTATTGGAGGTCTCTAATTCGAGGTCATTTTCATAAAATTCTTTTACCACACTACTGCGTTTATTGCTCTGTCCTCTCCCTTCTTTGCCAGTATGAAAAACCACCCCAAAACCAGGGACTGTTGCTCGATCGTTGGGATGTTGTTTTTTGTTTTATTTTATGCGAGAACCGCACAAATAACACCCAACGTGAGTGAGCTCGTGGAGGACTTGTTGGGAAGAGGAGGAACTTCTTTTGAGGTGATTGGATTTTTGGTTTTATTGCATTTCGAGCGCGCGCTCGCGTTCTCAAACAACTCCGCCCTACCTCTGTCCGTTTTTCCGATGGCGAACCCTATTGCGGTCCCTGAAGTTTGGCGAGGACAATTATTCTTCGATTTCAATGCCAATCGGTGGCATTGCCTTCCCTGCTGGGTAACATCTCAAGACGCCGCCGGGAATAGATAGAGGGGCGGTATGATTCCCGAAGGAAGGTAGGGCGAATATATATTCCTCTGATCGAATCTTGCCTCACGACGACGGCGCGACGTCGCTGGAATCTCTCTCTTTCCCTGTGTGTTTTATATGTTTTTTTTCTGTTCTGTCGGTTTCGGTTTGTTGTTCCTTTTATTTCTCCGGTCCCCGAAAATGAATGGTACATTCATTTTCGGGGATATTTAAATTCAAGGTTATCCGCGAGACGAGCGAGAGAGCGCGCGCGCGCGCATGTCGGTGCCGCCGGCTCACGCAGAGGGTGAAGCAACCGCTTTCGCGCAGGGTCGCGACGAAGATGACGACAACGACAACTTGTGAGAAAAAGGGCCCCATACATACACGCACACTCGACACGAGAACTCGTGCACCATTCCGCACCACAGGCGCTTCTTTCATACGCTTTCGCTCTTAAAAGTAAAGCGGAAACGAACCAGATTCCTGTACTCGTGTGTTTTACCCCGATCGGGAGGTCGTGTCCCTTCACGGTTACAGCATATCTCCCGGTCTGTGTATGCTCCTCTTCTTCAATATTAAGGGCAGAGGGAACGTTCGCTGCCAACCGTCGAAAGATGGTAATGTAACATTCGCGAAACGAGCACTGGCAAAAATGGGGTTGATGACAACAAGACGAAATCAAGCCCAGCAAACCGGAATCTTGCATAGAGTGGTGTGCCATATAGAAGTTTGGAGAAGGTCTCCCTCCCGGGCGGTAAACGGGTACAGGGAAGCGTTGAGAATTCGCCGGAGTTAAATGGCTTGCGATTGTGTGTTTCAACTCCTTGGAGAGGATTACAGGACCTTCGGGAGGAGTTCGACGCAGAAAAATATTGGAACTCTCCGGAAATTCTTTTGTTCCATAGGTGCTACAATAGACGGTGTAGTAGAGGGAGCTCTCTAACCGTCTCGAGTGCCCCGGACCCAGAGTTCAAACATAAAACGAGTATTACAAGTTGCACGTTTCTCAGTAGTTACAACTTCCTTCCCGTCAGGATCTCCTACGTCCTATGGAATAAAAATAAGAACTCGCGCGCACCATCTGCTGGTCGTGCTATTGTGTTCCTGTACAATTTTCACCTCATTCGTCCTTTTTGCTGCCCGTGTTGCTCCCTTGGGTTAATATCCTTGTTTCCTGCAAACCGTGGAGTTACCTTCAATTCCGATACATACGGATATTCGGGTGAAGAAAAAAACGGACCAGAAAGGTGTTGTAGCTAGCAGTGAATTCCCTCACCGTTCGATATCAAACAGCTGCCATCCGCCGTTTTAATGTCCGATACATGCATCCAAGGATGACGGCCATTGCTCACTCGCGCGCGCCTACTTTTATTCGTCCCGTGCATCGGAATCTCTCCGGGCTCCACGTACACACAACGGTTGTGGAGGAACGGAAAGAAGGCTTCCTGGTACAAACTCATGCAGGTTGCAACCTGCCTGCCTGTTGCTCTTTCCGCGCACAATTTCCTACTTGGGCCTAATCAGGATAATTGTGTGTGAGTGTTTTTGACCTTTCAACCGGTGCGGGGTGCCCCGATGGTTTTTCGTTGTGAGTGTGCAGGTGTTGTGTGCACACTGACGCAACCGGACGTGTCCTTAATTGACTGGGTCTCGCATATCGCGACACCTCGATCAGTTCCGAAAAAAGGGCGAAACTCTGGTGCGCGCAGGTTGCAAAGAGAAATTTATGTTAATTTCCGGTTCGCCGTCTAATGACAGTATGTGTGTGTGTGGGTCCTGGCTGCGTGTGTTGTGTTCGCGCACCTATCAAAAGTGTCAACGGCCAATTGAACTGTCGGAGCAGGAACTTGTGGACCTGGAAAACGCCTGTTCGCGCGAATGTGGGGAAGAAATCATGCTGGCCGATCCTACAGGTTACTGAAGAAACGGTTGGAAGCGAGCGGAGAAAAAGGGACACCACCTTCCTTGGAGTTGTTTTTTTTATTTTGAACTCATGCGTGTGTATGAAGTTGAGCTTGCTTTGTTTTAATCATTCCTTGCCGCGTTGCCTTTTGAAAGTCAGACAAACAGTTCCCCATCCGCATGGTCACCACCATAAACGGAGCTGCAACCTGTAGGTTGGGACTTGCCTCCGAGGGTCATTTTCCACGTTAGGAAGTGCCAGTTTTTCCCTGTTATTTTAAATGCCCGCACCAGTTTCTTTTTTTTATCTTCTTCTCTTCGCTGGTATCTCTCACGACCAATTAATAATCGACGTCGGGCAATGTCTATGCCTGCAACTTCCTATGGGAACGCACAGCCTGAAGTCATGTTTGCTTTCCCGCGGACCAACCAAGGAGATCCAACATTTTATGATAAACTGACCCCGGTCGCGACTTGCTTAACGGAAAAGGATATTGCATGGTTTAGTATCCACACACACACACACACACACACGCACACTGGTTGTTGTCACCTGTGAGAGTTTGTAACCCCATTTTTAGCTTGGTGAAGTTCTTCCGGGGTCGTCCAACGATTCGTTGAGCAACATTGTTACAACACAGAAGCGAAACCCCTCTGTTCAGAAGTCAATGTTCGACGAATCGACTCCAACCTTCTCAAAAACTCCCCCTACTCGGGGGGGAGATCTTATCGATTCGAGGAAGTTAAACATCAGCAGTTGAGCAGGAAATATCTGTGTCTCGGTGTGTGTACCCTTTGTATTTGCGCTTGGCACGATATCAGCCCGAGAGCTGAGCAAAGACACGGATTACTAAACGCAAGACCCCCCGGCAGTTACTCCAAGTTGCCATCTGCCTCCGGAGTGTGCGATAATTCTTTCAAGCTGTTGACATTATTGTAAGTCTCTCTCGGCTGCCGGGTTGTCATTCTACTTCGGTGATCAACATTCATCAACCCCCAAAATGACGACGTGTTTAGTATGCATTCCGCAAATATGCGTGTATGCAAGTGAGACGGGTGGAGGAGTTCGTGACAAAATTGTTATGTGTGTGTGCACATGGAAGGAAGGATGCGGAGTTACTCTTCTCCAGCTGTCTGTTACCTTCTGGCCCTTCCACTAAAGAAGTCTCCCAGGTTGTTGTGCGCACCACCGATGACGGGAATGTGAAGCATTCCTTTCTTCCTCTTCCAAAAACACCGCTGTGTGATACGAGAACTTTGTTCCACACAAATGTCCCGGGGGAGAATCTCGTCTTACTCTTCGTGGTACTCTCCAACCGGTTATCCAGTCCGTTTGACTAAATTTAGCCATTTCTGCAATTCATGCAATTGCGGTTGCGCTCTCGGATGATAATGATACTGTAGAAGCAGATCGCCGGTATTGTTACCGTCTGGAAAGGAACACACACAAGGTATCATTACACGATTGAACTTCCTCAGGAAGAAGAGGTAGAGTGAAGCGAACTCACTATCTTTATAATATTCCGGGAAAGATCACTCCTAGTAACTTGGGTACTTTATGCATGGAGGTAATGAATGAGATGGCCTCGAGTTACTGTCACCGTTACCAGCAACATTGTAGTTGTTCGAGGTGCAACCGTTCTTCTAAAGGTTTCCCGAGGTTTGTGACACTATCGGCTGCTTACCATTCCACTCCCCAAATCTTCTGATATCGTTTCCGATCTTCAGATCCAGTTTTTTTTTGTTTAATTTCCCACCGAGGTTTTGATTTCGGGGACATTCTTGGGTCTGGAAAGGGTTCTTCACTGTTTGCGGAAGGCAAAACTCGTTCCTCCTCCCATGTGTCTCGTTCGCTTATCGGAGTGTCCTAACCATCCCGGGCCGGTATCGTTCTAAAAAAAAAGGGACCAATTGAAGAAGGAACCACTTTCTTCTTGGAAACAAACGGGACCTTTACAAAGCCGCAACAACCGTGTTTTCGTCTGTTTGGCAACGGTTAAAACGTCACAGTCTCTCTGTTTCGGGAAATGTATGAGTTCTCGACGTAACCGACTATAAACCGGGAGAAATTTATCACCCTTTTTTCGGTAATACCTCCCCTTCTACACACACACGTAGAAAAACTAACCGAACATCCTTTTGGGTCGGTGGTGGGACACCGCATGATCAATAAATTAATTACTGCCACTTTTGTACTATTTCGTATGTGGCAATCCCGAACCTCCTCTATCTCCTGTCGCTAACGGTAGGTCTTGTTTTGGGTAATAAAATTCCTTACCACTTACCCTTTTTCTTAACACAACAAGATCCCGATGTGTGCAACATTCCTCCAGGTTTGTGTCCCGTAAGGGAATGTATGAAAGATGGCGATCCTGGAATATATAGGTAGGTTTTCATCAATTAATAAATCCTGGCCGACAGAAAGGACAATAAATCAAGGGGTTCTTCTTTCACATGGAAGAAGTATGGAATCGTTACTAAAGTGATTCGTTTTTTTACAAATCCTACTCGAACACGGGAGAAACACACTCACTACTTGCCATTAGAAAGTAGGAAATTAATCTAAAAGAAACGAAAAGAGGGGATTGGCCACTCAATCATTTCTTTGCGTGGAAAAACGCATTTTATTGGAAAAACCCCTACTTTTATTTATTTATTTCACCACACGCTGTGATCGCCAAAAAATATCGTCTCAAATTTTCCTGGGAAGAGTCCTGCTGATTTGTTAATTTTAAAGCAAGATTTTGCACCAATCTATCCTTACGTGTTTATGTTTAATCGAATTTCTTTCATTTCTCCATTCGAAAGAAACAGTTCGTCCTCTCCTTATTGCTACAGTAACACAAAATAGAATCTTTTTCCATCTTTCATGAGTTCTTTTTAGGGGTGAGCAAAAGCACATAAATAAAGCACACACAAATGATAATCCAAATCAAAATCAATTGCTCCCGAATTTCGGTTTGCGCACGCCATATCATGTTGACTTCGGTGGCAGGATTTTGGTGACCGTTATTTTGAATCCTTCCCTTTAAGGGATCTGAAGGATCAAATGCAGTAGCGCAGAGCAAAAAAAAGATTTTTTCAAATTTCCTACAAAAAAAAAAGAAATTGAAAAGAAAGGACCGATCCCTTTTAAGCATCGCAAAAAAAACTGAAAGATGAAGTTTAAATCACTCTTGAGCAGTTTTTCAATATCAAATAGATTACGGGAGAAATGGTTTTTTTTTCAGCTAAATTTTACGTGACATTAATGCGTGTTTTTTATTCTTTTCAAAGCTCCCAGACATGTGTGCGGGAATAAAATATGAAAAAAAACTAATCGTTCTAAAAATCACACCTGGCCAATATCTTTCTCTCAGAAGATGTTTTTTTTTTCTGAGAGAGTAGGGTTTATTTTTTTTTGTTTTTTTTTGTACGCGTCCTGAACCACGTACGCAAGAAAATCACATTTCTTAGGGGATGAATTTCGAGTGCAACTAGATCCTTCTTAATTATTTCCGATTTAAAATCACGTCTCGATGGCGCGCGAGGTCTTGCCCTCCTTTTACTACGTCTGGTGGGTCTGTGCCGCACCAGCCCGGATGGTGTTGTTGTTTATGGTTGTTGTTTGCTGCTCCTCCTTGGCGTGCCATCGGATTCGTTTTTTTTGCACCATTTGCCAAGGATCGAATGACCAACCAAAACCATCCAGGGCCCGGTGTTTTTTGTGTTATTGCACAATGGGGCTAATTTTGTGCAGCTTGCATTTCAACGCGCGCATTTGTATGCGGACTGGTTGCTGTGTGCACCTTTTGTCTGTGGCGAGAAAAGAAAACAACCGCTGGCAAAGTACAGAAGGTCATTTTCACCTTCATTCCCCTCCCTCCCCGGCTGCTCTCGGGTGGGGTCTGGTGGCTCCTCATTGGGAGCAATTACAATTACACAGTATCCCTTTAAACGGTTTCCCTTTTCTTCATCCTCTGCCCTTCCCACATCGCATACGAACCCGATGGCTGGTGTGCTGTGTGCCAATCGATTTCTAGTTAAATGCATCGATCGGAAAAAGAAGGCCTTTAAAGAAATGCCCGTAAGGAAAAACGCCACCGTGTCCTCCGTTACGGGAGCGGGAAGAGATGATGAAGGTGGTGGTGGTGGTTATGGTGTTCCGCACACCCTCTCTTTCTTGTCCGCCTTGAAATAACATAAAACACACAGAAAACAGCACGTGCCTCTCCAAACAGACATTAAAACATTAAGACGAAGAAATGTTGGAGGTTCGTCGCTTGGAGTCTTTTTCAACGGGAAGCAACATTTCATCACTTCAGGACACGCGCAACGCGGGTTGGGTGGACATCACGTCCGCTCCACGTGCAGACTGTTCCGGCTGTTGGCTATTATAGCAGGGTTTTCAATTTCGGTTGATATATGCACATAAATAATTAAAACAAAAAACACACACAACAAAGCATAACCTGTGTTGTTTTTAAAATGCTGCTGGTCCTCCTCCAAGAACCTCCGGGCCGTTGCTCGTGGCCTGATTGGTCAAATAAAGACACATAGGAAAATTCCCTTTTACAGACAGTAGTCCCAGCAATGCTGTTGACCGTCATAGGTTTCCTTTCGCCCCGGTTTGGTGTTTTTCTTCTGCGTCCATCTTGGACGCGAAAGAAGTATAAAAAGGAAAGTTCAGAAATAAAACAGAGCCCTTTAAAATGTTGGTAATTCTCGATAATGTACTCTGCTTTGTCCAACTCTCAATTATCTCTTCGATTAGGTAAATGGTTTTTCTCGATATTGCATCGTTTTTCGAAAAGTTTCTATTTCTATTTTTTCAGGAACACTTGTACCGATCATCCCAGTTTCGACGTTCATTCATTCGGGTTTCCGTACCAATACGCTCAAGTGTACTGCTGGACATAACCGAGAATTTGGACCTTTTTGGCATCTTCATCTTGTTATGTTTTTGGCTGTTGGAAGATTTTGGTTTTGCCTGGCCGCCGAGAATTCCTGGAAGGAAAAGAATGACTTGCTGCTGCTTCAGACGATAACTCGATTTCATTGCTGTTGCAAACGAAACATTCTATAAGCAATGTGGGTTGCTGTAGAAGTTGAAAAGCACGAAACGATCAAGAAACGCGCAACGGTTCGTTTTCCCATGGTTTCAAGCGTTGGGATTTCTGAAAGCAGCCAGAATTCTTCAATTGAACACCCTTAAACGCATTTGGTTTTCTTGCCATTAAAATTATGCTAATAATTGCGATTTTCAATGCACAACCGAAGGGTCACCGGCCAATCAATACATCTTCAACGGCTCACAGTCTCCTTCTTGTTGGGTCTCCCGGGGGTTAAAAGCTGTCATGCCCCTACTCAAGTGTGGCAGATACGTCAGGCTAGTTTTACGATAGGCAAATGTGTTTCCGCATAACCCCTTTTTTTGCTGAGTTCTTAGTTCGTTCGAGTTTACATCGATCATCCCCTTATATCTACATTGCCACCGCTTGGAAACGTGTCGAATTGGCCCGGGGGCCAATATTTACAAATATTATAATTTTGACGCAGCTAATCGAACCTTTTCGGAAGATTGGCGCAGAGGGGGAAATATGTAGATGTAGATTTATTACGATCACCGTTGTGTACCCCTTTTTTTGCATCTCGCTCTTGCTCTATAACAGTTCCACTACCTGTTTTGGGCCATATTTTGCGGATGGATCAATCGAGCCGTGGAGAGATCGCTGGTTTGGCTGTCCTTAAAAAGTCCGAAAAGACCTCCTCTAAATCTGCTCACTACATCTACGCATTTTGTGAGTCCGATATGTGGACGAAGTCTAACGGAGAGAAAGAGTGTGTGTGCGATAGACAGACGACACGTTAACCTTCAAACAAGACAAGGCTCTGCAGACACACGGGTGTTCGCTCGTGTAAAAGACCTCCAGACAGTGCTGCGCTAAATTTGAAGCAACCTTGGGTTTTTAGCCGGTAATTCGTTCCTTCTCTCACAACACGCCAGAAAAAAAGGGGTTAAAATAGATTTATGGCGGGCCCGTGAGTGAGGTGGTCCAGCTCACGTTTTCTCTGTCTACCCTGCATGTGGTGATTATGTTTTAGGACCTCGATCGTTTGCACAAAATATAAAAGCGGCATTCCGATACGCCGTCCTTTGATCATGTGCGTATATACACCTTGGTAAGAAAAGGAAGTACTGTCCATCTCGCTTTTCGTGATGCAAATTATATATATACGTGCACAAACCATTTTTTGCGTGTTTGGAGAACTACATCAGACCGGAGTTTCGTTAGGAAGAGGGAACCACTCGTTTAGGCTTTCCTTTAAAGCTCCTCTTTGCAGTTTAGCGAGAGAACGAGTCGGAAATCCTTTTCTGTCTTGAACATTTTCTCATATTTGTTGGTGTCCTCCTTCTCCGCCTTCCCCTGAAGGAATGGAGGTAAACCAGAAGAATAAGGACTCGCAAAGGAAGAAGGGAAAACTTGAAATTTCTGCAACCAGTCAGTACAGGCTGCTGTCGCTTTTCTTCGGCATTCGTTCTCAGTGGAAACCGTTGCTTCTTTGAAGATTGGACGAGAATGTAAATGTGTGCATGTGTATGTTTTTCGTTCTTCCCAATTCCAGAGTTCCTCGGCAAAGACTCGGAAAGACAGGAAACGCATCGAATCAGTGCAATTCGAAACGGTTCCCGTTTGAGATTTCGGAACAATGTTCGTCCTCTCTCTCTCTAGGCGATCCATCCCTGATGCTGTTTTGATAAATACGATTCTTTCAACAAAAATTATATTGCTGCTACACTTACCCTCCACTATTCATGCCCATTCGTCTCGGGACTTTGGTGAAGATTGCTATTGTGCTTCTCTGAAAAATTATTGGGATTTACCGATCGAAGAAAAATGTGTGCAAGTTCCCGAAGGATCCCGAAGATACTGGGTGTGTTTATATTGCACAATCGTGATAATTTATTTTGCACGACCATAATCGCCACAAGAGAACGTACAACAATAAAAAGTACGCCCTAAGAAACAAAAAAAAAACACATAATTTCCTAATGAATTAAACTTTACCTGGAGGCTATGAGGATGGATCTCTTGCAGGTTGGTTCACAGTTTTAAATGTACACCAAAATTATTGCTAGTGTTTGGTGTATTTTTATGATGCTTATTCCTCAGGAGACTTCACTTTCCTGGGAGGCCTCATTTCAACACAAAAACGAACACGATCGTTTCTTCCGTTTGTAATTTCAACCTCATGGCAGATGTTAAAATGATGTTTCCTTTTGCAAGCTTGAATTAAATAAATACGCCATCTTGCGCTCAATACTTTGCTCCGGGCGACACCGAACAAGGGGGCTCGATGAATGCAAAAGAAATAAATAATAATCGTAATCAAAACGGCCACGTACCATTATCGCGTTGGAGGAGGGTTAGAAAAGAAAACCGTTTTTCCATGTGGAAAAACACCTTTGCTTCACTCGTCGCTTCTTGTGGCAATTGTTTGTTCGAGCGATAAGGACTCGTCCAGGTGAAATCGACGTAAGATGTTTTGGGAGGGTGACAAAAAGAGAGAAAAAGGGAGAGGGTGGTTCACGTTCGTCCTTTTTCTTCGGTGCCACAAATGGTAAAGAAAGGAATGGAAAAGAAAAAGAGGATCACCACACTGACGACACCCAACGCAACCGAACCGTGTAACGGACTGCTGATAGAGTAGGGGTTGCGTCTTTTCTTCAGGAACACCTTTTCTTGCAATAGTGGCGCACGGCTGTATAGATTGTCGTCCTGCGCGATTTGAAATTGTGTAGCGATCGTTGATTATATTGCTTTCCTTAAGGGAAGAACCAACGCCAGGTGGTTTTGGGTGAGACACACATCGCATTACACGTTGCTCATCCTCATGAGGGGGAGGGTGGAGAAATAAAGGAGAACTCCGATGCACGCACAACACGACATTTGTGTCTTACGATGGACGGCGTCTTGCGTGCGTGTTACATTTGAGTGTGTCACTGTCATGTGGTGTACACACACCCGGTTGGCGGCCATCTGTGCCTCTTATGAATGTGATCGCATCATTTGATCAAATCGCTATGATAACCGTTCTTTTTTTTTAATGTAACTCTCTGTGCCGTAATGTTACTTCCGTGCTGTTGCTTTTATCGAGGGGCGAGCAGAAAAAAAAACAAGAGCTTTCAATCGTGAAAGAAGAAAGGAGGACGTTTTCTTCCGGCGAAGGTAATGACTACCTTTTATATCCCCAGGATCGCTTCTTGATATGGGGTTGCAACAACGGTAGCAACACTCTTGCTGATGACGCCATTTGACATTAATTCCTTGCATTTCGGGTGATACTTTTTTATATTTAAAAGTAGCAATTTGAAAGGGAACAAAACGAAATGCATCTGTCAAAGCGTCGCAGATTGGTTCATTTTTAAATTAAATTTCTTCGAATACTACTCATTCCTGTCCTAAAGATCTTCTAAGATCAGGAAATATATTTACCACGAGGTAGTAGAGTATTAGTCATCTCTAGCTTTTAAAACCCGGGTCTAGATGGGAGTTTGTACACGGTTTCGTCGTGTAAAACCAGCCGCCATTACCTCTCGACCATCGTGCCTCCTCCGCAGTGGAAAGTAAATTCCCCAATAAACAAAGCAGCCAGACATGCACCGAGAATGTTTAAAATGCATTTCATTACTGCTGCTTAAGTGGACATTCGTCCAAAAATTTTGCAATAACTACGAAGGCATTTCGTTTTACGATGAAAAGGCGCCAACAAACTTCCCGAAGGGCATCGTCAAATTATGCACAGCCGTGTTATGAAGGGCGGCTTGTTAATGAACTTTAGGCGGCGACACATGCCGCTAGCAACGCCAATTTGTGGTCGAAAAAATGGTGCCCAAAGCGATCTCCCGGGATGTATAATGCAAGACACAGAGCAAAGGGAAGATTTAGAACGAGTCAAACCCATTTTTTGTTAGCTTGGCTCCTGTCCGCATTTAAGATAATAACTCCTAAAGGAGATGCTTCGCGTTAACTTTTTTTTTCTTGTGGATTTCCTCTTCCGTTTGGGTTCCGTTCGAGAGAGAAGAGGTGCAATCGGTCTACTATAGCTAATCGAGCGCATAACAAAAAGTATATCCATAAATGAAGGCAGGTGGTGGATTTCTTCTGGTTTGCAACGGAACACATTCGGCAGGTGATCGCGATGATTGAGCTTTTTTTTCTTCCTCTTTTTATGGTGCTTTTTTTCCTAAAGGATGCATACTACTCCCCATCCAACCCGCTTGATCGGTTGCAATGAACCCAGGGTGCTTGTAGATGCATGTGACCCAACAATAAAAACAAAAAATATGCCAAAACAAAACGGAAAACACTTAAATTACGGATATAGCGAGAGAGAGAGAGGAGCTAAGAGATGCGGGATGTTATGACGATGACGCTGGGACGCGACAGGTGCCTTGCGTGTGAGTGATGACGGAAGGAGAACAGAGGGGGAAAGAAATAAGAAAAGGCCTACATATGAAAAGTTGGACAGACGAAATGTTTTAAAAATATGTTTCCTCTTCGAATGCATTGTTTTGTGTATGGAGTTCATCTCCTTCGCTCGATCCTTCGGGGATCTCGTATGGGCACTCTCCACAAAGCACGTAGATGATATCCTTGATCGCATTTTACGAATCGCGCGCTCTACGCAAGGTGCAACCTGCTTTTCTTTTTACACGGCTCATTGTTATTTTCATTATTTTTCTTCATTTCCTCCCAACGCTGAATGTGGAGCTGCAGGCGAGCTCAGAGAGGAGGTTGTTTGTAAACAAAAACGTAGCAGCAGCAGTTGCGAAAGATGGTTTCTTCGAACCACCACGATCTCGAAGGCCCGCATACAAAGAGCAGGACATTTAAACGCGAAAACGGCACACCAGCACCACCTGGCGCACGCGAAAAGAAAAGCTGCACCTATTATACTCCTTTTTTTTCGCAAACCGATCGTATACTAGCCCATTTTGCGTGTTCAGGCAATTTAGTTTGCACCTTTTTTAAAGGGGCAGCTGTTGTCATTGTACTGGAGATGGTATGGCCAGTCAGAAAAACGTTGAAAGAAACAGAGAGTGGATTTCTTTTTTTAATTGAGGATGTATTTTGTACATTACTCTTGCAGCAATAGCGGTTGCAACAAATCCATCCCACGTGTTATCACTGTACTCTCTCTTGTTCCAAGTGCATTCCTCTACTGTATGCCGGATAAGATAGCATTGTGACGAAATCGTTGAAGAATTTCATTTGCAAAACACAACCCTTTTTATATAGAAGAAGAAAGCAGGGGTGGGAAAGTAAAAAAGAAGTACACTTTCGCGACACATTATGTGTTTGGGGGTGCATCGTTGGCGCACACTGTGCCGATGGCGTAATTAGACTCAGTTTTTTTCCCTTCGTTCGGTTCAGTCGCCGCCTACGTAATCCGATACACTTCCGCTGTTGGTGCAAAGCTGACTGCTGACCGGCGCACATGTGCAATACGGTACAGCGCATTCCTTTTCTCCTTTTGATAGAGTTAAAGAATATGCATTTCTTTATGTTTTTGTCTGTTGTGTAAAACAATTCTTCTGCAACAAGGGGGGAGTAAATGTTATTTTGTTTAAATTACCCTCCACACACGCACACATTCTGCGCCTGCATTCAATTTTGGTGGCGGCTGCCGCATGTAATTTGCTACAGCTCATTGCAAGAAGAATTTTATGGGGTGTTGATTTTTCCATTCTTTTTTTCTCCCCCGTTCTCTTTTAGTTATAGTGATCCTTTTATAAGCCAGCAAACTAAATAACATCACAGCGGTTAAAGAAAAGGAGAAAAAAAAGGTTTCAGGACTCGAATAAATGTGTGCCGAAACACAGCACAGGGAAAAAATCATAAAATCTCCACAAGACGATGTTGTTGTTTGTGCCAAACTCAGTTCTCGGGAATGCAATTCCGAAAAAGTGGTAAATGCCGGCATACAAAACGAAAGATTTTTTTTATTTTATAACCATGCTGAATGGAAAAAAATGCATCAAACCCGTCCCAACCGTGTGTAACCAATAATCCACAAAAAAGGGGAAAAAATGAGCAAAGAAGTTTAATTTCGCGTTGAAAAGCTTACCGCCACTAATCAGGATCGAATGGTGGAAACATTACTAACAACGCAAAAGTACGGGCAATCACAATCCTTTTACTGACCTGAAGGAGTTTTATGGACTTCTGCGTCTATTGCACTAAGGATTTGCTCATCGTTGTTTCGTTTTACGATCGTTTATGGAATCCCCCCGAATGATCTGACGTGTGTGTGCGCCCCGTTTGGATGGATTATTTATTTACCCATTAAATTATGGTTGCAATTGTGTGCATGATTTAGTATGTTGCGCTCTAATAATACTCCTCAGCATGCCAGAGAGAGAGATAGGAGGGATGAGCGAGCTCAGTTTCGGGGTTTTCGGTGTTTATATTGCTATTTATTTTATAAACTATTTTTACTGGAAATTCCACGCAAGCACACATGGGTTTTTAAGGACCGTTCCTTGGATCGATTGGATAGAGGGCTGTTTTCAAACTGTAGAATTTAAGCACTCATACATGCAGCCTTTTTCTCAGCATCCGCCACAGGCGCAAACCGTTTGCAAGCCTGTATTTATTGTCCTTCAAAACGATCCTTTTTAAGGATGCGTTTGTGTATTTGTAAGGGATGTTTGCTTACAACCAGCTCCTCTCTGTTGCAAAAGTCTCTTCTCGAAACAGCAAAGAAATTTGAGCACCAAAAACAAAACGTTACACCGAAGGATCAAACGAAATGAAATCGAAGAAAAACATCCACTTTTATTTCTTTTTAGCCATTGGTTGTCCCTTATGGTGGTGGTGTGTTTGTGCATCTTTTGCTTGGTAAAAATGATCATGAGGATGAGCAAAAAAGGATGTTAAGCAAGATTTCTTGCAGCGTTTGTAAGAAACCTTCTCGTTTCAAGGTTTATTTTCTAACATTTTGAAATGTTTCCTTTCACTTTTATTACCTGCGGCTGCATTGCAAGCACGGTTTGTTGTATCTTCGTTGACCTATCGGCAAAATCTCACATCCTCTGCTGAAAGCTTTTCCTGTGTGTCCTCTCGATGCATCTTTACCTGCGAGATGCAAGGATATATCCTATATTATGAGACTGTTCTGCATCATCCCACCCGGGAAACTGTCGCAATTGTGATTTTCTATCTAACGTGAATCGTTTTTTTTGCCTCGTCTCTTTTCAGAAACCATTTTCATGCAAGTGGCACCGTCGCTGCTGGCCGTATCCTGCATCGCGTCGGCCACACGCGGTCTGAACGTATCGAACAAGCTCGCCGTCGGTTACGATCTGTACCGGCTGACGATGCACGGTCTGGAAAAGATCGATGTTGTCGTTAAATTCATCGAAGACATGGTGGCACGCGAAATCGCCGACAAGCAGATCCAGCAGCAGGGACAACTGGTCGCGGCCGGTAGCAGCTGCAAGGAGCAGTATCAACAGGCCCCACAGCGGCTGACCAACGCCACCAGCAGTACGCCCCAGAAACAGAAGCCGGGCACACCGACGGACGTACTGATGGTACACAAATCCCCATTGTGAGCACTGGTTGGTGGTGGTGGTGCTGCTGCTCGGTTTGGTTGGTTGTGTGTGCGCAAAACACGCGTCTAACGTGTAAGCCATTACTTCAAAATCTGGCGACCAAACTGTTCAATCATACTATCTAGTAGTGTGTAGCAGCTGCTTCTCTTCCGCAACATCGAGCACACCGTCTTCGTCATCGTTCGCGGTGGAGCAATACGACTTAAGTTTCGGGGAGGCCATAACTGCTTTCAGTCTCTTGTTCCCGTTCGATGAAAGTGTCCAGAGATAGTGTTGGGGAACAAGAGCTTAGTGCTAGAGATGGTGACGATGACCAAAAATATTTGAAGGATTTCACAAAATGGTAAAAAAATGGGAGGAAAATGGAAATATTCGATTGCACAGTTAACTTTTGGTGCGCCCGTGACATGAAGTGGGTATAGTCGATAAGCTTTATCCCCCTATTCCTATTCATCCTTAGCTTCGGCAGGGGGGAGGGGGGGGGCGTTACGCAGTTGAGTATAGAGGGGGCGGTAAGGTAGGAGAGATCCTGTCCGGTGCTTGTAGTTTATTTTCTTGTAAATATTAGAATAACTAGTTTAGAAAACATCCCCAAAACCCACCCTCCCTTACATCAAGAACTCTTTTTCAAACTGTTCTATATTTTTATCAACTTCCTCTTCATATGCTATTTTTCATCAATTCTTATTGATTCAAAGTTACAAGAATTCTTATTTTTGCGTTTTTTTTCCTCTCTGAGCCGTGTTCCATTCTATGATACTGTTGAAAATTTAAAAGAAAAAAAAAGAAAAACTCACACCACGTGTAATTGAAATTTTCACAACAATTTTTCGTTACTCTGCATGAATCGGAAACCACTTTATTATCGTTTTTTTGTTTTGCTTCTTTTTACATTTATAACTTCACCGCGTGTCGAGCACTCACGAGCGCGCTCGTGATATCGCGATAACGGCGCGACAATGTACAAAAGATATGTTTGTTTGCCTAGACCGGGAAAGAGAGAGCAAGTGAGTGAGTGAGAGAGAAAAAAGACAGTATACACACAAACAAAAAGAAGAAGTAGGAGAAAGTAAATACGCATGCATGGTTCGCGATCTTCTGTCTTTGTGTGTGTTGGTGGGGGGGCTGATGCGCCTACCAACCCAATTCCACCCCAAAAACACACATACGTGCGCGTGCACACCAGACCGCGATAGCATTTAAAGGGACTCTGTACAGAATAAGCGCCCTCCCCGGTGTGTAATAAGCACAAAACAGCGAATAAGAACAGCCCCGCACGTCAGCCCCAAAAAGATAAGAAACCAACATAGAAAACAGGGGGTAGGAAAGGGGTTGGCTTCCCCATCCCTCAATACTTGCATTTCGGTAGTCGGTAGTAAGGAGAAGCAGCGAAAGAACCACCCTGATAGGGAAGTTGGCACTGTTTTTTTTTCTTTATCTTTGGATGGTGGTGTTTATTTTTGTTTTCTTCGAAGAAAAAAACAGAAGGTGTTGCGGATATCCGTGACGAGCCGCCGCCCGGTGGTAGGTCACTGATGTCTCCACGCCCGTCTGCTCGGTGCGTTTCGTTGTCGATTGTAAATAATAGGGCCGTATGTGCGACAAAAGGAAACACTGGTGGGGCAAGACATCAGGGGAAACGGAACGGGCGATCAATGAATCAATGAACTAGTTCTAGTTAAAAGTTCAGCGCACATAAGCATACGAGTTTCTTTTTTGTTTGCCTGTTCATCTAGAAATTCTAGGTCTGTTGCCAACTTTATCTTCTTGTTCGCTTTTTGATCGGTAACGTTTTTTTTTTGTATCTTTAAAATCTGTTACGTTTCTTTTGCATTTATATTACTTGTTTTTCCATTCATTATCTCCCTATTTTTCTTATGGTTTGCTCCAATTCCAACAGTCTTTTTGTACATTTACGATTAAAAAAAAACTTTCAGCAATGCTGGAAGGAGGATAACGTTAACTTTGAATAATGCTGCGCATTTGGAGGGGCGGAAAACGCAAAACATTTTGTAGTTTAAAAATATAAATTTAAAACAAACAAAAAAAACATAAAAAAGAAACATATTGAGTACGATAAAGTAAAAATGGAAAACAAAACATACAAAAACAAAACGGAAACCAGATACGCTTTTGATGATAAGTAGTAAAAATGGTGCGTCACCGTGCGCGTTAAATTCTACACAGTAGTAGGTAGTAGCTCATTAGGAAGGTGTCCGCGATCTGTGTCTCTCTACTGCCTTTTTAACACCCAGACACACAACAATTCCTCCATCGCTAGCTATAGTTTTGGCCGGTTAAAAAAGAAAAAGTCCTAACAATATACACAAAGATATACAAACCACACGTTAGGTGTGTTTTTGGTAGCTCAACTGGTACGAACGGCACACAAACACACGTTTTATTATTTTCTTCTACGTTCTATTACGAGGAGAATTGCATCACTTCTGTGAGGGCCATTATCATCCCATCAGCACGGGGAGAGAGAGAGAGTATGAACCTGCACAGGTGTTTGGAAAAGGAAGGTTGAGTGCATAGAATGCAGCATATACACACAAACATAAAACACACGCGCATGTATGCCGCGCGCACTAGTGCTCCAGTTAATTCACTTCCTCCGTGACCGTGTGGGGTGGTGCATTTGTGTGACACGATAAGCATCGATTGGTGCTGCAGCAACAATCTAGAGTTGAACAGCACGATTCTGGTTGCGCGCTCGCCGTTGCACACCTGACTTAGTTGAATCAATCAGATTTTTACAATTTAATGGGAATGTTTCTATATTTTATTAATGCTTGAAGTAATTTTTGGGAATTTCGGAAGAAGGAAGTGGCCCTTAGAAGCTGCTTGCGATAAAAACGTTTATTTATTATCTCGAAATTTACAACACTAATTAAAAGAAAAAAACAATACAACGAAACTGAAACATAACTGAAAGAGGAGAAAACAAACAAAAACAGCTGATAACTGGGTAACACAGAAAACGAAAGACTACTACATAGACTAGATAGTACAGAAAACAAACGACATAGCGCACAAACAGTGGGTTAGTTGCAGCAGACTTAGTGAGGACGATTAAGTGTACATCTTGTAGGTAGTATGTTACGTTAGAGAGTAATTGTTTTAATTGCCAAAGAGAAAGTAGTAAGCTAGCATCTAGTAAACATAAAACATAGTGCATCAGGGGACGAAGAAAAGAGCGAAAAGAACCAACTAGAATGAGGATTGTATAGCTGATAGGAACAGGAAAGGAAATTCTAGAGAAGGTGTAATGTACCCCTCGGTATGTTTCAACAAAGAAAGAAAGATATAATGATAGTGAGAAAAGGTACACGTACACATACACTAGCATCTACAAGCACACATACACAGCCCCCAACGCCCGTCAAACGATCGAGCAAAATGCCATTACACAACACAACTTACTTAAAACAAAACAACAAACAAACAAACAAAACTAAACATTAAACATATACACATCCCCTAGGTTTTAAGCTAAATTGCGTTTCTTACGACTTTAGTTGGACAAATAATTAAGACACAACAAATAAACACCCGCGACGACAAGCACCAGTTAAATCAGTAATCAGTAAGAATAGAAACCTCTTGCGGCTTCTGTGCGTTGTGGGTGGAGGATTAAGATTCATTTGTCTAACGTATGGAAAGTTCGGTGGTCAGTCCTTCCATTAGCATTGTTGCATTCGCGATTCAACACACACACGCCGAGCAAAAGTGCTTGAGACTTATTTTTTAGGGCAGAGTGATCTCATTACTAACAAGGATTAAGTGAACAACGTACAGCACTACATTATATAGAGAGAGAGATAGAAATAGATAGTAAGTGGAGCAGGAAAATTTGGAGGGAAATTGTTTAACTGGTTACTTCATGTCCCATGTACATACAGCAGTAGCAGTAGTTAAGATATAGGGTAGAGCAGGACAAACAGCATCCTGTTACTGTGGGGGGGACTCGAACAGTAAGATGGATTTTCCACAACGAACTACTGAATGAGGGCTACTAATGCGAGGACGCCATTTGCCCAAAACCCGTTTTCAAAACGACATACAATGTAATGACTTTCAAGTGTTCCTGCCACACCCTATATAAGAGATACAACATAACATAATGTGTAATGGAGGGTGTTCTGAACAGTTGAATAAGTATAAGTAATAAGTAATATTCCTGCTACTGAGCAAATAGAAGATGAAAAAAAAACTAAATGCGCACCATTAATCTACTTAAACGAGAAAGAGAGAGAGAGAGCGGCAAAAACAAAACGATTTATTTCATTAGAGTAGCACACAGGAAGTTTTTCTTACATTTCGTTTTGGTAATTGATCTGTTAAGGGGGGGTTTTCTTATTCTCTTATTTTCTTTACTCTTTGTTTCTTTTGACAGAAAATTTTCAATCATTTTTTTTTGTTAATCTAGTCTTAAATAAGAGAATTTATATTAATTTATACGATCATACAAACGAAAAAAAACCAAACCAAATTGTGTCAGCAACATATTACATACAAACGGTGCAGCAGCAGCGGAAGACAAGCATGTAGGAGTGCGAGAAGTAGAGTGACAGACTACATTTCGAAACTATTTAAGGTATGCTGGATATGTTAATTTTTTACAAAACATTTTCAAAAATTTCACCTTTTGTTTACCAGAATCGTCAACGGTCACAGCTAGACAGAGAGAGAGAGAGAGACATAATTTAGTGTACTATTTTTGTCAATTAATGATCCTCTACTGAGGGTAAAATGGGAAACAAAAGATGTGCTGTATTAGAAGAAAAAGCGCATTTACAATTGATACAAACACAAGATTTCTGCCTCTTGTTGTATGTATTATGTATCCCACAGGGGTTAGACTACTGGAAACGAGTAACGGATGTATGAATAAAAGAACATGATTGATTCCTACAGAAATAGACCCGCGTCATGATGTCAGTTATGTAAAGATGTATCAATAGCGTAGAAATTAGGATTTAATGAGTTGCTCTTATTAACGCATTTGTACAGCATTGTATATCGGTACGTGTAGTAGATCGTCTCACCTTAGGACGTTTCTGTGTGCAGGTTTACAAATTCTTTGGAATCCTTTTTCGGAAGCATTATTGTGTAAAAAAAAAATCTAGGGAAAGTTAAAGAATACGCTTGTTAACATGTGTTAGAAGGCAAACACACCCGTACGAGAGAGAAATTGCGTTTGATGTTCCCATTCTGGAAGACGTAACTACGCTTGCAGGACGTAATTGTTTACCTACGAACTATTTTGTTTATCAATAAATGACATTAAGAAAAATAAAATATTACAAATGATTCAATCTTTTTTTTAAGTTGAAATAATGTATATCACGTTGGATAGTTTATTTGGTATGTAAAATCGTTCTCTCAAACAAGCACCAACTCAACACGTGTTTAACATATCTCATTAGAATGCATTTCAACGACTTTTTTAAAATAATACCACAATGGAATATTTCACACTGCTTGAAATGTTGCATAATAACCACAATACCGGCACCCAAGGGGTTGTCAAACCATTTTTGTAAACAACCTAATTTTGATTGAATAGAAATCTGTTTGAAAAATAGCTTTACATTAAAAAAACATTCATTTTCCATAGTTATATAACTCTTGTAACTTTTAATCACCTAAAAGTTAGACAGAGAATGAACGAAAAATTGCGCGATGGAGAATGATAATGACCACCGTGCGTGCTATTGGCAACTGTCAAAGCAACTGTCAGCCCCACTAGCTGTTGGGAGTCGGAAGGAATACAAGCGCAAACGATGTGTATTTCCATTTCTATTCAAAACAATGCAACCCCGGTTCGGTTAAGTGTATGTGGATAATTCGTTTAGCTAGCTATGTAAACTAGGCATGCATAGCATTGTATAGTATGTGTACAGTGAGTGTTCTTTAGTTAACTTATAAAGCAGTAAGCAAAGTGTAAATTTAACCATGTCGAAAGGTGCACCCAACCGTAGCTTCCGGGTACCGGCCGGTCCGCCGGCAAAGCCACGGAAAGGTTTGCAACCGCTGGATCTACGATGCGGTCCTGCAACAAAACCGACGCCCAACGTGCGGCCACCTGTTGCCGTTCGGACGACAAAACGGCGGAATGAAACGGCGAATGTGCAGCTGATGGAGATGGACAATACTTTTCTAAATGCGGTCGATTTGGATAGTATCGAGCAGAAGATCAAACCACCATCATCGAGAGCACGATCACCCTCGATCATGGCGTCCCGAGCTCCTCTGAGCCAAACGAAAGTGACGAACCACGCGAAACGATCACATTCGTTGGAAGGTACCGTTTGCTTAGTTCAAGTAGGCTGTGTGGATAATAAAAGTTTGTTTGCTTTTTTTTTCTTCCAAACAGCGGTTAAAGCGAGCGTAGCGGCAAGTACACCCAAACGTCGTAAATCGACCGCAGGAGGACGGCCCATCTTAGTGCTGCACATGAGCATGGACGAAGAAGAACCAGAACAGGACGAAAATTTCACCAACAGTCGTTCCACTACCAAGGATAGTGGTTGCTCGGAACGAAAAACGAACGCCGGTTTTGAAGACGAGGAAGACGAAGATTATCTGCTGGATGTGATGATTCCGTGCGGGCAGGAGCAAACAACGACAGATCACGTCATCCGCGACAAGTTGCGACGACTCAGCGAAGTACCAACCGCGTCACAGGTCTGTCCGGATGATAACGCATTCGAGGTGTTCACAAATCGTGCCATTTTTTCGCAGTACATGCGACTGGATCAGTCGGTGGTGGATGAAGGATTAGAAAAGATTGAACCGATATTCGGTTCCCAGCTGTTGCGTGATTCGAATAACCATGCGTCACCACTGAGCTCGTCCTTGCGCATCGAACACGATACCCAGGCACACCGGATGCAGGTGAGCGAGGTGCAGCGAATTTTTGCCAACTGCGAACGAACTCTGCTCGATCTGACGAATATCGCACCGGATGGTGGGTCGCAGGGAAAGATTTCCTCGAGTCTGGCAGCGATTAACTGGGATGAGGAGATCGACCAGGTTGGTGGACCCAGCACAACAGGTGCACCTGTTCCCCCTCGGGTTTCCTCGCTCTTCCTGGAGAAGGGTCCGTTTTTTGGATTGCCCAATGCGGTACGGCGTATATTGCGTGATTTCCGCGGGATAGAGGATCTATACGATTGGCAACGCGAATGTCTAGCACTACCTGCCATACAGGAACGACGGAATCTGATCTACGCCCTACCAACCAGTGGTGGAAAAACGCTTGTCGCTGAAATTCTGATGCTCCGTGAGATTATCTGTCGGTTGCGAAACGTCCTATTCATTGTGCCGTACGTTTCGCTGGCGCAGGAGAAAATGATCGCGCTCAGTCCGTTTGCGCTCGAGCTACAGTTCCTGCTGGAGGAGTACAGCGGGGGTAAAGGGCAGTGTCCACCACGCAAGCGACGCAAGAAGAACACCATCTTCGTGTGCACGATCGAGAAAGCCTTGATGCTGATGGATTCGCTGGTCGAAGCCGGACGGGCAAATGAAATTGGTTTGGTCGTGATCGATGAGCTGCACATGATCGGTGAACAGCGTCGTGGCGCTTGTCTGGAGATGTTGATCACCAAACTTCAGGTGTTGCGAGCGGGCATTCAAATAGTGGGCATGAGTGCCACGATCGGCAACCTCACCGAAGTGGCCCGGTTTATGCTGGCCGACGTGTACTGTCGTGACTTCCGTCCGGTCGAGCTGAAAGAGTACGTCAAGTGCGGTGATGATCTGTACGAGGTGCGCAGCCAGAAAGAGACTGGTCGTTCGGAGGATGTATTTGGCGAGAAGCGTGCGCTAGAGTTTGTTGAGTGTTCCGACGAGTTGCGTCGACTCGATACGGACCATGTGGTGCGGTTAATACTAGAAGTAATTCCCGACAGTTCGTGTTTGGTGTTTTGTCCAACGAAAAGCAAATGCGAAAACTTGTGTGCAATGTTGGCGACTCATCTGCCTCCGCGGCTGACGGAGCACAGGGCGGAAGAGAAGGAGCAGCTTATACGATCGCTGAAGGAAGATGGTTCGATTGCAACGGTTCTACCGCAAGCGTTCCGTGTCGGGGTGGCGTACCATCATGCCGGATTAACGCAAGACGAACGTCGTACGATCGAGGATGCGTTCCGTGCCGGGATCCTGTCACTGATCGTGTGTACCTCAACGCTAGCGGCTGGTGTGAATCTTCCGGCCCGACGCGTCATCATACGTTCGCCGTACATTGGCAACAGCTTCCTGACGCTCAGCCGCTACAAACAGATGGTGGGACGTGCGGGTCGGGCCGGTTTCGGCGAAACTGGAGATTCGATACTGATCTGCGCCCAGCGCGATATACCGCAGGTATGCGAGATGCTTTGCGCACCGATGGACATTGCCGAATCGGCACTCATTGCGGACGATCGGGCTCAGTTCAAATCACTCATACTGAGTGCCATCGGGTTAGATCTGTGTGAAACACGGGAAGCACTACAGGCACTCGTACGGTGCACACTGCTAGCCCAGCAGGCCACACGTCGGCAAATCGATTTGGAAGCCGTTACCGACGAAACGATCGTACAGCTTTACCAAGGCAATGCGATCAAGGCACGGCACGATAGTTGTTTGCGCAATCCACCCAACATGCTCGTGGAAATCGGCACCGATTTACCGGATCCGGACCGAAGTCCGACCAAGGCGGCCAGCTGTGTGCAGTACGATAGTATGGCCGGGCCGGCATTTGTGCGAGTACACAAAGCAGCCGCTCATCCGGGCAAGGTGATCAAGACGATCGAGCGAACGAGCCCGCTGGAGGTAAATCGGCTTGGCAAGGCGGCCATTAGGGCGGGCTTCAATATGGAGCGTGCCGTTCGGTTTTACGACGAAATGAAGGTGCTGGGTGAGCGTTTGTGTGTGCTGGATGAGTACGATCTGTTGCATTTGATCCTGCTGGAGGATGGCCGTGAGGTGCAGCTAAAAACGGACGACTTTATCATATTGGTAAGCAGTGGGATGGATACGTTTTTTTTATGGGGAGATATACAATCAAGAAGAAGAACAAGATGCCCTGAGGGTCTTGTGACGCCAACGGTAAATAACAGAGGATATAGTTGTATGTTTAAGAACAGTGGAATCGAAAGGACACTATCTGACACTTATTTGGCTGCGAGGTACTTTGGGAGGGAGATCACCGAAGTCGATCGAGAAGTTTTTGTCTGCCATTACTGACTTCCGTGACCGAGTTTTAGAGAAACTCTTAGTGTCAAATTACAAACCACTGAGCAACTACGCGTTGGAACTTCCTACTGTATATCTTACCTTAATTGTAAACGAACTTATAATACGTATTGTAACCGTCCCCGATAGGTAAACCAATTGTCCAACGATCAGCTCCAAATCGCTGAGCGATACGGCATCAATAATGGATTGATCGCCAAAATTCTTACGCGCCGTTCCATGTCCGGAGACACACAGCCCAAAATGATGCGCTTCATCCGTTTGCTGATTGTGCACGATCTGTGGCAACAAACCGCCCTGCAGGATGTAGCCCAACGGTACCACGTCAATGCAGGTTCGCTTCAAACACTCATGACGAGTACGGCCGGTACCGCTTACAGTCTGTTGCGCATGTGTGAAGAAATCCCGGAGCTGTGGGCGTTCAAGCATCTGCTGACGGGTATGACGGAGCGACTAACCCATTACTGCAAGCTCGAGTTGCTTCCGCTGCTGGAACTACCCTCGGTGAAGCTGGGACGCGCTAGACAACTGTTCCGGGCGGGATACACTACGCTGGCATCAATCGCACGTGCAAAATCGAAGGAACTAGTTGAAACAATTGAACACCTTAACTATCGAGCAGCGAATCAATTGATACTGAGTGCGAAGGTAACGTGACAACGTCTTATCAGTGTTTATTTGTAAGTATTTATTTTTCAATCCGTTTATTTTGCAGGCTAAGCTAATGGAAGAGGTAGATGCACTACGGGAACAGGCAGAGGAGTATCTTTCACAGTTAAACCGTTAAAGATTAGTCACTAAGTGCATTTTCTGTCCTGATTTTTGTACAGTGAAATATTGGTAGTTTTAATAGGATAATATTTCCTCGAATCAATTGAACTTGGAGTGAACTCTAGATTGCACTTAGAAAACCAAATGTATGAACTAGTTGAATTCTTGAAAAGATCAGAAGAAGATGTTCGCTTCAAACCCGTTGAGTGATCCGTTGTTGATTGATGAATTGTTTTCTTGTTAGGTAGATCTATTGACTCCAGTGAACTGAACGAGTTTTCGCCGATTCCGGCTTTCTACGAAATAAACAAGAGGCAACACTTCTTGCCGTTTTTCTAACTGATGTTCTCTTGTAACGCTTCAAATACTAACTTCATTATCTTACTTTCTTGGTCGGAACTCTACGAAAACACCATTCTCGCTGCGCATACCGGCAAAACCCTTTGCTAGCCGTAGAGGTATTTGTGTGTTGGGCGTCGGTTCGAATGAGAATTCCTGCAGCATATAATAGATGATGGCTTTGACTTCCATCAGTGCAAACCGAGACCCAATGCAGTTGCGTGGTCCAATGCCGAACGGAAGGTAAGCGTTGGGATTGATCTTATGGCGGTTCTCTTCACTGAAACGTTCCGGATCAAACTTGCTCGGGTTTGGATAGTATTGCGGGTCGTGGTGGAGACCTGCGATCGGGATGAACACCACCGTGCCCTTGTCGATGGTAAACTTGAGTCGATCGCCATCATCAACTACGTAATCGCGTACACACATTCGATCGGTAGATGGGGCCGGACTCCACATACGCAGTGCTTCTGACACAACCATGTCCATGTACTGCATACCCTGCAGTGCGTCATATGTAAGAGAACTTCCTCCAAGAGACTTGCTCGTGGCACGGATCTCCTCATAGAGTTTGTCCTGAACCTCCTTGTTGACGGTGAGTTCGTATGCTAGGAAGGTGAGACATGTCGAGACGGTATCGAATCCAGCCAGGAAGAAGATCAAACATTGTGCCACCATTTCCAGTTCGGTCATCTGTAGACTTTTGTTGGTTTCCCCTATATCTGATTCTTCAACGGTGGCGAAACCTTTAACCTCATCGCGCTCTTCCACCTCTCGCTGCTGTTTCAGAACTCCCTTGCGTGCCTGTATCAGTAAATTCACCATATCTGGACGTACGATACCGTGAGCCTCCCGAGTCTTCAACGTGTCCCGGATGATCTCGGTAAAGTATTCGCCCTGTTCGCGATCGAACAGATCCAAACTGAACCAGCTCATCAGCTTCGGCACTATACGGAATGCCATCAATCTTAACATCACGATCGGTCGGTTAAACGCCATCATCTTTTTACCATTAAGGTAGAAATCGTTCTCCGCGTTTTTGAGCGAATCCACCTTAATCCCGAACGCACACGTTGCAATGACGTCGTTGGCATAACGCGTAAACACATCCTTCATTTCATGCTCCCGCGAGCTTACGCCATTTTTGCGAATTTCCTCCTTGTAATACTTCGCCATGTTAGTGCTGCACTCGACGATCAGTTCGAACATGTGACGCATCTTGCTGCCGGTAAAGGCGGGACTAAGCGTAGCCCGCATGTCGCGCCATTTTTGATCGTTCAGTGCAATCAGTGTCTTTCCGAACAGTGCCGTATTGTGCGGATTTTCATCATTGCCAAACACTGGCCGATGATTTACAAAGTGGTCGAAATCTTTAACCCCAATCCGTTTGATAAGTTCCGGGTCGCGCACAACGAACACTCGTTGCATTGTGTCCATCATGCCGAACACTCTAGAAAAGAAAGGATCATAATACTAGAGAATTAGACCCGGTAAGTATCATAAATATTCTACGAAGGAAAATAGTGCGTTTTTTCCAACTCAAGATCATCTTGTGGACAACTGTAACACGGATATACGCCTCACACAAACAATCAGAATCTCAGATAATGGCATCAAGACTTTGTCTTTATCGTAGGAACTTCGTGATGAGATGTCAACATTGAAGAGAGATAAAATGGACGGTACATGGCACTGGGATTGTACCGATAAACGCTATCAATAACTACGCGTCCGAATACAAGAAGCCACCAATCATCAATTCCACAGTTCTATTTGACACGAGAAATCCAATTAAAAATTCGACTGTCTCCATGGAGATCGCCTAACATAGCACTGGGATTAAGTCACGAGATGAAAGATTTCCGCACCCACCACCAGAGGGCTACTCTCCATGTAAAACCGGTATTGCCGCTAGGGCTCACTATGAATGAACCAGATCATCCCGGAACGTTGAAGGTAAGTGTTTCATTTATGTTAATTTCACATTATTATTTAATGAAAAGAGTTACTCTCTTCACTGCATTGTTCACTGCTGTTTTTTGTTTGTCATTTTGCACTCCCCACATCCCTTCGTACTACTTACTTAACCAATGGGTACTTGTTGTAAATTTCGATCATGAATTCATGGAACGAGGTCTGCTTCGTCATCAATCGACGTGTACTCCCAAACAATGGTTCTGTAGCCATGGATGGTATCGGTTTATCATGGAAATATTTGTTATCCTTCGTAATGTAGTAATAGATGGTGCCGAGGATGGCCACCAACGGCACCAGAATCATTAAATCGATCTCCATTCTGTGCGGAGAACGGTTCACACACTTTACACGTTGACACTTGCTCACTTGCTAAATTTGGCACCAGCACTGAAGCCATCCCTGACGAATGCCGGCCCATTTTATACACGCCGACCGGTTTGCTCGTCCACACGCACACGATCGTATTTCTTTTGTTTACTATAGAGGCGCGATTAGATAAAGTCCGCGGGAGGGAAGATGTGGTTCAGCAATGCACGCCAATTGATCATCTTCTGAGGTGGTTGTACAGCATGACAGGCAGTTTTCTCCAAAACTGTCTGTAAGAAGCTGTGTCGGGGAATAATGAACAACGCGTGGGGCACACATGTGACGGTGACGGTGTGCTTTGATTGCCAATGGGAGCATTCTGATCTTTGATGGTCGTAAATTCTAACAACCGGGGACTTATGTCCGCAACTGCTATTGTAGCCTCAAAAAGAGAAGCGCCAAACGTTGTATGCTCACGCAAATTCCGACTTTGTCGCTCACCAACACAACTCTCAATGAACAATTGTTTACAATCGAAGCGAGGGGTAGTTGAAACTGGTTATTGGGTGTCGAGCCCCTGCAGCGGTACACAAGGATGATTCAGACTGATTTGAAGTATCGTGTGTTTACAAACGGATTACGGGGCTTTTCTACACATACACTTACAGTTCTAAAAGATGTACTTTATTCATTTTCTAATTGCGTCTGTACTGTGGAAGTAAAACGCACTACAAGATGTGCCCCATCTGAATCAAGTGGATGTTGACTCAAACTTTTATATAACTTATATAACTAGAGGTGATTGTCCTCGTCAACAGATTTGTCGCACCTACAATACATCCTTAACGCTTCCTACATTTGGTGCTGTTTCAATGGTCTATTGTTAGTCCCGCAAGAAGAAATTTTGATAAGATCGTGTTAATTTGTTTTCTTGTGGTCCTCACTTCAATAAACTGAGGTCCACTGACGACTAATACACTTTCCATGTATTCCATGTTGCTTACTAATTTGTTTATTTGACGCTACAACCGATTCATGGTTTTGACCTGCTTCCAAAGACCTCTGAAGAAGAACTGATGGATTTGAATCTTGCATCAGTGGCAAAGCTGATGAACGACAATTACCAGACATGGAAGTACAGACATGGACACGCTTTTGAAAAAGGAGGAACTCGAAGTTGAAGCTGCTAGGAAGAACATACGGAACAATGATGACCAGATATGGCTGATTCGCGAGGTATTCCTCCGTCTGCTCGGCGCAGACTCTTGGTAGTAGCCTAGTAGGGTCTGCAGAGTTTTGTAATCACGATCACCAGGCATGTGCCTTCAGTTTGACAGTCTTCTACAGGCATAAATCCTGGAACATGTTGGTGTAGGACAAAACTATTGAGTGATCTTCAGATGCGGATAAACAATCAGATAAAATATTCCTTTGGTGGAGCAGAAATCGTAATAAACGCGAAGATTATAAGGATACAATGGTTTAGGCACTTGTTGAGGGTATCGAACCCTTGCTCTACCAAGATTAAGATTAGTAAAAGTAGCATAGCTTTCAATCATTTTTCTAACTCTTATTGTATTGTATGCCGCTCAAATACTAACTTCATTTTCTTTCTTTCTTGGTCGGAACTCCACATAGACGCCCTTTTCGCTGCGCATACCGGCGAAGCCCTTTCCCAGCCGTAGCGGAATTTGTGTGTTGGGCGTCGGTTCGAATGAGAATTCCTGCAGCATATAATAGATGATGGCTTTGACTTCCATCAGTGC